>JBBGZY010003194.1:0-245000 GCA_037952925.1 Lithobates clamitans
TTTGGTGATTTCCTGTGTATTCAAGTAATATGTATCAAGCCAAAAAGTTCTGAATTTAACTTTTCTCTAGGGCAGTGGCTTCCAAACTGCAGCCATGGACCAGATGCGGCCCTTTGCTTGCTTTTATCTGGCCCTTGGGGCAGTATTCATCCCACTGATGCAAGGCACTATCCCTACCGATGACACTAATGATGGGACACCATTCCTTCCACTGACACCAACAGTGGGATACTTTTCCTCCCAATGACACCAATGATGGGGCACTATTCCTCCCATGGACACCAATGATGGGGCACTATTCCTCCCATTGACACCAACGGTGAAACTCCATTCATTCCACTGACACCAACAGTGGGACACTATATCTCCCACTGCACCAACCCAGCGATGGGGCACATTTCCTCCTCCTACTTACCACTGGGCACTATTCCTCCTCCCACTGCTATGTAATTTATTAACTCTCACTGACCACCAAGACTGAAATCTTGTCTACTCCCACTGATGGTGGGGCATTTACCAGTGGTCACGGGTCAGCCCACCTAAAATCTGAAGGACAGTATTCCGGCCCTATGTTTAGAAAGGGAGACACCATAAGGTACCAGATTAGGTTAAGAGCCCCCAGAATCCCTCCCCCTCTTCTCTGGGCAAATGACACCTTTCTGAAAATTATAGTCTTGCATTGTGGGATTTGGGCAGGAGCAAGCCTGACTTACAGGAAGTCAATATTTTGTTGGGGGTTCCAGTGGCATTTTACAAGGAAATGGAAGCAAAGCTTACGCATATATGTGTACAGCAGGCGTTAGGTTCCACCCGCCATAAGCAACCATACATGTGGAACACTGCCAGGAAGAGGTTAATTTTACCCTCCTCTTTAACCCCAAAGTATTTTGGCAACAGAATAAGTTTTATGGAAATGTCTCAAATTTTACCAAAATTTTCATGATCGAAAAACCTAATTTCACTTATCCCTGGTGATTATACCAGAAGCCACAGGGACACCAGGACTGGACGGGGTTAATCTTTTGGTGCCAGCACCCACTGGCCCTTTAAGGGATTCTAAAGGATGGCAGCCATATGATCGAGAGCCCTCTCCCCCACTGGCTCCCATAAACGGTGGCCGGGAACTGTTGGTGAGAATGCATAGTGAGTATGATCTCAGCACAGAACAGTGGTTCCAGCTGATGCAACTATGCATATGGCTGGAGTTAGGGACCACTTGCCATAAGGAACCATACATGTTTTACACTGCTAGAAAGAAGTTAATTTTGCCTTCCTCTTTAACTCCAATGTATTTTGGCAAAACATTAAATTCTGAGGAAATGTCCCAAATTTTTTGCTCATGCCTGGTGGTTATACCAGAAGCCACAGGGACACTGGGGCTGGACAGGAAGGGGTTAACGTCTAGGTGCCAGCACCCACAGGCCCTTTAAGGGATTTTATAGGACAGAAGTCATATGATTAAGAGTCCCCCCCCCCCCCCGCTGCCTGTCATAAACGGTGACCAGGAGCTGTTGGTGACAGCTTGGTCACTGCTGAGAGCACACAGTGAGTAGGCTCTCAGCACAGAATATTTGCGTTGTGTATAGCCTGTGTTAGGAGTCGGATCCACCTCCATAAGGAATCATACATCTGTTACACTGCCAGGAAGAAGTTAATTTTGCCGTCCTCTTTTAACTCCAATGTATTTTGGCAACAGAGTAAGTTTTGAGGAAATGTCTCAAATTTTACCCAAATTTTGATGAAGCAAAAACTCCTAATTTCGCTCTTGATTATACCAAAAGCCACAGGGACATCGGGGCTGGTCGGGAAGAGGTTAACTGCTTGGTCCTGACACCCACTGGCCCTTTAAAGCATTCTAAAGAAAGGCAGCTATATGATCAAGAGTCCCCCCCCAATCCCGACCACACTGGTTCCCATAAACTGTGACTGGGAGCTGTTGGTGACAGCTTGGTCATTCTGATAGAGCACACATTGAGGGTGCTCTCGCCACAGAACATAGGAGTTGGCTGTTGTTACACTGCTACAAAGAGGTTAATTTTGCTGTCCTCTTTAACTTCAGTGTATTTTTTCAGGTGACAGAGTAAGCTTTGAGGAAGTGGAACGGTAAGAGGTAATGGGTGTTTAGCGATGGCCCCTTTGGCGTGTCTAATATCACCAATTTCCAAGTATATTTCTAAAACATCATATTTTTTATTACAAAAACAATAAAACATATTGTACAAAAGGTTGGAAAATACTCCTCCATACATAAAAAAACACATATGGTAACAGTCAGTTTGGTTGAAAAAAAAAATTCCTACGCGTTTCACGGCTTGTTCTTCAGGGCTTCAATGGTTCTTTATCTGACTCTAAGCCTAATATTGACAATCAAATAGACATAATAAGTACAAATACAATGCGTATATGAATCCATACATATATCATAAATAGGAGTCATACCGTAAGGTGAGTGGCCACTAAGCACAGGTAGAGGATTGCACGGGCACTTTATGCATTTTGTTTTGCAAAACATTTTGCTTATTCAGAGGTGGAAGAGGATATTTATATAGACATTTTTAATTTATTTTTATAGGATTATTACATGATAAATTTTTTTTAGAAAGTTATTTTTTTTCACTTTCTACATGCTTGTTATTTTTCGGTATTTATATTGATTGACTGTTTAAAGTTGGTATATATAGTATGATTTATTATGAGATAACATAACATCTGCACTTTAAGGAAGGAATTGCGCTGCATTATTATATGGGTTCAGGGCCGCTGATAAGGTAGTACAGCCAGTCCTGTTGTACCGGGCCCAGGCCTATCAGATCCACAGGGGGGCCGGGCCCCTTTACAGTTCATTTCTGCAAAATAAAAAACAAGCTTTCTAAAGCCCTGTAGGAGCAGCGACCTCACTTTGATCAGATGCTTTGGAGGCTAGAGGAGAGATATGGAGTCTAATAGACCAAAGATCTCTCAATGAAGGGGATCTGTCATGACGCATGCTTTTACATGTTCAAAGCCAGGTCAGGGGATGGGGCCAGGGGTTGGGTTGAGGGCGAGTCAAAGGGGACCCTGTCAGGTAGGCTGTACAGAGCCGTATCATTTCTAACAGCGGACTTGTATGGGTTCATATATCATAAATACACTCAGAGCCCCTTAGCGAGAGAAAGAAGAAAAAAAAAAAAAACACAACACTATAACATAAATATAATACCTAGTAGACATATCATGTCAGCTCAGGCTATGGGGAGACACATGTTGGATCCCAAAACAGAGATAACAGTCCGTGGGAGCGAAGAGTACCCAGCGACATCACCGGAAAACCAAATGACGCATGTAAAATACTGAAAAAACATCATATAACTATGGACTATCTACCAACCATGATGGACATCTAGTATAACCTTAATGTATTCAATATGGTGTGTAGGGGTATATACACGCAAAAATAAGTTATATATTTTATAAACAATTCAAAATCACCTCACTGACCTCCATTTGAGAGGAATATGTCAGTAGCTATTCAGATAAGTTTTGAGGAAATGCCCCAAATTTTACCAAAATTTTGATGAAGCGAAAAAACTCTTAATTTCGTTCATCCCTGGTGATTATTCAAGAAGCCACAGGGATACTCATAATTTAGCTTGTCTTTGTTGATTATAGCAGAAACTGCAGGACTAAAGCTGGCAGGACAACCAGATGTATGAGGTATGCCTTGGGATGGAAGCAAGAATCCCTCGTCAGGTAGATAAAATCCAACATTTCCATGTCGGAGTGGAGCGTACCTACTGTACAAGAGGAATACATCAGTAGCTATTCAGATAAGTTTTGAGGGAATGTCCCAAATTTTACCAAGCGAAAAAACTCCTAATTTCGTTTAGCCCTGGTGATTATACAAGAAGCCACAGGGACACTGGGACTGGACTGGAAGGGGTTAATCTGCTTGCACCAACTGTCCCATTAAGGGAATCTAACGGACGGACGGCAGTCATATGATCAAGATTTCTCCCCCCCACTGGTTCCCATAAACGGTGACTGGAAGCTGTTGGAGAGAACGCATAGTGAGTGTGCTCTCAGCACAGAACAGTGGAGCCAGCTGACGTATATATGACTGTAAAGTAATGTGTTACGCCGCGGGAAGGGGTTCAGTTTGCCTTCCTCTTTAACTGCAATGTCTTTTGGCAAAATAGTAAATTTTTAGGAAAATTTTACCAAAATTTTGGTGAAGTTAAAACTCATAATTTAGCTTGTCTTTGTTGATTATAGCAGAAGCTGCAGGACTAAAGCTGGCAGGACAACCAGATGTATGAGGTATGCCTTGGGATGGAAACAAGAATTCCTCGGCAGGTAGATTAAATCCAACTTTTCCATGTCAGAGTGGAGCGTACCTACTGTACAAGAGGAATACATCATTAGCTATTCAAATAAGTTTTGAGGAAATGTCCAAAATTTTACCAAAATTTTGATGAAGCGAAAAAACTCCTAATTTCGTTCATCCCTGGTGATTATACAAGAAGCCACAGGGATACTGCGACTGGACTGGAAGGGCTTAATCTCCTGCTGCTGGCACCCACTGTCCCTTTAAGGGATTCTAATGGATGGCAGTCATATGATCAAGATTCCCCCCCCCCCACTGGTTCCCATAAACGGTGACTGGAAGCTGTTGGAGAAAACGCATTGTGAGTGTGCTCTCAGCACAGAACAGTGGAGCCAGCTGACGCATATATGCCTACGGCCGGCGTTGAGGACCACTCACTGTAAAGTAATGTGTTACGCCGCGGGATGGGGTTAATTTTGCCTTCCTCTTTAACTCCAATGTCTTTTGGCAAAATAGTACATTTTTTGGAAAATTTTACCAAAATTTTGGTGAAGTTAAAACTCATAATTTTAGCTCATCTTTGTTAATTATAGCAGAAGCTGCAGGACTAAAGCTGGCAGGACAACCAGATGTATGAGGTATGCCTTGGGATGGAAACAAGAATCCCTCGGCAGGTAGATAAAATCCAACATTTCCATGTCGGAGTGGAGCGTACCTACTGTACAATTGATTCAAACCACATGCCGAGTCCTCGTTCCGAGGGAAAACGTCTTTCTACAAACCTTCTTCTGTTTCTTAGCAAAACAACAATAAAACGGGCATTTGCTTTTCATCCACATCTGGCTGTTTCAGAAACTCTGACCCGTGGAATGCGGCGTTTTATCCCCGAACGTAGTAGACGCAGCTCCAGAGGTTCCCCTCGCTGTGTTTATTGAATATCTGTTCCCAGCGGGATGAGATGTTTTACAAAGCGATTATTGAAAAAACACATCTACCTTATTGGAAGTACGAAAATAAAACGTGCGAGCAGACGTAGAATGGAGAGGTAAAAAAAGGTAAAAAAAAAAATGGTCGCCATCTTCAAACAAAGGACTCGGGTCTAATCAACACTAAACTCCAGACATAAATGAATGCAGCTCTGTATTCATTTGTTTATCATAAAATGTATTTTTTTTTTAATTCAAGCAGTGAAATTACCTGAATGTGACCTGGTATCAGCCTATTGCAGTTCCTGTACAGCAGGGCTGGAGCAAGAAAAGGAGCCAATCAAGTGCTGTGAACAAGAAGCATACTGATAGGAAGAGAGAACAGAGTGACAAAGAGGTGAGCTCATCACTGTCCTGCTTCTCCTTCCACTGTCCAGTCACAGGCTGGGGGTGGGTCCAGGATGGGCTCAGAGGAAGTGGGTTGAACAATGCTAGCCTTCGGATTGGGGGCATCTAGTGGCAGAAAAAGAGCACTGCGGGGGGAAAACTTTGGATTGAAGGTGAATATTGCAGCAAATGCTGGTTTTGTTTTTTTTTTATCATTTATTGTTTATTTTTAGCTTGATATATTTGGCTACAGTTCTGCTTTAAATAATAAAAAAAAAATTAAAGACTTAATGAATATCCAAAGTCGCAACGTTTTCATGTTCCTAATTTAAATACAGTAGAGAGAGGATTAAAAAAACATTGTAAGCTTTTTTTTTTGCAATATGTTTTCCATTGGAGAGACTTCACTTTACTTCCTGTCCTATAGACACAACGGGAAGTGAGAGATAATCTCTCCAAAGTGAGGGAAGTTTCCTCTTAGTTGTCACCGTATTGGAAGATTTCCCGTCTACTTGAGTTCTCGGCGTCAACCCAAAATTTGGGATTCTCCCTCATTTTTAGTCTTGGTGACGATGGTCAGGGTGAAAGATAGATAGCATTGCTAACCTTTTCCTAGTTTATAGAAAGCTAAAATAACAGTTCAAAATATTCCAAAAAGGCTCTAGCTGATTTTTTTTTTTTTTTTTAGTCCAATGCCTTTGCCTAGGGCGAGATGATGTCATCAGTCTGCTGCAGGTAGGAGGAAGCAGTTCCTCAGTCTCTTTTCCCCCAGTGACTGGACTGCAACATTGTAACTTTGTAGCAAGGGGAATCTGTGCCAGACATTTGTGAACACCGGCACCAGGATTTACACGATTGTATCATCTCTGAGGTGGCATCTCAGTGGAAGAAGTAGATGGAAGATGCCTAAACAATGACGGCGTTGTCCTTCTGGAGAGGAAAGCAGGTGAAGGCATTATGAGAGGGGGGGTTGCTATAATCTCTGTGGGTGGAAATAAATACCTGGAAGGGCTACCCCTTACCGAAACATATATGACACTAGGGCCATATTTATAAAGCAGTGAAGCTGACATTCACCAAACATTTACTGAAGGTGAATCATCCAGGTTCATGTGGTTTAGGGCCGGTTCACACCGCATGCAGTCCAGTGCGTTTTTTTTTTCTGCATCAATAATAATAATGGATAGTAGATTATATGCTTTCCAACCAAACCAGTGCGGTCAGTTCCAGAACAAAAAGTAGAACATGCTGCATTTTTTCTGCACTAAGCTGTACTGGAATGCAGTAAAGCACCTTTTTAAGGTGAAGGAAAAAAAGGGGGGGAAATGCATCAAAATGCATCAAAAATGCACCAGAACGCCTGGGACAATGCACACAACCTCCTAAATAAAATGAACTTCACGTCAGAAGCTCCCTTTCACATCAGAGTCCCCCCTTTCCCTTTCGAAGCCCCCCTTCACTTCCGAGTCCCCCCATAATATCAGAGTTCCCCCTTTCCCTTCAGAATTCCCCCTTCCCTTCAAAAGCTCCCCTTCACATCAGAGGTCCCCCCATCATGTCAGATTTCCCCTTTCCCTTCAGAGTTTCCCCTTTCCCTTCAGAAGCCCCTTAAAATCAGAGCCCCCCCCCATCATATCAGCCTTCCCCCTTCCCTTCAGAAGCTCCCCTTCACATCAGAGGTCCCCCCATCATATTAGAGTTCCCCCATCCCTTCAGAAGCTTCCCCTTTCCCTTCCGAGTTTCCCCTTTCCCTTCAGAAGCCCCCCTTCATATCAGAGCTCCCCCTATCATATCAGAGTTCCCCCTTCCCTTCAGAAACCTCCTTTATATTAGAGGTCCCCCCATCATATCAGAGTTCCCTCTTTCCTTCAGAAGATCCCCTTCACATCAGAGGTCACCCCATCATATCAGAGTTCCCCTTTCCCTTCAGAGTCCCCCATTTCCCTTCGGAAGCCCCCCTTCATACCAGAGGTCCCCCTTCCCTTCAGAAGCCCCCTTTCATATCAGAGGTCTACCTATCATATCAGAGTCCCCCTTCCCTTCAGAAGCCCCCCTTAATATCAGAGGTTCCTCTATCTCATCTGAGTTCACCCTTTCCCTTTCGGAGCCCTCCTTCATATCAGAGTTCCCCCTTTCCCTTCATATCAGAGGTCCCCCTATCATATCAGAGTCCCCCTTCCCTTCAGAAGCCCCCCTTCATATCAGAGGTTCCTCTATCATATCAGAGTTCCCCCTTCATGCTCAGAAGCCCCACTTCATATCAGAGGTCCCCCTATCTTATCAGAGTTTCCCTTTCCCTTCAGAAACCCATTTACATATTAGAGGTCCCCCGCCCCCATCATATCAGAGTTCCTTCTTTCCCTTCAGAAGCCCCCTTTCATATCAGAGGTCCCCCTTCCCTTCAGAAACCCCCCTTCATATTAGAGGTCCCCCCATCATATCAGAGTTCCCCCTTCCCTTCAGAAACCCCCTTCACATCAGAAGGTCCCCCCATCATATCAGAGTTCCCCTTTCCCTTCAGAGTTCCCCTTTCCCTTCAGAAGCCCCCCTTCATACCAGAAGTCCCCCTTCCCTTCAGAAGCCCCCTTTCATATCAGAGGTCTCCATATCATATCAGAGTTCCCCCTTCCCTCCAGAAGCCCCCATTAATATCAGAGATTCCTCTATCATATCGGAGTCCCCCCTTTCCCTTTAGGAGCCCTCCTTCATATCAGAGTTCCCCCTTTCCCTTCACATCAGAGGTCCCCCTATCATATCAGAGTTCCCCCTTCCCTTCAGAAGCTCCCCTTCATATCAGAGGTTCCTCTATCATATCAGAGTTCCCCCTTCCCTTCATATTAGAGGTCCCCCCATCATATCAGAGTTCCCCCTTCCCTTCAGAAGCCCCCCTTCATATCAGAGGTTCCTCTATCATATCAGAGTTCCCCCCTTGCGCTCAGAAGCCCCCTTCAAATCAGAGGTCCCCCTATCATATCAGAGTTCTCCTTTCCGTTCAGAAACCCCCCTTCACATCAAAGGTCCCCCTATCATATCAGAGTTCCCCTTTCTGTTCAGAAGCCCCCTTTCACATCAGAGGTCCCCCTATCATATCAGAGTTCCCCCTTCCCTTCAGAAGCTCTCTTCATATCAGAGCCCCCCCCTATCATATCAGAGTTCCCCTTTCTCTTCAGAAGCCCCCCTACATATCAGAGGTCCCCCTATAATTTTAGAGTTTCCCCTTCCCGTTCAGAAGCCCCCTTCACATCAGAGTCCCCCAATCACATCAGAGTCCCCCTTTCCCTTCAGAAGCCCCCTTCACATCAGAGGTCCCCATCCCATCAGAGGTCCCACTATCATATCAGGGTCCTCCCTTTTACTTCAGAGTCCTCCCTTCACATCAGAAGCTCTCCATCACACTAGAGTCCCTCCTATACATCCAAGGCTCTGTACATAAGAGCCCCCCACTCCCATAACCACAGAGCCCCCCCTTTACAGATCCCCCAGAAACAGAGCCCCCCAATTACACAGACCCCCTCATCACATCAGATCCCTACCTTTAGGCTCCAGTAGCACAGCAGAGGGCAGGAGGTGGAGGATGTCTGCAGGAGGCGGACATCCATTGTCTCCTGAATGCTGGGGGGGCACCATGCATGCCACCTAGATTGGATTAGAGTCATGTGTTACCATGGTTCGAGTGATCTCGCCGCCATCACCGTAGCAACAAATGACGCATTGTATCCTGGCACTAGAGCGTCATTGGTTGTTATGGTGCTGGTGGCCATCCCATCCACACCATGGCAACTCATTAGTCTGCAAACTGGTTCCCGCGCTCGCAGTACCCCTGGGGGAACCCAGATAGCACCCCAAGGTGCTGTGGTACCCTGATTGAAAAACACTGGTTTAAATTACAGTGATTGCTTCACTGCCAACAAATGGGAACGGCTTGAATCCTTATGTTATAGATCCATATAGTTGTTTTTTTCTACTACTAGGAAGTGCTGTCTGTACTTTGTATCGCTGTCATTGAGTTTTATCTGCAGTGATTCAGATCATCCAGTTCACTGATGGCTGGTGGTGGCACTCGGGTCACTGACTCCGTGTCATTGCAACATCTTCTGCTTTCATCTCTCCGCTGTGACACAACTTCAGGGTTTGTCGCCCCGTGTCGTCAATTATTTATTGTATTGATTTTAGCTATTTATAGAGAATTGTCCTTTATTTATGCCAGAGAACGGAGAGATGAAGGAAATAACAACTTCAGAATTAGATCAATTAAAATGTTTATAGAAAAAAACAAACTTCTTGTATCCTTTACCGAAATCATCCATATAAATAACTACATACAAATCGGACACACAGCGACGGGAATAATCTAAGTGTTTATTAGATCATATTTAAAAATACCAAAGGAAGTGTGTGGAGGAGCACATTGTCTACAAATAGGATAGAGATGGAGCCTAATAAATTCTGCTTTTCTTAATCATAAATAAAAAAACATCCATGTGAGAAAACCATCACTAAGAATGCAGCCTATCCATTCACTAGAGAGCGGTGACATCACTGAGAATGCAGCCTATCCATTCACTAGAGAGCGGTGACATCACTGAGAATGCAGCCTATCCAATCACTAGAGACCGGTGACATCACTGAGAATGTAGCTTATCCAATCACTACAGACCGGTGACATCACTGAGAATGCAGCCTATTCATTCACTAGAGACCGATGACATCACTGAGAATGCAGCCTATTCATTCACTAGAGACCGGTGACATCACTGAGAATGCAGCCTATTCATTCACTAGAGACCGGTGACATCACTGAGAATGCAGCCTATCCAATCACTAGAGACCGGTGACATCACTGAGAATGCAGCCTATCCATTCACTAGAGACCGGTGACATCACTGAGAATGCAGCCTATCCATTCACTAGAGACCAGTGACATCACTGAGAATGCAGCCTATCCATTCACTAGAGACTGGTGACATCACTGAGAATGCAGCCTATCCATTCACTAGAGACCGGTGACATCACTGAGAATGCAGCCTATCCAATCACTAGAGACCGGTGACATCATTAAGAATGCAGCCTATCCATTCACTAGAGACCGGTGACATCACTGAGAAGGCAGCCTATCCATTCACTAGAGACCGATGACATCACTGTGAATGCACCTTTTCCAATCACTAGAGACCGGTGACATCATTGAGAATGCAGCCTATCCATTTACTAGAGACCGGTGACATCACTGAGAATGCAGCCTATCCATTCACTAGAGACCAGTGACATCACTGAGAATGCAGCCTATCCATTCACTAGAGACTGGTGACATCACTGAGAATGCAGCCTATCCATTCACTAGAGACCGGTGACATCACTGAGAATGCAACCTATCCATTCACTAGAGACCGGTGACATCACTGAGAATGCAGCCTATCCATTCACTAGAGACTGGTGACATCACTGAGAATGCAGCCTATCCATTCACTAGAGACCGGTGACATCACTGAGAATGCAACCTATCCATTCACTAGAGACCGGTGACATCACTGAGAATGCAGCCTATCCATTCACTAGAGACCGGTGACATCACTGAGAATGCAGCCTATCCATTATCTAGAGACCGGTGACATCACTGAGATTGCAACCTATCCATTCACTAGAGACCTGTGACATCACTGAGAAGGCAGCCTATCCATTCACTAGAGACCGATGACATCACTGTGAATGCACCTTTTCCAATCACTAGAGACCGGTGACATCATTGAGAATGCAGCCTATCCATTCACTAGAGACTGGTGACATCACTGAGAATGCAGCCTATCCATTCACTAGAGACCGGTGACATCACTGAGAATGCAACCTATCCATTCACTAGAGACCGGTGACATCACTGAGAATGCAGCCTATCCATTCACTAGAGACCGGTGACATCACTGAGAATGCAACCTATCCATTCACTAGAGACCGGTGACATCACTGAGAATGCAGCCTATCCATTCACTAGAGACTGGTGATATCACTGAGAATGCAGCCTATCCATTATCTAGAGACCGGTGACATCACTGAGATTGCAACCTATCCATTCACTAGAGGCCGGTGACATCACTGAGAATGCAGCCTATCCATTCACTAGAGGCCGGTGACATCACTGAGAATGCAACCTATCCATTCACTAGAGGCCGGTGACATCACTGAGAATGCAGCCTATCCATTCACTAGAGACCGGTGACATCACTGAGAATGCAGCCTGTCCATTCTCTATCCATTAATCAGATTCCAGACCCATGATCATATGGCTGACCTGTCTCTCTAATAGGTTCCACTTTTCCTGAACTTTCCTCGTATCTGAGGAACGTGAATCATAACATAAGCAGCTCTGGTGCCCCAATACTATCTGGAGGCCGATGAATTTCTCTCCAATATGACAACCTGGTGAAATATGATCACATCCAGCGTCCCCCCACAAATCATGTCCCGGATCAGCCGTGGAATGTGTCGGGATGATTTGTGGCTCTATAAGGCCTGTGTGGAACTCCCACATAATGCTGAGACACGGCAGACACAATCGGGTTTAAGATTATATAAATGATTGACTATCCGACTACTGGGGATTAACATGACAAATACGCAATATATCAGCCATTAACAGGTTCACATAATCTGGTGTAAAGAAAGGAGCGCACATTCGTGCCTGGCATTTATATGTGAAGGACACAGGAATTACGGATAAAATAAACAGATATACATGGAGTTCTCTCTGGGCTGGTAATTCATTTTAAGCACTGATGTTAGGAAAATCCCAAATAAAAATTTATTTTATTTTAGGTCTTTTATTATATGATGCATGTATATCTTTTTTGTTTTTTTGTTTTTTAGGCCTCTTGCACACTGGAGCCTGAGCCCATGCTATGTCATTTCTCCAGCTTGGAACACCCAGGTGCTGTGTACAGCCACCTACAGTCATGTATGCCGCTGCTCGCTTAAACACAAATAGAACGTATGGGCAGATGCAAAAAATAGAACTTTTTTTTTTTTTTGCATACGCCTATAGACATTTTTTTTTTGCATATGCCTGTACACAATTTTTAAAACATTTTTTGTATGCACCTTTTCACTATATGCATGTTTATGCAAGCAGCGGCATAAACCCCGAGTATAGCCTTGTGCAGCCATACATGTCAATACTTGGCTCTTTGCAGCACCTGGGCTTTCTGGGCGGGGAAAGCTACACCAAAACTGACTTTACAGGGGCTCAGAACCCAATGTGCAAGAGGCCCTAAAGCAGATCCAGAGTTCCAAAAGGGAGAGGCTGCAGGAACCAGCACACAGAGCAGGCAAAGACTGGGCCTGGGACATCATTAGTAGCTGGCTGCCTGGACCTGAAAGAGGCAGCCAGCTAAGGAGGACCAAGGTGGAGGTGCTGGATCCGTTGTGTGTCAACCGAAGAGCGGAGCTGGCGACGGCATCAAGAATGGGCCTGATTCATTCACTGGAGACCGGTGACATCACTGAGAATGAAGTCTATCCATTCACTAGAGACTGGTGACATCACTGAGAATGCGGCCTATCCATTCACTAGAGAGCAGTGACATCACTGAGAATGAAGTCTATCCATTCACTAGAGACCGATGACATCACTGAGAATGAAGCCTATCCATTCAGTAGAGACCGGTGACATCACTGAGAATGAAGTCTATCCATTCATTAGAGACCAGTGACATCACTGAGAATGCAGCCTATCCATTCATCAGAGACCGGTGACATCACTGAGAATGCAGCCTATCCATTCCCTAGAGACCGGTGACATCACTGAGAATGCAGCCTATCCATTCACTAGTGACCGGTGACATCACTGAGAATGCAGCCTATCCATTCACTAGTGACCGGTGACATCACTGAGAATGCAGCCTATCCATTCACTAGAGAGCGGTGACATCACTGAGAATGCAGCCTATCCATTCACTAGAGACCAGTGACATCACTGAGAATGCAGCCTATCCATTCACTAGAGACCGGTGACATCACTGAGAATGCAGCCTATCCATTCACTAGAGACCAGTGACATCACTGAGAATGCAGCCTATCCATTCACTAGAGACCGGTGACATCACTGAGAATGCAGCCTATCCATTCACTAGAGACCGGTGACATCACTGAGAATGCAGCCTATCCATTCACTAGGGACTGGTGACATCACTGAGAATGCAGCCTATCCATTCACTAGCGACTGGTGACATCACTGAGAACGCAGCCGATCCATTCACTAGAGACTGGTGACATCACTGAGTATGCAGCCTATCCATTCACTAGAGACCGGTGACATCACTGATTGCAGCAGGACTGTGCGGGTGAATATGTGTTTTGCAGAGAACGCAGCACTTTATGGAAGGGGAGCCGAGTGCTGCTTTAAAGAAACACTTTTTTTTCACATTCACTAGAGACCGATGACATCACTGAGAATGAAGTCTATCCATTCACTAGAGACTGGTGACATCACTGAGAATGAAGTCTATCCATTCACTAGAGACTGGTGACATCACTGAGAATGCGGCCTATCCATTCACTAGAGAGCAGTGACATCACTGAGAATGAAGTCTATCCATTCACTAGAGACCGATGACATCACTGAGAATGAAGCCTATCCATTCAGTAGAGACCGGTGACATCACTGAGGATGAAGTCTATCCATTCATTAGAGACCAGTGACATCACTGAGAATGCAGCCTATCCATTCATCAGAGACCGGTGACATCACTGAGAATGCAGCCTATCCATTCCCTAGAGACCGGTGACATCACTGAGAATGCAGCCTATCCATTCACTAGTGACCGGTGACATCACTGAGAATGCAGCCTATCCATTCACTAGTGACCGGTGACATCACTGAGAATGCAGCCTATCCATTCACCAGAGACCGGTGACATCACTGAGAATGCAGCCTATCCATTCATCAGAGACCGGTGACATCACTGAGAATGCAGCCTATCCATTCATCAGAGACCGGTGACATCACTGAGAATGCAGCCTATCCATTCCCTAGAGACCGGTGACATCACTGAGAATGCAGCCTATCCATTCACTAGTGACCGGTGACATCACTGAGAATGCAGCCTATCCATTCACTAGTGACCGGTGACATCACTGAGAATGCAGCCTATCCATTCACTAGAGACCGGTGACATCACTGAGAATGCAGCCTATCCATTCACTAGGGACTGGTGACATCACTGAGAATGCAGCCTATCCATTCACTAGCGACTGGTGACATCACTGAGAACGCAGCCTATCCATTCACTAGAGACTGGTGACATCACTGAGTATGCAGCCTATCCATTCACTAGAGACCGGTGACATCACTGATTGCAGCAGGACTGTGCGGGTGAATATGTGTTTTGCAGAGAACGCAGCACTTTATGGAAGGGGAGCCGAGTGCTGCTTTAAAGAAACATTTCAGGATAGTAACACTGGTGGAATATGTCGTCTCTGTCCATGTGCAACGCATGTCGCTTGTAGCCTCCACCAGGGGGCACATGTGAGAGGGTAACAATACAGGAGCAGAACTAGAAGATAACAGATCGGTCCTAAAGTAGGATCTTCTTGGCGAGACCCAGGACTCCAGGAAGTTTGTTAATTAGAACTGTAGATTTATTAAGATTTAAAAAACATTTCGAATGACATTTACACATTAAAGCTTTCATAAAATTTTAATGATTGGGTCTAGTTGGACTTTATCGGCGTTCTACTTTAAAAAGGGAAATGAACAAGGCAATCACTTCTTGCCCAGTAAGTAATCCTCCATCTCCCTCGGTGTAAATCCTCAGCGGCGGGCAGGATGTCTGCGATCTCTAATTATTCCTGTTTACTATTACTAGAACTAAACTGTTTATTTTTTATCTGGCTTCTGAGAATAATGCCCTTCACTGGAGGCTCTGTGATTACAAAGAATTGTTTACTAATAAGCTCCCGAGGCCAGGCCGCGTCTGCCGCGAAATAAAAGAGCGTAGCACAGGGCGCCGCTGACTCACCCATTAGTGGCTCTGCTGATCTCGATTTTTATGTTTAATTTGGGAATTAATCAGACCCAAGAACCTGGACATGTAAACTTGTGGTCACATTGCCACCGGTGTGTTCATCTAGACAGTCTACAAACCTACAAAAGCTCATTTCCATCCACGTTCTTTTTTTTTGAGCTGATCTGCGTCAACCGTAAACCGATATTTAGGTTCTGGGATTCATCACCCGATAGCTTCTTACAACATTTCGGAAGTCCACCGGAAGGTCCCCCCACTAATCACTTTGCTGTTAAAGGCATAGACCACCTTTTGAAAAAAATGGAAAAAATGCACCAACAGTGATAAAATAAAAATGTTTGCATCCAGGCCTGAAGAGTATTAATATTATTTATGCATAGGAAAATGTGTTCACCTTATGGGACTTTAAAGGGAAAAAGCTACTCTGTAGTAATCATGAGTATAAGGTTTTATTAGTAAAAGGTGTAGATATACACAGATCTACAATGCAAAATAGAAAATACAAAAGAGAATACAGGATGCGTAACACAATGAGCATGCAATACAGTATCTGATATTACAATCATTGACTCCGTTGCATATGGAACACACATACGGGGAATACCTGACACGTTTCAAGTTTTACTCCTCTTTAGGGATATATGATTGAGACCAGCACGACAAAACATGTCATATAATATTGCTTAGGGACATCATATATTGTACAGCTCAAACAGCAGAGTATATGTTGGCTCTGAGGAAACCAGCGTCCATTGGCTGGTGAAACGCGTCAGCGGTGTGACGTCAGCACGTCACCGGGAGCCGCGCGCAATTCGATCTGGCAATTCGACCTGTACAATTCGATCCGGCCTATGCCTGCACAACTTAACAGCTGATGCTTGTCTCCTCCACGAATATCTCTTCATACTGAGACATCCGCCCTACAGCGGCTTCCCCAACAAGCAAACGGTTCCTTCATCTTGGCATTCATCTGCTTATCACAGCGGCACCTATCCATGTAGAGACTCAGGAATTGAGGACTTACTGCAAACCTGACGACGGAACTACTGAGGCTGGTGAGACCCTTCCATTTCATTCAGCACTTTCTTTAAAACGTATATGTCAGTATGTCTTGCACCTCCTAAATTTGTCTCCATGGACATATACTCTGCTGTTTGAGCTGTACAATCTATATCTACTTGCTGGAACCGGGACATGATCTGATTTGCCATCTATCTAACAGCTGCTATGCATACAATGTTTGTGCAATATCTGGGCATGGCTAACTCCCCATGAGATCGATTTACCTGTATTGAACCACAGTACACTTTATCTATAGCCAGATCGTCCATCCACCCACATTTTTGTTATTGATATATGATCCGCCCTTACCATACAGGACTTTGCAATTTTTCTGCTAATTGCTACATACAATTGTTACTCCAACAGGGCAGGATTATTTTTCATCATATTCTTTAGCTCATTATACCTTATCAACATTCAAGAGATGTGCATGATGTGTATGAGTGGATGTGTAACCGCGGCTCCCATATGTTTTTAATTACCCCCTGTGACAACGTTGTCCTATTTTAATTGGTTTGTGGTAACCGTCAGTCCTAATTGCTGTTTTTTCACTTCTTTTTGTATTTAAATTTGGTATATCATTAGGTAATTAATAAAGCTGGTTTGTATCAACATCAGTGTTCTTTGCTGACCCTCTTTAAGAGAACTCTTTCTCTTTTGTTTTTTGCTATATTGTATATAGGGCATCTGGAACTGCATGCAGACTTTTGCCTGCATGATTGTTTGATACTCACTCGTTAAAACGACCATTTACATAATTAACTCATTGGTTGATCCAGGCAACAATCTTTTTTCTTGTACTTATATAGCACCGTCAATTTATGCAGCGCTTTACAGATACATTGTACATTCACATCGGTCCCTACCATCAAGGAGCTTACAATCTAAGGTCCCTAACTCACATTCATATACTATTTGCAACTACAATCAGCGTATCATTGGGTACATTGTATTGTTTGCTCCTAGCCTCAGCTCCAGAGGTACCTTTAGTTATGGGGCTGGAAAAAAAAGTGATGAATGTACTACTATTTTGGTCTCCTGAGTCTCACTGCTGTGGTGTCAGGTGGGACTTGATGGCTCTTCCCATTCACATCTCCCTGTAAATGGATAGAAAAGTCCAATATAATGTGACAGCAGTTGCTGAGCAGCTTTAGACTCCATTGTGGGTCCATTAAATAGCAACTACTGTGAAGTTGTTACTCCATATGAAGAGTACAATACTGGTTCTAATGGAGACTTGTGAGGTCACTATTATTTTGAATGGCTTTCTTTAATCAGCCCCCGATGACGTCAGTTGTTGCAAAATGAATAAGGCAGAGCGGTACCTCATGAGGTCACCACGCCTACGGGAAGTGTGTCCTACCGGAAGTGCATCTCTGTACAGCGCTATCACAAGATATTCTTGTGAGTGTTTTTAATCTTATTGCAATTAAATTTTAAAGTGGTTTTACACTATTGGGTCTTGTGGCTCTTTCCGTCTTCCTTTTCATGTGTACACCTGACTGGATGAGATTTTGTACCAACTGGGTTGATGCAAACATAGGAGTACTATAACCACGGGTGCAATCTGACCACTCTGACATAAGGGGGTCCCAACTCTCTGGTAAGCCCCCATTTTAACCACGGCATGAGCTGGATGGAGGGAGAGGAGCACTTTTAGATGGTAGTTGTGGCACTTTTTCTTGAATCTCCTTCATTTGGCCGCCAATCACAAGCTTCACGGTCACACATTTTTTGGGGGACTTTTATTAATATTTGGACGTTTGGATGTGTGACAATTTCTGACGGACGGTTCAATCATTGTGCGCGTCGTTTTATTGAATTGTTTACTATTGACAAATGTCATATTAGCTTGTGTTTATTATTTCTGGTAGTGTGTATCCAATATTGTGCTAGCTGCTCATTTGTTTGAACTTTAACATAAGCACGATTTCACTGCTTTGCCACACCATTTTACCGAAGTCCTTCCAAGTTTTATCCTGATGAAAGGGGAGTGGTGTTGCCCCTGAAACACGTTGAAGGTTTTAATATGACTTTTTAACCAACAATTTAAAATGATCTTGAACTCTTTCACCTGGCTTTGGACTGGCACTCCGTTTTTTGGATCTATGAATTGAGATACTGTTGGGTGCCCATCGAGAGAAGCCTTGCTATGTTGGCACCACCTCACTAGAGCTATTGAGCTTGGTTGAAGTTTTCCTTCATCTGACTAATCTTGCAAGTCTTAAAGTTCCCATTGCCTCTTTTTGAGTACGTTGTTCTGGAGTCCCTGTGAATGGACGACACAGCTGTGAAGGAACAAGAGGTACCCAGCGATTCCGATAAGGGGTGTTGTGTTTTTGGGCAGGGTGTTTGCTACCATACTTCATGTTACACCTTTAAGTAGACCTTCACCCTATTGTACATTTACCAATATCCTGCCTCCTCTCCCCTCCCTCTCTCACAATTGGATAGCATTGTTTTTGAGACAGTGTATCTGTGCCACAAAGCAGTGCTGCATCTCCCATCACCCCTTTCAAATGTGCCGATATGCCGCAGGGCTCCGGGTCCCAAATGAATTTCCATCTGCACACCAATGCAGGCACCACATCTAATGATTGATTGGTAAGCAGTAATACGTTTCATTTTGAGGTTTGGGTTTAATACAACTTTAAAGCCCACTCCACCCTTAAAAACCACCAAAACCACCTTCAATTCACCTTCCTCATTAATACCAATGTACACTATATTGTAAAAATTATTGGGACGCCCGCCTTTACACCCACATGAACTTTAATGGCATCCCAGTTTTAGTCTGTAGGGTTCAATATTGAGTTGGCCCACCCTTTGCAGCTATAACGACTTTAACTCTTCTGGGAAGGTTGTCCACAAGGTTTAGGAGTGTGTCTATGGGAATGTTTGACCATTCTTCCAGAAGCGCATTTGTGAGGTCAGGCACTGATTTTGAACGAGAAAGGCCTGGCTTGCAGTCTTCGCTCTAAATCATCCCAAAGATGTTCTATATGGTTGAGGTCAGGACTCTGTGTTGTCCAGTCAAGTTCCTCCACCCCAAAATCGCTCATCCATGTCTTTATGGACCTTGCTTTTTGCACTGGTGTGCAGTCATGTTGGAACTGGAAGGGGCCATCCCCAAACTGTTCCCACAAAATTGGGAGCATGAATTTGTCCAAAATGTCTTGGTATGCTGACGCCTTAAGAGTTCTCTTTACTGGAACTAGGAGGCCAAGCCCAACCCCTGAAAAACAACCCCAAACCATAATCCCCCCTTCACCAAATGATTTGGGCCAGTGTACAAAGCAAGGTCCATAAAGACATGGATTAGCGAGTTTGGGGTGGAGGAACATGACTGACCTCAACCCAATAGAACCAGTTTGGGAAGAACTAGAGCAGAGACTGCGATCCAGGCCTTTTCATCCAACATCAGTGCCTGACCTGGTTGGCTGGGTGAGTAACGCTCTGTTTGGGACAATGTGTTTGGGGTACTGTGTGGGTACAGGCTTTGGGGGACTGGAAATATGGACTAACTTCGATGTCAACCCATTTGGGGTCTCCTTCTGTGTTAGTCTTCTGACAAAAGGGGGGCTGTATCTTTATATATACTTCAGATCAGACTAGGGGGCTCTGGTCACTCTGTGCCCCTAATAGACAAAGGTTGACTTACACATAGGAGGAACTGGGGGAGTTGGAAAAGGAGCTTCCAGTGCTCTCCAAGGTAAGCTGGGTTCCACAAGCCCCCCGCCAAAAGTGACTCCCATCACAGACCTCACAAATGCACTTCTGGAAGAATGGTCAAACATTCCTATAGACACACTCCTAAACCTTGTGGACAGCCTTCCCAGAAGAGTTGAAGCTTTTATAGCTGCAAAGGGTGGGCCAACTCAATATTAAAGCCTACAGACGAAGACTGGGATAGCATTTTATTTCATGTGTGTAAAGGCAAGCGTCCCAATACTTTTGACAATATAGTGTATGTGCAGATATGCCGCAGGGCTCCGGGTGCCGAATGAGTTTCCATCTGCACACCAATGCAAGTACAATATCTAATAAATGGTAAGCTGCAATATATTTCATTTTAGGGTTTGGGTTTAATACCACTTTAAAGCCCATTCCACCCTTAAAAACCACCAAAACCACCTTCATTTCACCCTCCTCATTCATACCAATGTGTTTTGGCAAGATGGCAAAATTTTGCAAAACGTTTTCTGTATTTCACAAAAAGTTTTAGAACATGAAAATTCACAATTTTTATTATTACTGGTTACAATCTACAGCAAGTAGCCAATGATCTTGTTCTGTGCCTTCACATTTCCTTCCAAGCTTTTCTACTCTACGTTCTCTACAATAGAACCCTCAGCATCAGACAAAAAAAAAATCTGCCTCCAGCTAAAATAAAACACACACCAAATACTTTTTTGAACATTCACTGTTACATCAGAAACATCTTTGGTATTAATTTGGAAAACTTAAATGCTTTTTTTCTTTTTTTTTTTTTCTTTTAAATGTCAGGGAGCAGCGAAGAGGCGCGGATGATTGTGGGATGATGTCACAGCTACTTACAGTGTTGGTTTAACAGTTCCACCTATTTTGTTTTCAACTGTCGCGTTGAATCTTGACACTTTTTGGCTCCAAGTCAGCCAGACATGTTTTAAGGGCTGAGAACCCTGGTTTTCTTACCAGAGATAAATCACCTGAATATTTATTATAGGAAAGAGTAAACTTTACAGTTAGGTTATGAACAGTTTAAAAAAAAAAAAACATTTTTAATAAAGCGATGTCCAGGCAACAAATCAGACCAGTCATCCAGTGGTGTCCTGCAGGATCTTCTCAGAATTATGCACCAGCTCAGTCCCAAGCCACCATCTTTTGTATGTGACGTCATTGAGAGGGCTGCTGGCTCTTCTGGGTTCAGCCTCATGATGATGCGGCACTTGGCCCTAGCCACCCCTGGAGGAACCCTAGGTTTCCATGGAACCCAGGTTGAGAATGGCTGTTCTAGAGTGATCCCACAGGTAAAATTTTAATCCTACTTTTTATATCCCAGACGAAGCCCATTGGAGGTCACTAGACAAATGTCTTTTACATTGGTGGCCAGAAGAAAGAATGCTCCTTATGGTGGTGGAAAGAATGCTACCCTTACGGACAGCTAAAAAGATAATTGATGTCATGCAGCTGGCTATGCCAAGTGGCACCTGCCCTGGAACTTTGCAGGCACCATCAAATAGAAGGGTCAATTAGCCACAGTTTAAGGAGCCCCTTGCAACCCCTGGAGGAACCCTAGGGTTCCATGGAACGCTGGTTGAGAACGGTCGGTGCACAGTGAAGCCATAGGGCTTAAGGCAAAGGGACTTTTCTATGTGTTGGGCATCAATACCCAAAGTAGCCCAATGGGGCTAGTGCAGGCACCATCAAATAGAAGGGTCCATTATCCACAGCCCAAGGAGCCATTTGCAACCTAGATTGTAAGCTCTAATGAGCAGGGCCCTCTGATTCCTCCTGTATTGAATTGTATTGTAACTGTACTGTCTGCCCTCATGTTGTAAAGCGCTGCATATACTGTCGGCGCTATATAAATCCTGTATAATAATAATAATAATAACCTCTGGAGGAACCCTAGGGTTCCATGGAACGCTGGTTAAGAATGGCTGTTGCACGCTGAAGTCATAGGACTTAAGGCAAATGGCCTTTTCTATGTGTTGGACATTACTACCTGAGGTAGCCCAATGGGACTAGTGCAGGCACCATCAAATAGAAGGGTCAAATAGCCACAGCTGAAGGAGCCCCTTTGCAACCTCTGGAGGAACCCTGGTTGAGAATGGCTGGAGCAAACTGAAGCCATAGGACTTAAGGCAAAGGGCCTTTTCTATGTGTTGGACATTACTACCTGAGGTAGCCCAATGGGACTAGTGCAGGCACCATCAAATAGAAGAGTCAAATAGCCACAGCTCAAGGAGCCCCTTTGCAACCTCTGGAGGAACCCTGGTTGAGAATGGCTGGAGCAAACTGAAGCCATAGGACTTAAGGCAAAGGGCCTTTTCTATGTGTTGGACATCACTACCTGAGGTAGCCCAATGGGACTAGTGCAGGCACCATCAAATAGAAGGGTCAAATAGCCACAGCTCAAGGAGCCCCTTTGCAACCTCTGGAGGAACCCTGGTTGAGAATGGCTGGAGCAAACTGAAGCCATAGGACTTAAGGCAAAGGGCCTTTTCTATGTGTTGGACATCACTACCTGAGGTAGCCCAATGGGACTAGTGCAGGCACCATCAAATAGAAGGGTCAAATAGCCACAGCTCAAGGAGCCCCTTTGCAACCTCTGGAGGAACCCTGGTTGAGAATGGCTGGAGCAAACTGAAGCCATAGGACTTAAGGCAAAGGGCCTTTTCTATGTGTTGGGCATCACTACCTGAAGTAACCCAATGGGGCTAGTGCAGGCACCATCAAGTAGAGGGGTCTATTAGTCACAGCTCAAGGAGCCCCTTTCAACCTCGGAAGGAACCCTAGGGTTCCATGGAACCCAGGTTAGGAATGAATGGTGCACACTGAAGCCATAGGACTTACCTTTTCTATGTGCTGGGCATCTCTTCCAGAAGTAGCTCAATGGGGCTAGTGCATGCATTATCAAATAGAAGGGTCTATTAGCCACAGTTTAAGGAGCCCTTTGCAACCTCTGGAGGAACCCTCGGGTTCCATGGAACCCTGGTTGAGAATGGCTGGTGCACACTAAAGCCATAGGACTTAAGACAAATGGCTTTTTCTATGAGTTGGGGATTGCTACCCAATGTAGCCCAACAGAGCCAGTGTAAACAATCCTTAAACATTCTTTACTGAGGAATTTATAAGACTCTGAATAGGCTGGCATACCCCATACATATTTTAAGAGAAGCTGAACCTTTACTATGCTTTGTGAAATACAAGAGACCTTTTAAAGTGTCCGTAACAATTTGCTGATGGTGAACGTCTGCAGATCATCTGTCCGCTTTGCTTGAATTTATAAAAGTATTTTTTTACTGCGCAATACTTGGACACCGACCAAGGTCTATTTTTGACACAACTGTCCCCCTTGTCCCGTTTCTGTTTACCCCCCCGGCTTATTGTTCCCGCTGTGATCCTGCATTTAAAGCAAAACCCTTCTTAGTGCAGCTGCCCCTTTTCAGTACAGCAATCTGGCGGAATTTCATGGAACCGATAGCAGCAAGTGCTTGGATCAAGTACTGAGAAGATCCGAGACCGTCAAGGAATATTTAAAGGTCACAAGAAAGCAGCAAGGCTTGCAACATTTTAAGGATGTTAAAGGCAACACATGTGCAAAGCAGGCAAGACTCTTCAAAATAAAAGAAAAAAATCAATTGCGAGTGCTCTGCGGTTTTCTCTTACTTAACGTAACCGGATATAATGAGGAGCAGGATTAGCAAGAGATTAATATTTCACCAGACAAATGGCATTGTTAACCACTTTAGCTCTCACACCTGTACACCCCCCCCCCCCCCAGGGAGCGGAGCAATCTTTACATTTATATATATATATATAGATAAATATATTTTATATTATATTCTCTCACAAAAGTGAGTACACCCCTTACATTTTTGTAAATATTTTCTTCTATCTTTTCATGTGACAACACTGAAGAAATGACACTTTGCTACAATGTAAAGTAGTGAGTGTACAGCTTGTATAACAGTGTAAATTTGCTGTCCCCTCAAAATAACTCAACACACAGCCATTAATGTCTAAACCGCTGGCAACAAAAGTGAGTACACCCCTAAGTGAAAATGTCCAAATTGGGCCCAATTAGCCATTTTTCCTCCCCGGTGTCATGTCACTCATTAGTGTTATAAGGTCTCAGGTGTGAATGGGGAGCAGGTGTGTTAAATTTTGGTGTTATGGCTCTCATTCTCTCATACTGGTCACTGGAAGTTCAGCATGGCACCTCGTGGCAAAGAACTCTCTGAGGATCTGAAAAAAATAATTGTCGCTCTACGTAAAGATGGCCTAGGCTATAAGAAGATTGCCAAGACCCTGAAACTGAGCTGCAGCACGGTGGCCAAGACCATACAGCAGTTTAACAGGACAGGTTCCACTCAGAACAGGCCTCGCCATGGTCCACCAAAGGGGTTGAGGTCACGTGCTCAGCGTCATATCCAGAGGTTGTCTTTGGGAAATAGACGTATGAGTGCTGCCAACATTGCTGCAGAGGTTGAAGGGGTGGGGGGTCAGCCTGTCAGTGCTCAGACCATACGCCGCACACTGCATCAAATTGGTCTGCATGGCTGTCATCCCAGAAGGAAGCCTCTTCTAAAGATGATGCACAAGAAAGCCTGCAAACAGTTTGCTGAAGGCAAGCAGACTAAGGACATGGATTACTGGAACCATGTCCTGTGGTCTGATGAGACCAAGATAAACTTATTTGGTTCAGATGGTGACAAGCGTGTGTGGTGGGAACCAGGTGAGGAGGACAAAGACAAGTGTGTCTTGTCTACAGTCAAGCATGGTGGTGGGAGTGTCATGGTCTGGGGCTGCATGAGTGCTGCCGGCACTGGGGAGATACAGATCATTGAGGGAACCATGAATGCCAACATGTACTGTGACATACTGAAGCAGAGCATGATCCCTAATAGAAGGGTCTATCATCCACAGCTCAAGGAGCCATTTGCAATCTTTGGGCTTTGTACAGAGGGAATGAGAGGGAATGAACCTTCTGTTTCCTCTCAGGGATAAGAAACAAAGAGATCTTTAGTAAAAAGCAGCACACATTACACATTGCTAGGCACACATTTAACCCTTTGATTACCCGACACTGGTTTTCCCAGCCAGTGTCATTAGTACAGTGACAGTGTATATTATTATCACTGACCACTGTATTAGTGTCACTGGTGATGTCAGTGCCAGTTAGTCAGTTCACACTCAGTGTCAGTTAGTGTCATATTGTCCACCACACTAATGCAGTCCCATTATAAGTCACTGATCACCACCAGTAGTAGTATTAAAAAAAAAAATGAAAATTTCCGGTACAGTATATACAGTAATGTATGCCATAGTTTGTAGACGCTGTAACTTTCACACAAATCAATCAATATACACTTATCGAGATTCTTTTTACCAAAGACATGTAGCAGAATACATTTTGGCAAAAAATGTATGAAGAAATTTGATACCGTGGATAAAATCCACTTGTTTTTAATGCAACACACACAAAAAAATATAATTAACAAAAGGAATAAAAACAAAAAAAAAGTTCAGGGACCACTCAGAATGCAGTAGAAAGTTTTGCTTTCCCTATGTGCATCTCATTATTTACTATTTTTTCTGGGAACTATATTGAAATCACACACACAGTGACATTTCATTAGGTTTTATCGGCCACGGCCTTTGATTGCATCTCACTGCGCTGCACTAAGAAAAAAAATACTGAAAACCGTACTTTTTTTTTAGCACTGTGTAATGAGCTGGCCTGATTGGACACAAGGCTTTATGGTCTCAATGCACCTGGTGTGAATAAACCCTAAGGGCCCTTTCACACCGGGGTGGTTTGCAGGCGCTATTGCGTTAATAATAGCGCCTGCAAACCGACCCAAAAGTTCCGCTGCTTTGTCTCCAGTGTGAAAGCCCCGAGGGCTTTCACACTGGAGCGGTGCGCTAGCAGGACGGTAAAAAAAAGTCCTGCTAGCAGCATCTTCGGAGCGGTGAAGGAGCGGAGTGTATACCGCTCCTTCACCGCTCCTGCCCATTGAAATCAATGGGACAGCGCGGCTTTACCGCCAGCAAAGCGCCTCTGCAGAGGTTTTTAACCATTTCTCGGCCACTAGCGGGGGTAAAACCGCCCCGCTAGTGGCCGAATACCGACGGTAAAGCGCCGCTTACAATAGCGGTGATTTACAGCTGACGCCGCCCCCGTCCCAGTGTGAAAGGGCCCTTATGCTTAGGAAAATAAGAATGATAAAGAGGTAGGAAAATAATAGCTAAGGGGAGAAGGGAAAGAATAAGTTAATTAGGGGTGATTATGGTAAACTGAGGGTTAATAATGGGATGAGTAGAGGCACATTAAAAAAAATAGGTCAGGTTGCTTTAGCTTTAGCTGAAGATAGATGCTCATGCCTTTGCTCTGTTTGTTACTTTGTATCCCTCTATCTCACATCTGACCGATGTTTACAAACAATGTTACTTTGTATCTCTATTTCCCCTCTGATCAATGTTTATAAACAATGTTACTTTGTATCTCTATTTCCCCTCTGATCACTGTTTATAAACAATGCAACTTTGTATCTCTCTATGGCCCCTTTCACACGAGGCGGACTCCGTTTCTACGGAGCCCGTCTCGGTCCGCCGGCTCAGCGGGAGATCTGTCCGTTGATCTCCGCTGAGCCGGCGGATGACAGGTCCCTCTCTGTCCAATACAGATCAGCCCCCTGCTGCAGCCTCTTATGATTTGCTACAAAAGTTAGAATGTTGCTGAGAAGAGAAGTGAAATTCCTGATGACATCATTTTAGCCTATAGGCCAAGTCACTGACTGCATCTCAAAAATGGCATTTGAATAATAACAAAATTATAGAGTTATAAAAAAAAAATGACCATTATAAAAATTATACATTTACTGTATGTTATGACATGTATGGAATTTATTAATGCAGACTTGTAAAGTTACTAAAAGGTCAGATTTAATACCTCTCTTACCCTACATCTGTGCCTGAAACATAAGACTGTAAGAGACACTGTTAAAGCATAAGTGGACATTTGACACAAATCCCATATTCCACCCTTACCATGGAGATGGAGACAACCTGACCCCCCCCCCACTGCCACAGCCTGACCACCAGGGTGTCTACATTTTCTATACACAAGCTACAAATTAATTCAGAGTCAATTTGCTTGTTTTATAAATGTCTCTGGTGGGAACTGGACCCTGGAACACAAGACTTGACATCTCTACCATATAGCCACCGAGGGGTTGTGCCATGATGACCTTTGGTGCTCAGCTCATGGCGGAAGAAACTCTCAGTGAAGGAAGAAGTCTGAGCAAATTTGGAGACACATTTCATAGCTTTCCTGCCTCCCAGCATCTATCAAATAGCTGGTCTTTGGGCTGGAGAAGATCCAAGGTTTTTATTTAAGTTCTCCCTGGTAGACAGAAGGCTCCATGGTCTCCTGTAGGCACACATCTGGAAAGGAGGCCAGCTGAGAACTTGGAGGTTCTGCTTCAACAAGAAGACAGACCGAGACAATCCAAACTGTTTTCTCAGCGCTGAACTGTAAAAGGATTTGCGTGCTGTCGGCGCAGAAACCACATCAGTGACGGGAGACGTGTAGGACAACACAGGGTGTTCAGTATGCAAGGTGGCCTTTCCAAGTTTGCAATGTATAACATCAGTGACTCCAAAGTATTCCAAATCTCCCCGTTGCCTCTTTTCCTGTTTTAGCTTTAGGCTCTATTCACACTAGTGTCACTCCAAAGTAGCACGATTTCCAGTGTGGCCTTGGAGCGCAACTTTGATGCGATTTTGAGTGCGACTTTGATCCAAATTTAGACTCTCTGGATCAAAGTTGCATCAAAAGTCGCATCAAAGTGGTGCAGGTGGTCTGTGACTTTGGACATCAAGTGACAAGTCACACGAGTGTGAATGGAGCCTTAATGTACAGATTTGCATCACTAAATGTCATATTTGAAAAGAGATTTTTTTTTTTTTTTTTTTAAATCATACTTACCTAGGTAGATGCAATGCAGCATTTGTCCGATGGAGCGTACACAGGATCGGATTTTCCGACGGAAATGTTCGATGACAGGCTGTTGGCGGAAAATCCAACCATGTGTACGCTCCATCGGACAATTGTTGTCGGTCTTTCCGCCAACAAATGTTGGCTAGCATGTCTTCAAATTTTACGCTGACACATGTCTGTTGTCGGATTTTCCGATCGTGTGTACACAAGCCATGGTCTGCCCTTTCCCCTTGGAGTATGGTCAAGTCTGCCATGGATGAGATGTCTCCCTTGGGTCTTCTCCTCCCCTTTGGTCCCTGATCCCCTATGGTTGGTCAGATGCCTGCATTACAGTGTGAAATTTTGTTTTTATAGTGGCTGTATATTATTCTAGGTACATGCAATCTTGTAAATCTATAAGTACCCGGAACATACAGTATCTTATATGGATATATTGTAATCCTATTACTATTACATATTGTGTATCTACATGTATTGCAAATACTCTCCTGAAGAAGCAATCTTGTTTATGAAATGCGTTGAGAGGCAATAACCCTGAGCCGTGCCAGGGCAAGGTCACCTAGAGCCCAGAGCGAACGTGCCAAACTGTTCCCCCCTCAGCATTATGTGTCGGCAAGAATCCCCCCACAAAAACACTGCCGGAGGTGTGAGCTTGTTAGCTTCACACTTGACTTCCCACAGAGCACACACAGAAGAGGGGGGGGGGTTGGAAATGGAGCAGATTGGCTGTCTCCTCTCTCATCCCGTGCAATTTGTGCGAGAGAGGAGAGAGGGAGAACTGTCAATGATGGCTGTGAGCTGTATGAGAGACACGCTCTCAGCTCAGAGACCTGAGCAACCCCGCTGACAGTGGCGGAATGCCAGGGCCTGGCCGCAAGTGCGACTGCTGCGACCTTGGTAGTTCCGCCACTGGGTAGGCCACGTAAAAAGTGACAGGACGGGGTCAGCGGATGCTGAAGCACACAGTGCGCAGAAGTCGTCAGCTGTCTGCAGAGTCAATAGCTACAGACCTTCAAACTTTGTGTGGCCTTCAGATTAGCACAACAACAGTGCATAGAGAGCTTCATGGAATGGGTTTCCAAGGCCGAGCATCCAAGCCTTACTTTACCAAGTGCAATGCAAAGTGCCGTGGTGTAAAGCACGCTGCCACTGGACTCTGGAGCAGTGGAGACGTGTTCTCTGGAGTGACGAATCACGCTTCTCTGTCTGGCAATCTGATAGATGTGTCTGGGTTTCAAGGTTACCAGGAGAACGATATTTGCCTGACTGCATTATGCCAAGTGTAAATTTTGGTGGAGGGGGGATTATGGTGTGGGGTTGTTTTTCAGGGGTTGGGCGTGGCCCCTTAGTTACAGTGAAGGGAACTCTTAAGGCGTCAGCATACCAAGACATTTTGGACAATTTCATGCTCCCAACTTTGTGGGAACAGTTTGGCGATGGCCCCTTCCTGTTCCAACATGACTGCGCACCAGTGCACAAAGCAATTATAGAAGAGGAACCATTATGGAGAATAGAAAAACTCAATTTTTTGTTGCCAACATCCCAAATATATTGTATATTTAAAGAAGAGAAGTACCCCCCGGTATTATGGGACTTTAAGGGCAAATGTTTGAAAACACAATATTTTGAAAACATAGAAAAATGTATTGTTTTATAAAAACAGTGTATTGGTGTGGAACAACACCATACATAAAATGGTGCATAATATATATAAATAGTATGAGAAAAACACTTCTCCTATAGGCCGACGCGTTTCGGGAATTTCGGGGTGATTCCCTTTTTCAGGGGCATGGAGGAGATAATAGTTGGAGTTACTCAGTACTATATTCATGAAATCGAATATTTATAAAACATTGTTAAGATGGAGCTGAACGGGTAGAAAGACACATATCCAGAATGGAAACAGTAACCAAATGAACAAAAGATCTTCTGGGCTTCGGAAGTCCCTCACAAGGATCCCCAAAGTAGGTCTCCACAGCCAACTCGCAAAATCCAACATGGGACTGGAATTGTAGGAATATCAGTCCTTGGTATGAAATGTCGGCGTAGATCTCCCAGGAGAACCCCAGAACAGCAGCGTTCTGGGGATCCTTCTGAGGGACTTCCCCAGCCCAGAGGATCTTTTATTCATTTGGCCGACCTCAACCCGATAGAACACCTTCGGGATGAATAAGAGCGGAGGCTGTGAGCCAGGCCTTCTCGTCCAACATCAGTGCCCGACCTCACAAATGCGCTTCTGGAACAATTGGACAAACATTCCCATAGACACACTCCTAAACCTTGTGGACGGCCTTCCCAGAAGAGTTGAAGCTGTTATAGCTGCAAAGGGCGGAGCCAACTCAATATTGAACCCTGCGGACTAATGCCCCGTACACACGGTCGGACATTGATCGGACATTCCGACAACAAAATCCTAGGATTTTTAACGACGGATGTTGGCTAAAAAATGTCTTGCATACACACGGTCACACAAAGTTGTCGGAAAATCCGATCGTTCTGAACGCGGTGACGTAATACACATACGTCAGGACTATAAACGGGGCAGTAGCCAATAGCTTTCATCTCTTTATTTATTCTGAGCATGCGTGGCACTTTGTCCGTCGGATTTGTGTACACACGATCGGAATTTCCGACAACGGATTTTGTTGTCGGAAAATTTTATATTCTGCTCTCAAACTTTGTGTGTCGGAAAATCCGATGGAAAATGTGTGATGGAGCCCACACACGGTCGGAATTTCCGACAACACGCTCCGATCGGACATTTTCCTTCGGAAAATCCGACCGTGTGTACGGGGCATTAGACTGGGATGCCCTTAAAGTTCATGCGCGTGTAAAGGTAGGTGTCCCAATACTTTTGGCAATATAGAGTGTACACACAAACCAATTAATGTACACTTATTATTTGTTTCCCAAAGACATGCAGCAGAATACATTTTGGACTAAATCTATGAAGAAATTTGATTTTCTTGGATATGTTTTGTAATAGAAAGTAGAAAATATTGTTCTTTTTTTTTTTTTTGTTTATATTGCAAAAAATAAAAATCCCAGTGGTGATCAAATACCACCAAAAGAAAGCCCTATTTGTGTGAAAAAAATGCTAAAACATTTATTTGGGTACAGTGTTGCATGATGGCGCAATTTCCAGTTAAAGTAGCGCCGTGCTAAATAGCAACAAAAATGGCCTGGTCATGTAGGGGGCAAAGTCTTTCGGAAGTCAAGTGGCATAAGGTGGTCAACGAATATTGATTGTCTACTGTATGTTCCACAATGTGTGTTTTTCATTAATATGGACGTTTGTTCAGTATAATTTAACTGATCGTTGGTTAATAAATGTCTCTTGTACTCATATTTCATGCTTTGTGCACGTCCCATGGGCAGTGTATTTGATATTTCAGTACAGTGTACAATGGGAATATTCTAAACTCTGTATATGCAGAAATCAAAGTCTCTTATTATGTGAAGCGTCTTATATTTCCATTTGAAAATGACAGAAGTGGGCGTGGCCTGGCAGCGTCCCGTAAAAGAGGTGCCGCACTTTCCCAGATCTGGCAGGAAGGTGGCTGTGCATTCTTCTTGGTCTAATCCCCAGCACAGTAATGCCATAAATACTGGCGCTGAAATGGAACCCGCGGTATCCGGTGTCCTCTCACATTTGCATCTCCAGCTGTAACTGAGCAGAAGGGCGATCGAGAATTTAATATCGCAAGGAACTGAGTCGCAGAAAAGCTCTCTCTAGAGAAGGAGATCAAATATATGAGTCAGCCTTAAAGGGAACTCCAGAAAACACGCAAGGTCGGTCAAAGGAACTGGCAACCCTGTCCAGCAAACACTGCGCACCTGCGCTAAAGACTAAAAAAAATTTAAGACGGACCGCAGGGGCGGCCCGTCCATTGTGGGCGCACGGGCGCCGCCCCCCCATATCCATGCCCCTCCGCCCTCCCTATCCATGCGTCCGGCCCCTTTCAGGACACCGGGTGCATTGATTCCTATGGCAGGGGTGGGCGGGGGGGGGGTGTTTTTTGAAGCACATGATTAGAGCCAGAGCCTCGGAGGGCAGAGCATTGCATCCGGAGCCCACCCAGGTGTGTTGCAACAGCGAATGAATATTCGCTGTTGCAACACTGATCCTCCTCCCGGCCAATCGGGAAGCGGGTCTGATACCCGTCACCCGATTGACTGAAAGGACAGGCGATCCTTTTGGACATCTAGGAGGAGGGGAGGAGATGCACAGCATAAGTGAGGGGAAGAGCGGCTGGCTGATGCCTGGATGCCTGCCGCTGCCTGATCCCCGCAGCTCCTCGGATGCCCAATTCCTGCCGCTACTTGATGCCCCGATCCCCGCCATTCCTTGGATGCCCGATCCATGCCGCTACTTGGTGCCCCGATCAACACCATTCCTTGGATGCCTGTTCCCTGCCGCTACTTGGTGCCCCGATCTCCGCCATTCCTTGGATGCCCGATCCCTGCCACTACTTGGTGCCCCGATCCCCGTCATTCCTTGGATGCCTAATCCCTGCCGCTACTTGGTGCTCCGATCCCCGCCATTCCTTGGATGCCTGTTCCCTGCCACTACTTGGTGCCCCGATCCCCGCTATTCCTTGGATGCCCGATCCCTGCCGCTACTTGGTGCTCCAATCCCCACCATTCCTTGGATGCCCGATCCCTGCCGCTACTTGGTGCCCCAATCCCCGCCATTCCTTGGATGCCTGTTCCCTGCCGCTACTTGGTGCCCCGATCCCCGCCATTCCTTGGATGCCTGATCCCTGCCGCTACTTGGTGCCCCGATCCCCGCCATTCCTTGGATGCCTAATCCCTGCCGCTACTTGGTGCCCCGATCCCCGCCATTCCTTGGATATCCGATCCCTGCCGCTACTTGGTGCCCCGATCCCCACCATTCCTTGGATGCCTAATCCCTGCCGCTACTTGGTGCCCCCGATCCCCGCCACTCCTTGGATGCCTGATCCCTGCCGCTACTTGGTGCCCAATCCCGGCCGCTCCTCCAATGCCCGCCGCCTAGATGGGGTAAGTGCCGGTGGACCGGCCGGCAGACAGCAGGGGGGGGGTTTGAGGTGCCGCAGGGGGGGTTCGGTTGTTTGCTGCCCCCCCACCCCAAAAAGAAAAACCACCAGCCGCCACTGGCGGACCGTCACCCTAAAGATCGAGTTGTGCGACCTTGACTCCTCCCCCTAGCTTTCTTACAAATGGACATTATTTTTTATTGTTAAATTGAAATAAATTCTTATTTTTTATTAAAATAACAAACATGTTATACTTACCTGCTCTGTATAATGGTTTTGCACAGAGCAGCCCCAATCCTTCTCTTCTGGGGTTCCCCACCAGTGGCTCCTTTCCCTGCCCCATAGCAAGCCACTTGCTCTGGGGGCATTCTTGCTTTCTCTCTCCCGAGCCGGCTCTTTGTGTTCATTGACACTTGGCCCCGCCTCCTCTATCTTCCTCAATGGCTGTGACTGATAGCAGCAGGAGCCAATGGCTCCCACTGCTGCCTCTAAGCCAATGAGGAGGGAGAGAGCTGAGAGAGCTACTGCTGTCATACACATCATTGGATTGAGATTGAACTCAGGTAAGTATATGGGGGGCGGGCTCCGATGATGTCTCTGATGATGTCTCCAGTGATGTCACTACTGTCACATGGTAATACCTGGGTTTGCAAAGGAATTTGGTTGACACAAAGTGGATTTATATCCTTTGTAGCTATTGAGGAATATATTTTTTTGTGTTCAGATTTGATCTCTAACAATGATGCCAACTAGGATTTCAGGAAAGAAGGTCTGTGAAAGGGGCGACACGGATTTAGCGATTTAGGCTGCCTTCACACTGAGGCGCTTTACAGGCGCTATAGTGCCAAAAATGGCGTCTGCAAAGCGCCTCTCCTCTCCAGTGTGAGAGCCCGAGTGCTTCCACACGGGGGCGGAGCACTGGCAGGACGCCAAAAAAAGTCCTGCAAGCCGCATCTTTGAGGTGCTGTAGGAGGGGTGTATACACCCCTCCTACAGCGCCTCTGCCCATTGAAGTCAATGGGCAGCGCCGCCGAAGAGCCGGCAAAGCACTGCTGCAGCGGCACTTTGCGGGCGCATTTAACCCTTTCTTGGCCATTAGCGGGGGTTAAAAGCGCCCCTCTAGCGGCTGAAAAGTGCCGCAAAAACTACGGTGAAGCGACGCTAAAAATAGCTTTACCGCCGACGCCCCCCAACACCCCCCCAGTGTGAAAGTATCCTAAGATGATCGGGAATATTTCTCTTGGAATAAGACCTCCTCTCCGCACATAATTGGGCTTGTCATGTGCTGACTTGTAGGTTTGGAGATCCTATCTAAACACGGAGTGACAGCTGCTGAACGCCGCCTTAAAAAAAAAATGCATCAGCTCGCTGACAGATCCTGCGACTTTCAATGCGGTGATTAAATGTAAATAAATGTCATGTGATGTGAGATAATTACCGGTGACACGCGTCTGAATGTGTTCCTTCCAAGGTTTTCTTTCCACACTTTGTACTGACAGCTGAGACTTTGTATCCAGGATTAATGGGACTCTTCACCTTAGTCTGTCTCTACATGGGGCTGTCAGGGTGTAGTGGGGGGAGGGGGCATGAAGACAGTTGGGGGGGGGGGGGTATAGTTCTAGTTATGTTTATTATGCAGAGTCAGATTTTGTTTCAAAGTTCAACATTTTTGGACTTTTTTAGGAACTTTAGAAGTCTGACATATAACTATACAACAATGGTGGGATCCTCCATTATTTTATTTTTTTCTAATCAATTGCCGACATCGCTATAGCCGAGAGACGGCTACAGTGCGGTCATCCACTTCTGGGAGGGCGTCTACTGCCCTCTGGGCACACATCGGGCACATTCTGTGACAGGGACAATAACAGCAGCCCTTTACCATGTGATCAGCTGTGCCCAATCACAGCTCATCACATGTAACCAAATACTAGTTATCGGCATTTCCCGATTTCCTTCCTCGGTGCTGTCACTGTGTGAGGAATGGAAAGCCAATGACCAGCCATCCTGTGATGGGGCATTTACACTGATTATCAGTGCCATGGTTATCTGTGCTGCCCCATCAGTGCAGCATATCAGTGCCCATCAGTGCAGCCTCAACAGTGCCATCAGTGCAGCTTATCAGTGCCCATCAGTGCCACCTATCAGTGCCCATTAGCGCCACCTTATCAGTGCTTCCTCATCATTGCAGCTTATCAGTGCCCATCATTGCTGCCTCATCAGTGCCAACAGTGCAGCATATCAGTGTCCATCAGTGCTGCCTATCAGTGCAGCCTCATCAGTGCCCATCAGTGCAGCCTCATTAGTGCCCATCAGTGCAGCTCATTAGTGCCCATCAGTGCAGCTCATCAGTGCCCATCAGTGCAGCTTATTAGTGCCCATCATTGCAGCCTATTAGTGCCACCTTATCAGTGCCTCCTCATCAGTGCAGCTTATCAGTGCGCATCAGTGCTGCCTATCAGTGCAGCCTCATCAGTGCCCATCAGTGCAGCCTCATTAGTGCCCATCAGTACAGCTCATTAGTGCCCATCAGTGCAGCTTATTAGTGCCCATCATTGGAGCCTATTAGTGCCACCTTATCAGTGCCTCCTCTCCTCATCAGTGCCTCCTCATCAGTGCAGCTTATCAGTGCGCATCAGTGCTGCCTATCAGTGCAGCGTCATCAGTGCCCATCAGTGCAGCTCATTAGTGCCCATCAGTGCAGCTTATTAGTGCCCATCATTGCAGCCTATTAGTGCCACCTTATCAGTGCCTCCTCATCAGTGCAGCTTATCAGTGCGCATCAGTGCTGCCAATCAGTGCAGCCTCATCAGTGCCCATCAGTGCAGCCTCATTAGTGCCCATCAGTACAGCTCATTAGTGCCCATCAGTGCAGCTTATTAGTGCCCATCATTGGAGCCTATTAGTGCCACCTTATCAGTGCCTCCTCATCAGTGCCTCCTCATCAGTGCAGCTTATCAGTGCGCATCAGTGCTGCCTATCAGTGCAGCGTCATCAGTGCCCATCAGTGCAGCTCATTAGTGCCCATCAGTGCAGCTTATTAGTGCCCATCATTGCAGCCTATTAGTGCCACCTTATCAGTGCCTCCTCATCAGTGCCTCCTCATAAGTGCAGCTTATGAGTGCGCATCAGTGCTGCCTATCAGTGCAGCCTTATCAGTGCCTATCAGTGCAGCCTCATTAGTGCCCATCAGTACAGCCTATCAGTGCCTATCAGTGCAGCTTCATCAGCGCACATCAGTGAAGAAGAAAAATGACTTAGTTACAAAATTTTATAACAAAAATTAAGAAAAAGTTGTTGTTTATTTTCAAAATTTTCAGTCATTTTTAATTTGTTTAGCCAAAAAATAAAAAACCCCTATTGGTGAATAAATACCAGCAAAAGAAATCTTATCTGTCTCAAAAACATACAAATTTCATCTGGGTACAGTGTTGCATGAGCGCACAATTGTCTATCAAAGTGTGACAGCGCTGAAAGCTGGAAATCCTCTCACCTGAATATATTCATCTATCCAATGAAGTAGAACAATTTGGTCTCATTCCTCTCCTTAGGATGCCACCAAATCTTTGACCTCGGATTTTTCTCCTTGGTATGAACTCTCATTAGTGGGAACAACCACAAACCACTATAACCACCAAGAACCTCCTCAGCTCAGAAGAAAATAAAAAGATTTTATGGTGCTTTATGTTTTAAAATGTGTCACTTTATTAAATTAATAGAAAACCCGTCATATAAATAATGCACTTCAATGTTAGTGCACCACTATAAAATCCCATTACAATTAGTGGGTGTATTGCCCCCTTAAGGCTAAGATCTCGGCATCACCTCACAAGCCAGTTGTCCGGCTACTTCCAGCTAGCGTGATGATGTCACTAGGCTCCGCCCCAACATGTTTTATCACTGCCCCACATGACGTCCTCATGGCCAGGACTGCCCTGTGTTCATTTTAAGCAGAGTTTGGTGAACTTCAAAGGTATTTTGAAGGTCCCCCAGAAAATCCATATTAGACCCTTTCCAGTCTGCGATAGATTTTAAGCGGAATAACTACTCAAACTTTTGTTTTTAAAATGTGTGAGGTGCCCCTTAAAATTCCATACTGAACATGCAGCCTGACTGGCCAGGAAAGAGGGGGGAAAAGTGTGTGCCCTGCTCCCCCCTCCTGAACCATACCAGGCCACATGCCCTCAACATGCAGGGGGTACCTTGCCAGGTGGAACTTCCCTGGCGAAGTACCTTGTCCACATTAGTATTGTGTGTAAGGTACTACTGACCCCTGCACTCTGTGTTACTTACTACTGACCTCTGCACTCTGTGTTACTTACTACTGACCTCTGCACTCTGTGTTACTTACTACTGACCTCTGCACTCTGCATTACTTACTACTGACCTCTGCACTCTGCATTACTTACTACTGACCTCTGCACTCTGTGTTACTTACTACTGACCTCTGCACTCTGCATTACTTACTACTGACCCCTGCACTCTGTGTTACTTACTACTGACCTCTGCACTCTGTGTTACTTACTACTGACCTCTGCACTCTGCATTACTTACTACTAAACCCTGCACTCTGTGTTACTTACTACTGACCTCTGCACTCTGCATTACTTACTACTGAACCCTGCACTCTGTGTTACTTACTACTGACCCCTGCACTCTGTGTTACTTACTACTGACCTCTGCACTCTGTGTTACTTACTACTGACCTCTGCACTCTGTGTTACTTACTACTGACCTCTGCACTCTGCATTACTTACTACTGACCTCTGCACTCTGCATTACTTACTACTGACCTCTGCACTCTGTGTTACTTACTACTGACCTCTGCACTCTGCATTACTTACTACTGACCCCTGCACTCTGTGTTACTTACTACTGACCTCTGCACTCTGTGTTACTTACTACTGACCTCTGCACTCTGCATTACTTACTACTAAACCCTGCACTCTGTGTTACTTACTACTGACCTCTGCACTCTGCATTACTTACTACTGAACCCTGCACTCTGTGTTACTTACTACTGACCCCTGCACTCTGTGTTACTTACTACTGACCTTTGCACTCTGCATTACTTACTACTGACCTCTGCACTCCGCGTTACTTACTACTGACCTCTGTATTCTGGTTTACATACCACTGACAAAAGGACTCTGAGTTACTTGTTTACTACTAACCTCTAAACTCTGCAATACATACTACTGACCTCTGCACTCTGCATTATTTACTACTGACCGCAGGACTCTGTGTTGCTTACTACTGACCTCTGAACTTTGTGTTAAATAGCTTTGCACTCTGTGCTACATACTGCTGTCATCTATACTTTGCGTTACATTCTACAAACCTCTCAACTGTGCATTACATACTACTGACCCCTGCACTGTGCATTACATACTACTGCCCCCTGCACTGTGCATTACATACTACCGACCCCTGCACTGTGCATTACATACTACTGACCCCTGCACTGTGCATTACATACTACTGCCCCCTGCACTGTGCATTACATACTACCGACCCCTGCACTGTGCATTACATACTACCGACCCCTGCACTGTGCATTACATACTACCGACCCCTGCACTGTGCATTACATACTACCGACCCCTGCACTGTGCATTACATACTACCGACCCCTGCACTGTGCATTACATACTACCGACCCCTGCACTGTGCATTACATACTACCGACCCCTGCACTGTGCATTACATACTACCGACCCCTGCACTGTGCATTACATAATACCGACCCCTGCACTGTGCATTACATACTACCGACCCCTGCACTGTGCATTACATACTACCGACCCCTGCACTGCGCATTACATACTACCGACCCCTGCACTGTGCATTACATACTACCGACCCCTGCACTGTGCATTACATACTACCGACCCCTGCACTTTGCATTACATACTACCGACCCCTGCACTGTGCATTACATACTACTGACCTCTGAACTTTGAGTTACATTTTACTAACCTCTGAACTCTTCAAACCTTTTATACTTTTAATGGAGCATAGTGTAGGGAAGGGTTAGAAGCTTTGTGGGGTTTTTTTTTTATTGTGGTTTCTGCCATGAGATTTTCATTCCTGCTACCACTGATACCATGTCACGCTGTAAAAGTGTGTCTTCAGAACAGGAAATGAGGGGAAATCTCCCCAGTGGGGACACAGATAGCAATAAGAACGTTCAGAAAGTAAAGAGCTGGATTCACTGTTAATTCAGTGGAATCTATACTGTTCAGGTAGTACGATGGCTTAGTGGTTAGCACATCTACTTTGCTGCGACCGGTTCATATCCTGCTCGGGACGCTATCTGCATGGAGTTTGCATTCACTCTCTGTGCTTGTATAGGTTTCCTCCCACACTCCAAAATTCATGCTGGTAGGTTATTGGCTCCTGTCCACATTGGCTCTCGTATGTAAGTGATGTAGGAACCTTAGATTGTCAGCTCTTGGGGGGGCGGGGGGGGGGGGGCTGATGTAAATGTACAATATGTAAATTGTTGGTTTTTGAAAACCTGCAAATCTCAGAACTGACAACTTCCATTCAGCTCCTCCCCTGGTACTCGTCCAGTCAGTACCCGAAATATTCTCTGTATGGATCACAAAGTTTCCTGAAACAACTTAACACGTCAGCACGCCGATCGTAACTTTGTTGAGACCCCGCCAACCGCAGTCTATTTTACGGCACCACCCCAGTTTTTTATGGCGGCGGAGGGCAGAATGCGCCCCTCTGTGTGAATAATAAACTCATTGAAAATAAACACTCCAATAGAATGTGAATAAACATACACAAGTAGGATTTTCTTACAGAGCTGAATGGGGCAGCACACCTTAAAAGAGTCAAGATAAACCATAGATGAGCTTTCACAGCCTGGACCTCACGGAACCCGGACTTCATACAATGAGGGGGGGCCACAAACATCACAAATATACAATTGTAGCTTTTCAATGGCCACTAGAATAGAAGGCAGATTTCATATTTACAGGGCCTTGAAAAAGTATTCATACCCCTTGAAATTTTCCACATTTTGTCATATTGAAACCGAAAACGTAAATGTATTTTATTGGGATTTTATGTGATAGACCAACACAAAGTGGCTCATAATTGTGAAGTGGAAGGAAAATGATAAATGTTTTTTAAAATGTTTTTCAAATAAATATGTGAAAAGTGTGGGGGTACATTTGTATGGCGCCCCCCGGAGTCAATACTTTGTAGAACCCCCTTTCTCTGCAATTACAGCTGCAAGTCTTTTTTGGGGATGTCTCTACCAGCTTTGCACATCTAGAGAGGGACATTTTTGCCCATTCTTCTTTGAAAAATATCCCAAGCTCTGTCAGATTGGATGGAGAGCGTCTGTGAAGAGCAATTTTCAAGTCTTGCCACAGATTCTCGATTGGATTTAGGTCTGGACTGTGACTGGGCCATTCTAACACATGAATATGCTTTGATGTAAACCATTCCATTGTAGCTCTGGCTGTATGTTTCGGGTCGTTGTCCTGCTGGAAGGTGAACCTCCACCCCAGTCTCAAGTCTTTTGTAGACTCTAACAGGTTTTCTTCTAAGATTGTCCTGTATTTGTCTCCATCCATCTTCCCATCAACTCTGACCAGCTTCCCTGTCCCTGCTGAAGAAAAGTATCCCTACAACAGGATGCTGCCACCACCATGTTTCACGGTGGGGAATGGATGGTGTGTTCAGGGTAGGGATGCAACAAATCAAAAAACTCACGGTTCAGATCGTTCCTCGGATCAGGAGTCACGGTTCGGATCATTTTTGGATCAACAAAAAAAAAAAATCTCCCCCACTGTAATATCCACAATCTCCCTATTGGCAGGGTGTGGCAGAGTATTGCAGGGTATTGGCAGTGTATTGGCGGGTATATTGGCAGGGTATTGCAGGGTATGAGCAGGGTATTGGCGGGTATATTGGCAGGGTATTGGCGGGTATTTTGGCAGAGTATTGGCAGAGTATTGGCAGGGTATTGCAGAGTATTGGCAGGGTATTGCAGAGTATTGGCAGGGCATTTCAGAGTATTGGCAGGGCATTGCAGAGTATTGGCAGGGCAGTGCAGAGTATTGGCAGGGCATTGCAGAGTATTGGCAGGGTATTGCAGAGTATTGGCAGGGTATTGCAGAGTATTGGCAGGGTATTGCAGAGTATTGGCAGGGCATTTCAGAGTATTGGCAGGGAATTGCAGAGTATTGGCAGGGCATTGCAGAGTATTGGCAGGGTATTGCAGAGTATTGGCAGGGCATTTCAGAGTATTGGCAGGACATTGCAGAGTATTGTCAGGACATTGCAGAGTATTGTCAGGACATTGCAGAGTATTGTCAGGACATTGCAGAGTATTGTCAGGGCATTGCAGAGTATTGTCAGGGCATTGCAGAGTATTGTCAGGACATTGCAGAGTATTGTCAGGGCATTGCAGAGTATTGTCAGGACATTGCAGAGTATTGTCAGGGCATTGCAGAGTATTGTCAGGACATTGCAGAGTATTGTCAGGGCATTGCAGAGTATTGTCAGGGCATTGCAGAGTATTGTCAGGGCATTGCAGAGTATTGGCAGGGCATTGCAGAGTATTGGCAGGGTATTGCAGAGTATTGGCAGGGCATTGCAGAGTATTGTCAGGACATTGCAGAGTATTGTCAGGGCATTGCAGAGTATTGTCAGGGCATTGCAGAGTATTGGCACTGCTGCCATCCGATCTCTCCCCTCCACTGTACAGATCAGTACACAGAGGGGAGACAGGAACCGGCATCATGACATAACGCCGGTTTGTTACAAGTGATCGCTCCGTCATTTGACGGAGCGATCACGTGCTAAATAGCCGCCGGGTGTACCAAGATGGCTGCTGCTCCGGAGCTAGGCCGAAGCCGCAGCCTTTCCTATGGCCGAGGCCACAGAGCGCTCCGCGGATCACGGGTGTCCCGTCGGATCAACCTCCGCGGATAGGATTATGGATCGATGACGATCCATTGCACCCCTAGTTCAGGGTGATGTGCAGTGTTAGTTTTCCACCACACATAGCGTTTTGCTTTTAGACCATAAAGTTCAATTTTGGTCTCATCTGACCAGAGCACCTTCTTCCACATGTTTGCTGTGTCCCCCACATGGCTTCTCACAAACTACAAACAGGACTTCTTATGACTTTCTTTCACCAATGTCTTTCTTCTTGTCACTCTTCCATAAAGGGCAGATTTGTGGAGAACACGACTAATAGTTGTCCTGTGGACAGATTCTCCCACCTGAGCTGTGGATCTCTGCAGCTCCTCCAGAGTTACCATGGACCTCTTGGCTCTTCTCTGATGAATGCTCTCCTTGCCCGGCCGGTCAGTTTAGGTGGACGGCCATGTCTTGGTAGGTTTGCAGTTGTGCCATACTCCTTCCATTTTCGGATGATGGATTGAACAGAGCTCCGTGAGATGTTCAAAGCTTGGGATATTATTTTATAACCTAACCCTGCTTTATACTTCTCCACAACTTTATCTCTGACCTGTCCGGTGTGTTCCTTGGCCTTCATGATGCTGTTTGTTCACTAAGGTTCTCTAACAAACCTCTGAGGTCTTCGCAGAACAGCTGTAATTATACTGAGATTAAATGACACACAGGTGGACTCTATTTACTAATTAGGTGACTTCTGAAGGCAATTGGTTCCGCTAGATTTTAGTTAGGGGTATCAGAGTAAAGGGGGCTGAATACAAATGTACCCCCCACACTTTTCACATATTTATTTGTAAAAAATGTTGAAAACCATTTATCATTTTCCTTCCACTTCACAATTATGTGCCACTTTGTGTTGGTCTATCACATAAAATCCCAATAAAAAAAGTTTATATTTTTGGTTGTAACATGACAAAATGTGGAAAATTTCAAGGGGTATGAATACTTTTTCAAGGCACTGTAGATACGTAATCATATAGTTACATAGCTATATCATTACATAGTTATAAAGTTATATGCAGTAGATATGTAGTTATATAGCTCCATGGTTATTTGGTCATATGGTTATGTATCGGTATAGTTGTGTAGTTACAGTATATAGTTACAGTAGTTAGATTGACACAAGTCCATCTAGTTCAACCAATAGAAAAAAATAAATAGAATAAATGAATAAGGTCCCTCTGATCATGTGAATACTGTGATTGGCTATCACAGAGGTCACATGCCTGGGAGCTGGTGGGACTAGAGACCAGGTGCATTATGCCCGCTTTCAGCTCAGTCTCCTCTGCCACCCATGGACGTAGATGTTCGGCACATGGGCATTAAAATCCACCCTCTTTGCCACCACACATTTATGTTACGTAAGGCAGCAAGAGGTTAACCCCTTCCTGTCCAGCCCTGGCATTCCTTTAATAGGGTCTGTATGCCTGGGGGGGGAGGGGGGCAGGAAGGGTTGGTGATCATGTGGCCACTGTAATTGGCTGTCACAGTGGTCACATAATCAAGAGCCAGTCCCGCCAGCTACCAATCGTTAGTGGGGACCAAGAGCTGTCTTTGACAGCTTGGTCTCTGTGAGCCATCCCCAAACTGTTCCCAGAAAGTTGGTAGCATGAAATTGTCCAAAATGTCTTGGTATGCTGACGCCTTAAGAATTCCCTTCACTGGAACCCAAGCCCAACCCCTGAAAAACATCCCCACACCATAATCCCCCCTCCACCAAATGATTTGGACCAGTGCACAAAGCAAGGTCCATAAGGACATGGATGTGCGAGTTTGGGGTGGAAGAACTTGACTGGGGTTGGGTTTGGCCCCTTAGTTCAGTTGAAGGGGAAACTTAAGGCATCACCATACCAAGATATTTTGGACAGTTTCATGCTCCCAACTTTTTAGGAACAGTTTGGGGATGGCCCCTTCCTTTTCCAACATGACTGCACACCAGTGCACAAAGCAAGGTCCATAAAGACATGGATGAGCGAGTTTGGGGTGGAGGAACTTGACTGGGGATGGGCTTGGCCTCTTAGTTCCAGTGAAGGGAACTCTTAAGGTATCAGAATACCAAGACATTTTGGACAATTTCATGCTCCCAACTTTGTGGGAACAGTTTGGGGATGGCCCCTTCCTGTTCCAACATGACTGCACACTAGTGCACAAAGCAAGGTCAATAAAAACAGGGAGGAGCGAGTTTGGGGTGGAAGAACTTGACTGGGGTTGGGTTTGGCCCCTTAGTTCAGGTGAAGGGGAAACTTAAGGCATCACCATACCAAGACATTTTGGACAATTTCATGCTCCCAACTTTTTAGGAACAGTTTGGGGATGGACCCTTCCTTTTCCAACATGACTGCGCACCAGTGCACAAAGCAAGGTCCATAAAGACATGGATGAGCGAGTTTGGGGTGGAGGAACTTGACTGGCCACCTTTGGGATGAATTAGAGCGGAGACTGCGAGCCAGGCCTTCAGATCCAACATCAGTGCCTGACCTCACAAATGCTCTTCTGGAAGAATGGTCAAACACTCCCATAGACACACTCCTAAACCTTGTGGATGGCCTTCCCAGAAGAGTTGAAGCTGTTATAGCTGCAAAGGGTGGGGCCACCTCAATATTGAACCCTACGGACTAAGACTGGGATGCCATTAAATTTCATGTGCGTGTAAAGGCAGGTGTCCCAATACTTTTGACAATATACTGTATGTGTTATGTCGGTGGCAACAGGTTAAACTTTTTTGCAGACCTTCTTCTGCCCTGAAAATACTAAGGAATAGGAACTGAGAAGTGAGAGAGGATGGCTGGAGGGAAATGGGAAGATAGACACAGACAATTGTTCTCTTTTTTTTTTTTTAGGCCAGCGCTGTATTTCGCAGAAGTAGGGATATTCCATCGAACTCCCAGAATATTTTCTGTCTTTTTATCACTGAATCGGCGTTGCAGGCACGTCTTTACAAGCATCAGACGGTTACGATCTGTCAAACAGATGTCACCCAGAACAATACAGCTGTGCGCGCCGCAAATCCCAACAACTGGCAGCCCCGGGCCTTGTCTTCCGGAGCTTCTCTGAATTTTCTGCCACTGTACAATGAGAATTCTTTGATAGAAAAACGCAAGTAGCCGCCTTATTTTTTTTAATTTGCTATTTTATTTTTTTATCATTACCAATTATTTATTTATTTATTTATTTCAAGTCTTGTCACCTCGCCACCGGGACTAGGACATAGGAGCAGATATCTGGCTAAAAAGAGAAAAAAAAAATGTAAAAAGTTATATTTAATATATTAAACACAAAATGGGTGACCTTGGTTCAGGCACTGCACTCTCTGACATTACTTTTTTTTTCTAAAAAAATAAATAAAATAAAATAAATAAATAAATGAAATAAATAAATAATTATTCTTAATGATAAAAAATAAATTAAATAAAATATCAAATTAAAAAAAAATAATAAATTAAATAAATAAATAATAATAATTCATAATAATAAAAAATAAAATAGCAAATTAAAAAAATATAGCGTATAGCTAAATTGTAATTTTTTTAAATCAAATAATATTGTTTAACCTTTGAGCAGATATCTGCTTAAAAAGAGCAAAAAAAAAATGTAAAAAGTTATATTTACTATTATTTTTTTTTTTGCTCTTGTCCAATGTCCAATGTCCACACCCATTTTGTGTTTAATATATTAACTTAATATATTAAACACAAAATGGGTGTGGACATTGGTTCAGGCACTGCACTCTCTGACATTTTTTTATTTTATTTATTTTTTTCGAAAAAAAAAGAAAAAATGTCAGAGAGTGCAGTGCCTGAACCAATGTCCACACCCATTTTGTGTTTAATATATTAAATATAACTTTTTACATTTTTTTTTTTTGCTCTTTTTAACCAGATATCTGCTCAAAGGTTAAATAATATTACTTGATTGAAAAAAAACCAATGTAGCTATTGTATACACTATATTTTTTTAATTTGCTATTTTTTTTTTTATTATTACGAATTATTATTATTATTTATTTATTTAAATTATTGATTTTTTTTTTATTTGATATTTTATTTTATTTATTTTTTATTATTAAGAATAATTATTTATTTATTTCGTTTATTTATTTTTTTATTTTTTCCGAAAAAAAAGTAAATAAATAAATGAAATAAATAACTAATAATTATTCTTAATAATAAAAAATAAATAAAATCAAACATCAAATTTAAAAAAATAAAATAAATCAATAAATTAAATAAATAATAATAATAATTCGTAATAATAAAATAGCAAATTTAAAAAATATAGCGTATACAATAGCTACATTGTCATTGTTTTTTAATCAAGTAATATTATTTAAGCTTTTTTTTCAATATCAAAACATCCGTTACAGAAGACACATCAGAAAGAAGAAATAATACATGACTCTGAGACCGTGCACAACACATTTATACAGTATCATATTCCCAAATCGTTTGCTGACAGCGAAAAGCACCTAACTGGACATTCCACCGAAACAGATCACACACTGTACCAGAGACCGAGTAAGCAGTGCATACTTCCCAACCGAAGTACAAATTTAATAGACACGTGCACTGCCGAAAAATGTTTTCGTTTTCTCTTCATACGTTTTTTACGTTATTTTTGGAAATGCAAAAAATATTCAATTTGAAAATTCGGAATTCGTCAATTCGAAAATTCGAAAATGCGAATATTCGCATTTCCGCATTTTTGAATTTCCAAATTTTCGGATTTTCGAATTTTTCAGATTTTCGGATTTTCAAAAACAGCCAGCACTTTACAAAAGGAAGCCAGAAACTACTTCCTACGTGCTTCTCTTGGGATAGGTTTATTTTAACACCTAACTCTATGCTCTGACCCCAACCCCCAATATGACCAATTGGGTCCTACCCCCTCCCCTCCCTATTCCCTTACACACAGTATTTTATGTTTTGGGGGGTTTTTTTGTTTTGGTTTTTGTTTTGTTTTTATAAACTTTACGTTTTTGTTTTGTGTTTTGTTTTGTTTTTATATACTTTACGTTGTTTTTTTTCGTTTTTTGTTTTTGTTTTGTTTTTATATACTTTACGCTTCCAGATGTTTCCTTGTGTGCAGGGTCCTCCTTTGGATGTTCTCCCGGTGGTGGGTGGTCCTCAGTGGTGCAGAGAGTGGTGCTGATGGTGAGCCCCCTGGAAGGGTGGGTCTGTTACACCCAGTGCTCACAGTAAGTTCTCGGTCTTCTGTGTAAAAAAAAGGAAATGCCCATCATTTAACCGGGAAGACCAAGGATATACAGTATTGTGATTGTACAATGTATGAGAACACCAAAAATCTAAATGACTGTGACCAGCAACCCAAATCAGTAGGGCCTCTATCTTTCTGTATTGTAGTTTGTTGTCCTGTATTCTCAGAAGCCCAGATGAAGGGAGAGTTTTGAGCCCCTGAAACATGTTGTTTTTTTCTTCTGACTTCTTCCGATGTGCAACAAAGGCCTACTGGACTCACATTAGATTTGGAGCTCTCTCATCGCTTCTACACTTTTCCGGTAACTCTACAAGGATACCCCAGTTGACAAAGAGCTACCTCTAAATTGTTTTTATTGTCCAGAGCTCTACCAACAAATCTATTGCCAGGGATATTTTGTGGCAGAGAAGAGGTACTTCGGGGGACAAGCAGGTGTGTATTGCAGCCTATTAAAACACCGGGGACATCTACATAGGTATGTGCATGGGGAGTAATAGGTTTGCCTGGGCAGATTACCCCTGCTGCCCGGGCCTCCTGTCAGAAACCATGAAATCAGACCGAGCTTGAAGTACAGTTAAATCACACGTGTTTAATAATAAAAGTAAAAAGAACAAACGTAGTCAAAACATAGGCAAAGTTCAGTAATGGATAGTCAGCCAAGCCAGAAGTCAGGGATCAATGTAGTGGAACAGCAAGCAGGATCTGGAGCCAGAAGGGATGTCAGCAAAGCCTGTCTTTAAACAGGAAGGCAGGAGATAATTTCTGTGATGTGGACCCAGACGAAGGCAGAGATCCTCTGGACTGGACGGCGTAAATAGGCAGGACTGTTTAGCAGGAAATCATCAACAGCTGAGTCACTGTGGAGAGAGAAAGGAGCTGGCAATTAGCCGACAGCTGAGCGGCCAGCTCTGAGAAGGAAGGGCTGAGCCCAGCCCCGACACCTCCCCCCAATACTGATCACTCAAGGTGCTCTTTAAAGTGGTTGTAAAGGCTCAGGTTTTTTACCTTCATGCAATGTGCACGAGAGCCTCTGTGTGTTAATGGACGATCAGAGCCACGGCTTGTGAACGAGCCTGCTTGGGTACCCCCATTGTAAGCTACACTATATTGTCAAAAGTATTGGGACACCTGCTTTTACACGCACATGAACTTTAATGGCATCCCAGTCTTAGTCCGGAGGGTTCAATATTGAGTTGGCCCTCCCTTTGCAGCTATAACAGCTTCAAGTCTTCTGGGAAGGCCGTCCACAAGGTTTAGGAGTGTGTCTATGGGAATGTTTGACCATTCTTCCAGAAGCGCATTTGTGAGGTCAGGCACTGATGTTGGACGAGAAGGCCTGGCTCGCAGCCTCCGCTCTAATTCATCCCAGTCAAGTTCCTCCAGTCTTAGTCTGTAGGGTTTAATATTGAGTTTATCAGGCACCGATGTTAGAGAGAGGGCCTGGCTTGCAGTCTCCTCTCTAATCCATCCCAAAGGTGTTCTATCCGGTTGAGGTCAGGACTCTGTGCAGGCCAGTTAAGTTCCTCCACCCCAAACTCGCTCATCCATGTCTTTATAGACCTTGCTTTGTGCACTGGTCCAAATCATTTAGTAGAGGGGGGATTATGGTGTGGGGGGTTGTTTTTAAGGGGTTGGGCTTGGCCCCTTAGTTCCAGTGAAGGGAACTCTTAAAGCCTCAGCATACCAAGACATTTATTGAGTTGGCCCACCCTTTACATTTATAACAGTTCACCACTTCTGGGAAGGCCATCCACAAGGTTTAGGAGTGTGTCTATGGGAATGTTTGACCATTTTTCCAGAAGCGTATTTGTGAGGTCAGGCACTTACCTGGACGAGAAGACCTGGCTCGCAGTCTCCGCTCTAATATATCCCAAAGGTGTTCTATCGGGTTGAGGTCAGGACTCTGTGCAGGCCAGTCAAGTTCCTCCACCCCAAACTCAATTATCCATGACTTTATGGACCTTCCTTTGTGCGCTGGTCCAAATCATTTGGTGGAGGGGGGAATATGGTGTGGGGTTGTTTTTCAGGGGTTGGGCTTGGCCCCTTAGTTCCAGTGAAGGGAACTCATAAGGTGTCAGCATACTGACACTGACTAAGACATTTTGGACAATTTTATGCTCCCAACTTTGTGGGAACAGTTCCTGTTCCAACATGACTGCGCACCAGTGCACAAAGCAAGGTCCATAAAGACATGGATGAGCGAGTTTGGGGTGGAGGAACTTGACGAGTCCAGACCTCAACCACATAGAACACCTTTGGGATAAATTAGAGTGGAGACTGCGAGCCAGGCCTTCTCGTCCAACATCAGTGCCTGACCTCACAAATGCTCTTCTGGAAGAATGGTCAAACATTCCCATAGACACCCTCATAAACCTTGTGGACGGCCTTCCCAGAAGAGTTGAAACTGTTATAGATGCAAAGGGCGGGGCCAACTCAATGTTGAACCCTACAGACTAAGACCGGGATGTCATTAAAGTTCATGTGTGTGTGTAAAGACAGGTGTCCCAATACTTTTGGTATTATAGTGTACTTGCTCGGGGGGCACTTGGCAGGAGGGAGGGGCCAAGAGCAGCGGCAGGGGGACCTGAGAAGAGGAGGATCGGGGCTGCTCTGTGCAAAACCATTACACAGAGCAGGTACAGTAAGGGTCGGTTCACACTGGGGCGACTTGGGATCCGACTTGTACGCCCTCAAGTCGCCCCAGAAATAGTTTCAATGGGAGTTAACGCTAGCGTCTTAATAGGCACTACTGAAGTCGCTCCGACTTCAGAGCGTACTCCCTGTACTACTTTGATCCGACTTGGTAGGCGACCTGTACCAAAGAAATCAATGGAAGTCGCCTCCAAGTCGGATCTCTCTGTAAAGTCAAGCGACTTTGCAGGGAAAACCCCTCCCTCCCCCCCTCCCTCCCAGAGAGCTGATTGCCCTGTGATTGGCCACAGCCGAAGTCGCCTATCATGGAGGCGACTTCAAGTCGCCTTGTAATTTGCTGAAGTCGCGCTGAAGCCGCGTTGAAGTCGCGGTACAAAGTCGCGCTGAAGTCGTGTTGCCCCTGTGTGAACCGACCCTTAGTGTATCATGTTTGTTAATTTATTTATTTATTTTTACTTTAATAACTGAAGCCTATTAAACTGCGTTAAAACTCAGCTCAGTTTATAACTTCAGCGTAGCTGCGATATTGTCCAAACATCAGCTGTGTATTAACTGACTCCTTGCCAGGATTTGCCAAAGAAAACGTAAGAGAAGCCGTTGGCTTTTATTGCCAACGAGCGTAACAAAAAGGGGAAAACATGGCGGTACGGGTGAGGTAATGTGACGGGCCGTCGCTCGATGTCTCCTGCTAATCACCGCATTTATAACCCATCACGGGGCTTGTCGTGTATTTTCTTGCCCTCATCTGGTTCAGACACGGGACGAGCCTCCAACTCATGACTTCAAAGTGCAAAAATGTAGACGGTCCCCGTAAAAAAAAAAAAAAAAAAATCGAGCTTCTCGCGTCAGTCACTGCCGCACCCCCTGGAGAAACCGCCGCCCCAGAATTTCAACCCTCGTTTGACAGGGGGATTTGCAAACAAGGTGATTGGTATTAAAGTATTTGGGGAGGCGAGCAAAACTTGCCATCGGGAACCGCCATGACGGGCAATTTAACATGTCAGCTCATCTACCAAGCTCAGCCAACAGTTGTACAAATAAATCGAAGACATCGGGCAATTTGTGAAGAATGACATTAAATAATCAAGCCGTACGAGTGAAAAAAAGTTTCGTTTTTTCACATAGGGATACACCTCTTAACATAAAGAAATGTGAATAATTACAACTCTCTTATATTTTATTTACTCTTCTTTCCCTCTCTTTACTTTTCATTTCTGTTACTATATATATTTAGAAGGTTATTTTTATAGACCCTTGAATTTATTTTTCTCTTGAATTAAATAATAGATTTTGAAACATAAATTCAGAGTATTTCAAATAAACAATAAAAAAGGCTGATTACAAAGCCATCCTGTTGGTTTCGCTAGTAAAATACTCTAACATTAAATTCAATTATATAAAGTTATATTTTTATATGATACTCATGTACAAATGTTAGTATGATTGTACAAATGCTATATTTTAACATTAATAAAAGCTTATTGTTTAAAAAAAAAAAAAAAGTTTTGTTTCTGACTCTCTTCATTCTGCTTAGAAGAAAGCGATCTGACGTTGATCATTTTAAATAGATACATTGTTGCTTCGGGGCAAAAAATAAAAGTCCTCGAGCTGCTGATGTTGCAACTGTTTTACGGACTACTGGAAACCACCGGGAAATACACTAAAAAAATTACAAAAGTTCTCCAGATGTTACAGAAATGCTGGATACAGCAATATATCTCTGCCTACTGTGCATTATACTGCTGGCTGCTCTACCTTCACTCCCACTGAGGATGATGCCATCTGGGCATGTGTCCTGGCACCAGTGCGGGGACAAGGTTATCTAGAGCCCAGGGCAAACATGACAAATTGCACCCTCCCCCCACAAGAGGTATGGGCATTATGTGTCAGCAAAAATCCCCCAAAAATCAAGCTCTAATCTGCATGCTTACCCCCTAAGTCAGGGATCTCCAAACTACGGCCCTCCAGCTGTTGCGAAACTACACGGCCCATGAGGCATTGTAAAACTCTGACATTCACAGACATGACTGGGCATGATGGGAATTGTAGTTCCTGAACAACTGGAGGGCCGTAGTTTGGAGACCCCTGCCCTAAGCATAAATTTCCCCTCCCAAGACAAATCCACCCCCCCCTGCTAAAATCCCCCATCCCAGCACAAATCTTCCTCCCATCCTCCTAGCTCAAATCCTCTCATTCTGCACATGCTCACAGCACAACCCCCCCCCCCCCTCAAAAAAAAAATTCCCCCTTCCGGCACAAATCTTTTACCCCTCAAATTTCCCCTCTGAGCACAAATTCCGCCCCCCCCCCCCCCCTCCACTCCAAATCACCCTCCCAGCACAAATTCCCCTCCCACAATCCTCCATCCTAGCACAACCCCCCCCCCCCCCCCCCAAATTTCTCCTCCTAGCACAAATTCCCCCCAAACATCCCTATTAGCACAAATCTCTTTCACTCCCACTGAAGATGATGCCATCTTGGTATGTGCCCTGGCACCAGTGTGGGGACAAGGTTATCTAGAGCCCAGGGCAAACATGACAGATTGCGCCCCCCCCCCCACCACCACCACAAGAGGTATGGGCATTATGTGTCAGCAAAAATCCCCCCAAAAATCGAGTTGTAATCTGCATGCTTACCCCCTAAGCATAAATTTCCCCTCCCAAGAAAAATCAACCCCCCCTGCTGAAATCCTCCCTCCCAGCATAAGTCTTCCCTCCCATCCTCCTAGCTCAAATCCTCTCATTCTGAGTATGCTCACAGCACAATCCCCCCCCCCCTCAAAAAAACAAAATCCCCCTTCCGGCACAAATCTTTTACCCCCCAATTTTCCCCTCTAAGCACAAATTCTGCCCCCTCCCCACTCCAAATCACCCCTCCCAGCACAAATTCCCTTCCCACAATCCTCCATCCTAGCGCAACCCCCCAAATTTCCCCTCCTAGCACAAATCCCCCCCCCCCACACACACAAACATCCCTACTAGCACAAATCCCTTTCACTTCCACTGAAGATGATACCATCTTGGAATGTGTCCTGGACAAGGTCATCTAGAGCAGTGAGTTGGGTTTCTCTGGGGGGGGGGGGGGGCAGTAAGTGTAAGGCTCCGTTTCCACTAGTGCGACTTGTCTTTCGACTTTTGACACGTAAAGTCGCATGACAAGTCACAGTCCATTGATTTCAATGGCACTTGTTCCAATCAATGCGACTTAACCACTTAAGGACCGAGCCTCTTTTTGAGATTTGTTGTTTACAAGTGTAAAACAGTTTTTTTTTCTGCTATAAAATTACTTAGAACCCCCAAACATTATACACTTTTTTTTCTAACACCCTAGAGAATAAAATGGCGGTCGTTGCAATACTTTCTGTCACACCGTATTTGTGCACAAGTGCACTTCTTTTGGAAAAAATACACTTTTTTGAATAAAAAAATAAGACAACGGTAAAGTTAGCCCATTTTTTCTTTCATATTGTGAAAGATAATGTTACGCCGAGTAAATTGATACCCAACATGTCACGCTTCAAAATTGCGCCCGCTCTTGGAATGGCGACAAACTTTGACCCTTAAAAATCTAAATAGGCGATGTTTAAAAAATTCAACAGGTTGCATGTTTTGAGTTACAGAGGAGGTCTATAGCCGATCGCGGCGATACCTCACATGTGTGGTTTTCATATGCGGGCGCTACTCACGTATGCGTTCACTTCTGCGCGCGAGCTCGGCGGGACGGGGCGCGTTTAAAAATGTTATTTTTTTTCTTGTTTATTTTACCTTTTATTTTTACACTGTTCTTTAAAAAAAAAAAGTTGTGTCACTTTTATTCCTATTACAAGGAATGTAAACATCCCTTATAATAGAAAAAAAGCATGACAGGTCCTCTTAAATATGAGATCTGGGGGGTCAAAAAGATCTCACATCTCATATTTACACTAAAATGCAATAAAAAAAAAAAAATTGTCATTTAAAAAAAAAAAAAAATGGCCCTTTAAGAGCTATGGGCGGAAGTGACGTTATGACGTCGCTTCCGCCCTGCAATTGGTATGGAGACGGGTGGGGGGCATCTTCCCCTCACTCGTCTCCATACCAAGGAAGGAGAAGGATCCGATCGCCTCCGCTGCTGCCGGCGGCTCCGGTAAGCGGTGCAGGGCTGCAGAGCGAGGCGGGAGGGGGCCCTCTCCCGCCGACGATAAAAGTGATCTTGCGGCGAATCCTCCGCAGAGACCACTATTATCGGAAACCGGACCGCCGGCCTGAAAAAGAGGATACCGGGGTTATGGCAGCTAGATGCTGCCATAACAAAGATATTCCTCTTCAAAGTTGGACGTATATCGGCGTGCGGTGGTCCGGAAGTGGTTAAAGTTGCAGCGACTTTGAAAAAGGTGCCTGCACTACTTTGATGCGACTTTGATTCAGAGAGTCCACAGTCAGATCAAAGTCGCACTCAGAGTCGCATTAGTGGAAATGTAGCCTAGCCAGAGAAATCCCCAAATATTTCCCATAGAAATGTATCACCTCTCCCCCCTCATCGCAGGGAAAACAACATCTGCTGGAGCCCCTTATCTGACAAATAAGCCAACAAGCGGAGCGGTCAGAGGGAAGGAGAATTTTCCAAGACCTTCTACATCAACTGATAAGAACGACCCAGGAAAACTCCAGATTCTGTAAACATTTATATAAAATTTATCATTGCTACACCAGCCATTTTTTGAAAGTTAAAGCTTAAAGGGTAACTCTACTTTCTTGGGGGGGAAAAAAACGGAAAATTGTATACTCACCTTTCCGTAATTTTCCTTTCCTGACGCCTCTCCATGGCAGCACACACTGGGTTGTGACTCCGCCCCCACAACCTGACAGGATTGGTTAGCTATAAATTTGAAGGGGAGACACCCCGCTGCATTCTCTGTAAATATATCACCAAAAAACGGGGTGGGAATCTGTGCTGCCATGGAGAGGCGTCAGGAAAGGAAAATTACGGAAAGGTGAGTATACAATTTTCCGTTTTCCTGACGCCTCCATGGCAGCACACACTGGGAAATAACTCGCCAGTCGGGTGGGTGCAAGAAAATAATATTTATTCCTTATAATGCGGAAGAATTGGCTCTAACAACGGATCTACCGAAGTCTGCCATAGCCAAATGAGCAGAATCTACTCTATAGTGAGAAATAAACGTATGTCTGGAGGACCAAGTTGCTGCTTTGCAAATAGTCTCCGGTGAAACCCTGCAATACGCTGCCCAGGAGGTAGCCACTGCCCTGGTCGAGTGAGCCCTGATGCCTTCAGGAATTGCCATATGCCGCATGGAGTATGCCTTCTTGATGGACTTGACTAGCCAGGAGGCTATAGTACGTGAAGTAGCCGCTTGACCTCGTCTGTTTCCATGTGGGATGACCATGAGGGTATCCGTCTTTCTAAAAGAATTCGTAGCCGTCAGGTAACTAATGATGGTAGTTTTAACATCCAGAGGATGAGGTTCACCCTGATCATTAGTGAAGGATGGTAAGACAATATCTTGGTTGTAATGGAAGGAAGTTGCTACCTTCGGGATGAAGTGGTCTGAAGGTCTTAGTACTACCTTATCAGGAAAGAATACCAAGTAAGGTTCTGATGCCATCAGTGCTTGGATCTCAGACACCCTCTTTGCTGATGTGATTGCAATGAGAAAGGATAGTTTTAGAGTCAGATCCCATAGAGATATTGATTCAGATGGAGTAAAAGGAGGATTGGTGAAGGCTTCAAGAACTATTGAGAGATCCCATGATGGAAAAACTGGTTTCTTAGGAGGTTTGATTTTCAGGCAGGCTCTCAGGAATTGGATAACCAGCGGATGTAATGCCCATCTGGTGCCTGTTTTGGCCGACAAGGCAGATACTTGTACCTTAAGGGTACTTGAACTTAGACCTTTGTTGATTCCTGATTGGAGGAATTCTAGGATTTGAGAAGGTTCTGGAGCAATAGGATCCCATCCCTTCTGCTGCGCCATTCTAAAGAATTGGTTCCAAATTCTTGTATAGGTGGTGTTGGTGGTGCTCTTCCTGGCTTGCATCAAAGTCGATATTACTTCCTGTGAGCAGCCTTGTTCCCTTAACCTAACCCTTTCAACTTCCATGCTGTCAGATGTAGTTTCTCTGGAGCTGGATGTAGGAATTGGCCTTGAAATAGCAGATCCGGAGTTACCGGAAGGGGGATTGGAGGTTGAAGGCTGAGCTGCAATAGTGTCGTGAACCATGGTCTTCTCGGCCAAAGAGGAATTATCGCGATTACCGTGGTTGAAGATCTCCGAAGCCTGGACAGGAATCTCGCAATTAGCGGAGTTGGCGGGAATATGTACCCCAACTTGAAGTTCCAGGGATGGATTAGACAATCTATCCCCTCGGCTGAAGGGAAAGATGCTCTGGACAGAAACCTCCGACACTTCGTATTCGCCGGAGTAGCTGCTAAGTCGATCTCTGGTACTCCCCATGTCTCCGTAAGAAGAGAAAAGGCCTGGAGACTCAGGGACCATTCGTTGTTCGAAAGAGTTTCTCGACTCAGGTAATCGGCTAACATGTTCTGTGCCGCAGGAACATATATTGCTTTTAGATCTGCTAGGTGTGCCTGTGCCCATTCCAAGATAGGGTGGACTTCCTCCATCAGTGTGAGACTCTTGGTACCCCCTTGCCTCTGGATGTAGGATACTGCCACCTTGTTGTCCATCCGAATAAGCACGTTCTTCCCTCTGAGGACTGGTGCAAATGCCAAGAGGGCCTGGAAAGCTGCTCTGAGTTCCAGTATATTCGATACTAAATCCTGGCCCCGGAACTGCCATCGGCCCTGCGCTGCTTGATCTTGACAGTGAGCTCCCCAGCCGCTCTGACAGGCGTCCGAGGTGACTATTATCGGATCTGGGGGAACTATCAGTTTGTATTTCCTGAGATTGGTCAAGTGTGTCCACCACCACACTGATTGCTTCATTGGTCTGGAGATGGTAATGGTCTGACGCATCGATACTCCATCCCACTGTCTCAGAAAGGAGTTCTGGAGGATTCTCATGTGCCATTGTGACCATTGCACCATGGGCAGGGTTGCAGCCATAGACCCTAGCACACTTAAGCAGACTCTGGCTGGAAGATGCCTTGCTGATAGTAATCTCCACATCTTCTGTACTAGAGGCTGAATCTTTTCTTGAGGAAGTTGTACCATGTTCAATTTGGTGTTCAGATCTGCTCCCAAGAATACCATGTTCTGAGTGGGTTGTAAGCTGCTCTTTTTCCAGTTGACTAACCAGCCGAAGTCTTGGAGAGTCGTGAGTAAGATCTTCTGATGGCATAGCAAGGTTTCTTGATCTTCTGCCAAGAGCAGGATGTCGTCCAAATAATGGTGGACTCGCAGACCTTTCTCCCTGAGGAATGCAACCAAGGGTAGAAGGACCTTGGTAAATGTCCTGGGAGCCGACGAGATGCCGAAAGGAAGGCACTGAAATTGGAAGTGACTTTTGTTGATGGCAAATCGGAGGAATTTTTGAAAGGCGGGATGAATCGGAATATGTAGATAAGCGTCTGATAAATCTACTGAGAGCATCCAGTCGCCCAGGTTCACTGCCAGAAGTATAGACTGCAGACTCTCCATTTTGAAGGCCTCTGTTTTTATGTTCCTGTTGAGATTTTTTAAATCCAATACAGGGCGTAAGTCTCCGGTCTTCTTCTTTACCAAGAATAGTGGGGAATAGAACCCCCTCCCCTTTTGATCTGACGGAACTTCCAGTATTGCCCCTTTCTCCTTCAATTCCACTATATATTTTAATAGTAACTTCCTTTTGACTAGTGAAGATGGCATTCTTGTTGATTGGAAGTGATTCTTTGGAATTTTGCCCATAAATTTCCACTTGTGTCCAAATTTGATCGTGGAGAGAGTCCACTGGTCCTCTATATGGCTTGACCAAATCTGTGCGAAGTCCTTGAGCCTGGCGCCCACCTGTACTGAGTGGGCAGGCGAACCTTCAAAAGGACTTCTGCTGCTCCCCTACCGGGGTAGGCTTGGACTTCTGCATCCTTAGGAAGGAAGGTCTTGTGTTCTTCCAGTCCCTTCTAAACTCCCTACCAGGACGGTAGGCTCTAGCTTCCCTATATTTCTCAGGAAGGTTGCGCCTGAAGAAGGAACCCTTTTGGGCCTTGGGTTTTCTATCCGAGGGAATTAATCCCGACTTCCCTCCTGTTACCTTCGAAATAGCGGTGTCCAATTTAGACCCGAACAGGTTTGAGCCATCATATGGAATTCTGCACCAGTTTGTTTTGGATGCAGTATCGGCCATCCATGGTTTCAGCCACAAGGCCCTTCTTGCTGTGACTGAGGCTAGCATTGATCTCGCCGAGGATCTTATAATATCCACTGAGGCTTCTGCCACAAAGTCACCTGCCAACTTGATCTCCTGAAGAGAAGATATTATTTTATCTATTTCGGTACCGTCTTGCAGATCCTTCTCCACCTTGGTTGCCCAACCTGATATGGCTTTGGCCACTGCTGCTGTGGTAATTGCTGGTCTGCATGCGCCCCCAGCAGTGGAGTATGCTTTCTTCAATTCTAGATCCAATTTCCGATCCAGAACATCCCGAAAGGAAACTGCGTCTTCAATAGGCAGAGTGACATGCCGTGCAAGACGCATCAAGGAGGAGTCGACTACAGGAGCGTTCATCAATGTTTTGACTTTTGACTCCTTCAGAGGATACATTTTTGTCAGTCTGTTGGTGAGACTGGACCGCTTATCAGATCTTTCCCACTCATCTTTAATTAGATCCTCCAGTTCACCTATAAAAGGGAAGTTCTCTGGTTCTTTCCTTAAATTTGGGAAATATTTCCGGACTTTCTGCGGTTCCTCTTTATCTTCTTCCCAGCCTATCGCTTCTTTGACTGACTTTGCGAAAGGCTGTACCAGGGAAAAGTCAAAACCTGCTGACATGTCCTGTTCCTCATCTCCTGAGGAGGGTTCTGATGCCTGGGGTTGGCTGTCATCCGCCACCGATGTGCTAGGCGTAGGCCTATCGATTAGAGGTGCTGTTGTCTCCCTTATGGATTCCCGCACAGATTCTCTTATGAGCTCCGTAGCCATTGCTGCGTCTAGCTCTTTGTCCTTTGCTGCCTCATTGAAGCAGGATCTGCAGACTAGTTTATCTGGCAAGGCTGGTGCGCCGCATACCCAGCAAGCGTTTGCTGCAGGACGGGTGTGGCGGCTTTGGCGGTGCGATGAAGGTGACCGTCTGCGGTGTGACCGACTGTGACGGGAGCGGCTGCGTCTTGAGCGGCTGTGACGTGAGCGGCTATGTCTTCGGTGGCGAGAAGAGGATCTTGAGCGGCTTCTGCGGGACTTCTTGCTTGACCCATGGCTTGATGTCCTCTCACGCCTGGAACTTGCGGCTCTTGACCTGGTGGGGCTGCCAAAAACGCAGCGTTAGTGGTTGGCTCTCTTTTTTCTCTCCCCTTCTTCAATACTTACCAATGACGAATAGCCTCTTACCTCGTTTGCTGATGGTGGTCTGCGCGGGCAGTGGTCTCCATAGTGATAGTAGACAGTGTAGACTGAAGGAAATTAAGAGAAAGGAAAAAAAAAAAACTTTTTTTTTTTTTTTTTTTTTTTTTTTTTTTTTTTTAAAACTTACTCTTTCTTTTAATATATTATTTATTTATTTAAAAAAGGCTAAATCGAATAAATTGACTTACCTGGTCTTGCTGAGTCGTTTTCTGGCAAAGCAGTTGAAGGCCGGTGAACATTCAGGCATCTGTGATACTGCTCAGCAAAAATCACAGAAATGCCTGTGTTTTTAAATCTGCCGCCGCCGTCGCGGCAAAATGACGCTCCCGCGCATGCGCAGAGCGTCCCGAGCGCCTCGGCGCCATCTTGGAGAAGGGCATTACCTTCCCAAGGCAGAACTAGGCCCTGAGGCCAATTGCAGAGTGGAGGAGGCGGCCTCGGCGGCCATGACAGTTCCTACAGCGGTGGACAGCAAGTGCCAGCAGACCTCTAAGCAGAGAAACACCATAGTAAACTACAGACAAAGGTACAGGCAAAAAGGAAAAGGAGACCACTGCAAAAATATGAAGCTTCTTTAAAGCTTACTGTGCCAGATGTCCAGACGCCCCCTGAGACCACCAGACCGGGGGTTCCCTCCATAGAAGCTCCTTTAGAGACTGTACAGGAGGGACTTCCAAACAGGAGAGGCTTGAACCTGCTGGGGCGAGTGCGGTAAGAGGCTTTTTTCTTTTTCTTTATCTTGACAACAGGAGCAAGCTGCATATCCCAATCTGTCAGGTGAGGATAAAAAAGAGAATGCAGCGGGGTGTCTCCCCTTCAAATTTATAGCTAACCAATCCTGTCAGGTTGTGGGGGCGGAGTCACAACCCAGTGTGTGCTGCCATGGAGGCGTCAGGAAATAGCAAATAAAAAATAAATAAATAAATAAAAAAAAAAAAATATATATATATATATATATATATATATATATATATATATATATATATATATATAAAACAAATAATTGCTACGAAAGCATATTGTAATTGTAAACCTCAAAACTAAATAAGTACCGGTAATATATTGCAGCTTACCAATCATTAGATGTGGCAGCTGCATTCGTTTTTTTTTTTTTTTTTTAGACTTTTTCCCCTCTCTGTTTTCACCTGGTGATCTGGTCAGTAACACACCTCCTGTATTAGAGCCCCCCCCCCCCCCCCCACTCTGGATGAAGGAGCACATAAATATTTGATCTAACACACCTGTCAGTGTTAATTAGTTTGTCTCATCTCTGTAACCAGTGCACCTAGAGCTCAGGCGAACATTCAAAACTCTCCCCCCCCCCCCCCCAAACGTATTGAAATTTTCCACATTTTGTCATGTTACAACCAAGATCGTAAATGTATTTTATTGGGATTTTATGTGATAGACCAACACAAAGTGGCACCTAATTGTGAAGTGGAAGGAAAATGATAAATGGTTTTCAACATTTTTTTTACAAATAAATATGTGAAAAGTGTGGGGTACATTTGTATGGCGCCCCCCTGAGTCAATACTGTTAGAATTAACACATGAATATGCTTTGATCTAAACCAGGGGTAGTGGATTAAAATGACGGGGGTCCGGTCAGAAAAATGTTCTTCTAGAGGAGGTCCGAGTGTCATATTGGTGCTTTGACTCCACATGATATCCTCCACATCACAGCCTCCTGCGCACGTCACAGGCCCCTCATCACAGACTGATCCCCCCATCACAGACTGATCCCCCCATCACAGACTGACCCCCATCACAGACTGATCCCCCCATCACAGACTGACCCCATCACAGACTTACCCCCATTGCAGACTGGCCCCCCATCACAGACTGATCCCCCCATCGCAGACTGGCCCCCCATCACAGACTTACCCCCCATCGCAGACTGGCCCCCATCACAGACTGGCCCCCATCACAGACTGATCCCCCCATCACAGACTGACCCCATCACAGACTTACCCCCCATCGCAGACTGGCCCCCATCACAGACTGACCCCATCACAGACTGGCCCCCATCACAGACTGGCCCCCATCACAGACTGACCCCTTATCACAGACTGGCCCCCATCACATACTGGCCCCCCATTACAGACCCCCATCACAGACTGGCCCCCATCACAGACTGGCCCCCCATCACAGACTGGCCCCCAATCACAGACTGAACCCCCATCACAGAATGGCCCCCATCACAGTCTGACCCCCAACACAGACTGGCCCCCATCAAAGACTGACCCCCCATCACAGATTGACCCCCAGCACAGACTGACCCCCATCACAGACTGGCCCCCCAGCACAGACTGGCCCCCATCACAGACTGACCCCCATCACAGACTGACCCCCCTATTGCAGACTGGCCCCCCAGCACAGACTGACCCCCATCACAGACTGACCCCCCATTGCAGACTGACGCCCATCACAGACTGACCCCCCATCACAGACTGGTCCCCCATCACAGACTGGCCCCCATCACAGACTGACCCCCCATCACAGACTGGTCCCCCATCACAGACTGGCCCCCATCACAGACTGACCCCCCATTGCAGACTGACACCAATCACAGACTGACCCCCAATTACAGACTGGTCCCCCATCACAGACTGACCCCCCTGCACAGACTGGCCCCCATCACAGACTGGCCCCCATCACAGACTGACCCCCCCCCCGTCACAGACTGGCCCCCATCACAGACTGACCCCCCCGTCACAGACTGGCCCCCCATCACAGACTTCTAGCCCAAACCCCCCAATCTCCCCTCCTTGCACAAATCCTCTTTCCCCATCCCTCCTCCAAACACAGATCCCCCTAAATCAACACTCCCAGCACCCCCCACTCCAAATTTCCCCTCCTAGAACAATTCTTACCCCCTGCCGCCCCCCAATTTCCCACTCCCAACACAAATCCCCCCCCCCATCTCCTCACAGTACCCTCCTACCATATATGATACCATAGTGCCCAGGGCAGCTGTCCCTCCTGCCCACCCCTTGTCCCGACCCTGTCTGTAACTGATGCATTCCACTGGAGAGCTTGTTCTTTTGAAAAACAGACTTACTGACTGGATCACCAGATGAATATAGAAGAAAGAACGCTTAAAAAAGGAAACTAATGCAGCCATCACATCTAAGAATTGGTTAGCTGCAATATAATAAAGTTCTGCTTTTGGCTTTACCCCTTCAATACCGGACACTTTTACCCCCCTTCCTGCCCAGGCCAGTTTTCAGCTTTCAGCGCTGTCACACTTTGAATGACAATTGCGCGGTCATGATACACTGTACCCAGATGATATTTTTCTAATTTTTTTCACACAACTAGAGCTTTCTTTTGGTGGTATTTAATCACCTCTGGGGGTTTTATTTTTATTAATAAAGGTGAAATAAAGGCGTCAGACGATTTGTGAAGAATGACATTAAATAATTTGTGTGATTTATCTCTGGCTGAGACTCTCTTCATTCTGCTTAGAAGAAAGTGATCTGGTGTTGATAAATAGATACATTGTTGCTTCGGGCAAAGCATAATTTAAAGTCCTCGAGCTGCTGATGTTGCAACTGTTTTACGAAGGGAGTAAACTACTGGAAACCACCGGGAAATACTCAAAAAAAATTGCAAAAGTTCTCCAGAAGTTATAGAAATGGATACAGCAATATATCTCTGCCTACTGTGCATTATACTGCTGGCCGCTCTATCTTCACTCCCACTAAAGATGATGCCATCTTGGCATGTGTCCTGGCACCTCCATTCAGTACAGGTTTGTCAAGCGGCCAGGGCAAGGATGCAGAACTGTGCCCCCCTCCCCCACTATTAATGAATGCTGTAGAATGAATTTAGACCCCTTTCACACTGAGGCAGTTTTCAGGCGTTTTAGAAATAGCGCTTGTAAAGCCCCTGAAAATTTCCTCCCATGCTGCCCGAGTGTGAAAGCCCGAGTGTTTTCACACTGGGGGAGGTGTGCTTGGGCGACAAAAGTCATGCAAGCAGCATCTTTGGGGCGGTACAGCGCTCCCAAAACACCCTGCCCATTCCAATGAATGGGCAGCGCTTCCAAAGCGCCTCTGAAGCGCCGCAACACGGGTGTTTTAAACCCCTTCTTTGGGGTTAAAAGCACCCCGCTAGCAGCCGAAAAGCGCAGCTAAAACAGCGGTAAAGCGCCGCTAAAATGAGGGGCGATTTACCGCTAACGCACGGGTGGCCCCAGTGTGAAAGGGGTCTAACTGTCCTGCGACAATTCTCTGCCCCCTTGCTCCCGGGCACCTGCCCACCCCTTGTCACAGCCCTGCCTCCATTCCTGCTTTCATCCACCATTGACACCAACGACAAAGCCCCCACATGTGCAAAAGAACATATTGGGTTATTGGAAGGAGGAAATTCAAAAACAACAAATGCATACCTCCCGACTTTTTGAGATGAGAACAAGGGACACCTATTAGCAAAAATATGTAGGCATAGGACACACCCCCTGCCACACCCTTTTATAGGCGAATTTAAAAAGGATTAGTTAAACCCATGGAACATCAATCCTATATAGCAGGGATATGCAATTAGCGGACCTCCAGCTGTTGCAAAACTACAAGTCCCATCATGCTTCTGCCTCTGGGTGCCATGCTTGTGGCTGTCAGAGTCTTGCTATGCCTCATGGGACTTGTAGTTCTGCAACAGCTGGAGGTCCGCTAATTGCATATCCCTGCTCTATAGCCTTGCTCAAAGCATATTCAAAACAGGCTAGAAAAGAATGAACAGTATGCAGTATGATTGCAGGATAGTCCTGTACCGGTGTTTCTCCGGATCCAACTGCTAAGATGCTTGTCACGATCTGCTCATCTAAGACCAGAAGTCTCAGATGTTCCATAAGGATCTCTTTAAAAGATCTAAAGGCTATCCCTTAGGCTGAGGGTTTTTTCATCTTTAAATAGGTGATCCCAGCGCACCCCCTCCTTGATTCACCCTGAAGGCTGGGGAGGCCTTTCTGTCTTTTTCCTTTACTTCACATACTCACCACCTTCCATTGACCGACTTCCACCGCTTCCGCTGTTTTCATCCCATTGCTGGCTGTGTGGTGACAATTTTCATCAAGGCATTACCATATGTACTACGATTGTTAAAACCCGGCCCTGAAGAAGGAGCTTTCGGGACTCTGAAATGCGTTGGCGATTGGTTTACATACAACATTTAGTGGGTTTTTTTGCCTTGAGGTCACAGACCACGAGAATAGGAGGGAGACAATGCTTCCCTCTAAGAGAATGGGATCTTTAATGGAGACATCAACATCTGTTACCAAGGTAAACACGCAGATAGTAAAGTTTAGTTTAAGAAAGTATTCAATTTATTATCGCATAATAGCATAAAAAAATCACATAGTCATCATTGTATATAAAGCATAAGTGATACTTGATACAAGAAATAACAACAAGATGCTTGGATATGCAGAAGGGCCGACATGTTTTGCAGATTCCTGCTTCTTCAAAGGCACCGCTTGCATCTAAAGTTTCATCTAGGTGACATAAAACATATCATTAATAACGCAATTTAAGAATCATAGATAATAATCACTTGGTTACTTACAGTCAGGTCCATAAATATTGGGACATGGACACAATTCTAATCTTTTTGGCTCTATACACCACCACAATGGATTTGAAATGAAATGAACAAGATGTGCTTTAACTGCAGATTTTCAGCTTTAATTTGAGGGTATTTACATCCAAATCAGGTGAACAATGTAGGAATTACAACAGTTTGTATATGTGCCTCCCACTTTTTAAGGGACCAAAAGTAATGGGACAGATTAACAATCAGCCATCAAACTTTCACTTTTTAATACTTGGTTGCAAATCCATTACAGCCTGAAGTCTGGAACGCATAGACATCACCAGACGCTGGGTTTCATCCCTGGTGATGCTCTGCCAGGCCTCTACTGCAACTGTCTTCAGTTCCTGCTTGTTCTCGGGGCATTTTTCCTTCAGTTTTGTCTTCAGCAAGTGAAATGCATGCTCAATCGGATTCAGGTCAGGTGATTGACTTGGCCATTGCATAACATTCCACTTCTTTCCCTGAAAAAACTCTTTGGTTGCTTTCGCAGTATGCTTCGGGTCATTGTCCATCTGCACTGTGAAGCGCCGTTCAATGAGTTCTGAAAGGGGTTGTAAAGGTAAAAATTTTTTCACCTTAATGCATTATATGCATTAAGGTGAAAAAACTTTTGACAATACCGCCGCCCCCAGCCCCCCCGTTTTACTTACCTGACACCTCAAATCTCCGCTGCTCGTTCCCGTCATCTCTATTGCAGCTCAGCCTGGTCGCTGATTGGCTGCAGTGGATGGATTGAAAGCAGCGCAGCCATTGGCTCGCGCTGCTGTCAATCACATCTGATGACGCGGCGCGCCGGGGGGCGGGGCCGAGTGATACAATGAGCGGCTATAGCCGCCAGCTGTATCACGGGAGCGCGCCCGCAATAACTAACCACCATGCGAGGGAGCTCGCATTAAGGTGGTTAGTTCTTGCGGGGAGGAGCTGAAACAGCCGCCGAGGGACCCCAGAAGACCAGGTTCGGGGCCACTCTGTGCAGAACGAGCTGCACAGTGAAGGTAAGTATGACATGTTAGTTATTTAAAAAAATAAATAAAATTACCTTTACAACCCCTTGAAGCATTTTGCTGAATATGAGCAGATAATATTGCCTGAAACACTTCATAATTTATCCTGCTGCTTTTGTCAGCAGTCACATCATCAATAAATACAAGAGAACCAGTTCCATTGGCAGCCATACATGCCCACGCCATGACACTACCACCACCATGCTTCACTGATGAGGTGGTATGCTTTGGATCATGAGCAGTTCCTTTCCTTCTCCATACTCTTCTCTTCCCATCACTCTGGTGCAAGTTGATCTTGGTCTCATCTGTCCATAGGATGTTGTTCCAGAACTGTGAAGGCTTTTTTTAGATGTTGTTTGGCAAACTCTAATCTGGCCTTCTTGTTTTTGAGGCTCACCAATGGTTTACATCTTGTGGTGAACCCTCTGTATTCACTCTGGTGAAGTCTTCTCTTGATTGTTGACTTTGACACACATACACCTACCTCCTGGAGAGTGTTCTTGATCTGGCCAACTGTTGTGAAGGGTGTTTTCTTCACCAGGGAAAGAATTCTTCAGTCATCCACCACAGTTGTTTTCCATGGTCTTCCGGTTCTTTTGGTGTTGCTGAGCTCACCGGTGCGTTCTTTCTTTTTAAGGATGTTCCAAACAGTTGATTGGGCCACACCTAATGTTTTTGCTATCTCTCTGATGGGTTTGTTTTGTTTTTTCAGCCTAATGATGGCTTGCTTCACTGATAGTGACAGCTCTTTGGATCTCATATTGAGAGTTGACAGCAACAGATTCCAAATGCAAATAGCACACGTGAAATTAACTCTGGACCTTTTATCAGCTCCTTGTAAATGGGATAATGAGGGAATAACACACACCTGGCCATGGAACAGCTGAGCAGCCAATTGCCATATTACTTCTGGTCCCTTAAAAAGTGGGAGGAACATATACAAACTGTTGGAATTCCTACACCGTTCACCTGATTTGGGTGTAAATACCCTCAAATTAAAGCTGAAAGTCTGCAGTTAAAGCACATCTTGTTCGTTTCATTTCAAATCCATTGTCCCAATAATTATGGACCTGACTGTAAAAGTGCGTGCTTACCCAATTTGAGGCTTCAGATGCTTTTCTGGACAATCATGGCGTGATTCCATGCACAGGATCCAGCCGCAAAGGCCAGCCAACTACAGCAGCTTCCCGGTGGAAGTCAGATCCACCAGGGTTGGATAGTGGAAATATCGTATCGTGTAATTACCAGGGAATCGGGTAATACCAATAATCTAAGGATTTAAATTTGTAGAATAATGCCATTAGGCAATTCAAATCAACTAGTGAGTAGCTAACGTAAACAGATAAAGAAACAACATATCAAAAGATCTGTGCTCCAAGCTTAGATACTTGAGGTGGAGCATATTCATCAATCTTTGGAAAAAAATTGTGTACATAGCCCTAATGAGCCACACTAGATAAGAAGGGGGGAGGGGGACCTGGTAAATCTTTACATAATGTAAAGCATGTGTGGTTAAGGAAAGGGGGGGGGAGGTCACAGACCACATTTTTCATGTCTTTTGTGTGTATGTTTTATGCTGTTAATTTCTTTTAAAGCGGAGCTCCACCCATATAAAAGTCAGCAGCTACAAAAAGTGTAGCTGCTGACTTTTATTAATCGGATGCTCACCTGTCCCGTGGTCCAGCGATGCGGGCGTACGAAGCCCCGCCCCGCTCCCCCTCCTCTCTGCAGCGCCGGCATTGTCACTGTGGGCGCCCGGCTGTGGCTTCACAGCCGGGCACACACTGCGCATGCGCGAGCCGCGCTGCGCACTGTGACTGGCTGGGCAATCATCTGGGAAATGTGACGTGTCCCAGATGATTGCCGAGAGGGAGGGGGGCAAGGTGAACTTCCTTCCGGCGGGAGAAAGTGGGAGCTGCCCCCCCCAAAAAAAAAAAAATTTGACATGCCAAATGTGGCATGTCAGGGGGTCACCTTCACTTAAAGCGGAAGTTCCATTGTTGGGTGGAACTCCGCTTTAAATTCTTTTTTGATACTAATAAATACAATATAATACTATTATTCCTGACCTGCACATTCCTTGAGCCTAGAAACTCCCAATTTTTTAGAGGGGAGATTTCTTTCTCTATCCATACTAGAGATGTGGCCCTTTTAAGCAGATATACACAACCTTGTCTATTTTATATGATATACAACTATATAGATCAGACCAAAATGAGGGACAAATGAGGAGGAAAGAGGGACAGAGGGCATTTGTTCCAAATCAGGGACAGTCCCTCGTAATTCGGGACGGTTGGGAGGTCTGCAAATGCGGTGCTGCAACCTGTATAAACTGTAAAGCTGCTGGAGAGAAATTACTGGTGCCTGGAGGACAGCTGCACACTCTACGACATAGTACCATAGATATGGAAAAGTCCGGCAACATGGTAAATAAAATGCAATCTTCTTACTTAGCGATCCACCAAGACAAAGGGGGGGTTCAATATTCACAGGTTGAAGTGTTTCAGCCCCCAAACAGGCTGAGCTATGACCAAGGACTAATATCCGAAATGCGTATGCAGTTTTTACAGCGTTGTACATGTCTTTTCAATAAAGGAATACAATTTTTTTTTGGATGTGATCCTGAGTTGCAACCATCCCTTTTTCTGATTCTGGTACCTTGGAGGTGTTGACAGCCTCGAGGTCTGAGCAGGGCCGTATTTCCGAGCGGGCACACCTGGGCACAGCCCAGGGGCCCCAGATGCACATGGGGCCCCATCAGGGCCGGTCGCAGCCTCGTGTGGCCCCCGGCCCCGTCTCTGACCTGTGTCCTACTCTCCGCTCTCTCTCTCCCCGGAGAACTCAGCACTGACAGCGGCCACCAGCCGGAATCCAGACTGGAGCGTCAGAGCCAATCAAAGCAGTGTGGGGGCGGGACTCAAAACGGGGAGAGCAAATCAGGAGACAGGGCGGGTATTTATATACACGTGACAGCATCACACGCAGGTAAATCTTTGGGAAGCCCAAGTCTGAGGATGGAGACCTGAGAGGCGGAAAACACCGCCCATTACTCCGGAGCGGAGGCAAGTTCATGTAAGTTGTAACAGCAGCTATCCGCTCTGTGATCTCCGGCTCTCCTCTTCCTTCCTCTTCCACAGTGAGTCTGCAAGGGGCACAGTGAGGCTGCAATGTTGGCACAGTGAGGCTGCAATGTTGGGCACAGTGAGGAATTATACTTTAATTCTTGAGAGTAGGTGCGAAAATTGGGGCAGGCTTGTAGGGGCCCCAGTGCATTACTTTGCCATGGGGCCCATGATGCTGTTAAGATGGCCCTGGGTCTGAGCACCGGGCGGAGCTGTTATGTGGGAAGGTTGTAACACCTATACACCTGTTTTCCCTTGATGGGACCATTGCTGGATGGTCTTTCAGCTTGTATCTCTGTTACCCTTGATCCTGAATTTGCTTGACTCCATTACTGACCCAGCTTTCATCTGACCTACCTCTGGATTACCCCTGCTTGCTTTTTATTGACCATGGCCTGGGCTATTGACCAAGACTTTGCCTATCGATTATATATCTCATTGTCTGCATGTTGCCAACCTCTCAGAGGTGTAACTAGAATCTTCAGGGCCCCTTTCCCCGGGTCTTAGGGCCCTTGCCACTAGTCCTGGGTCCCTTCCCATTGGTCTCGGAGCTCTTTCTATAGTTCCCAGTGCTCATTCCTCTGGTGCCATGGCCCTTCGCTTTCGAGCCTGGGACCCTTTACTCCTGCAGAGGTACCCTTTTACATGTTCTGCATAGGGTTGCCATTTTTTTTTTCAAGCCAAATCCGAACACTTTAGCGGCACATGGCAACTTTTTTTTTTACTATACACTATGCATATAACATGCGCTCAGTTTACACTGCTGCAAACACAAAGTCGTACAACTTGCTTGTGACCCTTGTGATTTTTGAGATTCAAAGTGGTATTAATGGTTTGGCTTTAAAAACAAAAAAAAACAAACATGTCATACTTACCTGCTCAAAAGAAACACAGAGCTGCGGCTCAGCCCCCCCCCCCCCCCCCCCCGCTCGCTCTCTCCGCATTGGCTCACTGGCTGTGATTGACACCCGCTGTCTCAGCCAATGAGGAAAGTGAGTCCTGGGACAGCTAAGGCTCTCGTGCACATCGTTGGATTGAGAGGGGGCTCAGGTGAATATTACGGGGGCTGTTGGGGGAGCAGCACACAGAAGGATTTTTATCTTCAGCCTCTTCAGCCTTTAGAATCACTTTAACATTGCAGTCTATGGCTTACAAATTGCACCAAAGTTGCAGAAAAGCAAAGGGCCCTGGGATCAGAGGGAAGGGCCCTGAGACCAATGGAAATAGCCCTAGTGGTTGGGGGGTGGCCCTTTGTGGTTTTTTGTACGGGGCCCTGAAGGTTCTAGTTACATCTCTGTCATACAGGTATGTGATACTAGCTTAAAAAGGGGCCCTCACACAAGGATGGTGTCTTCTGAGAGGTGGCGTACCAACAGAGGGGTGGGGGCGGTCCACCACAGGTGCCATACATCGGGGGGATGTCAGGCTGGTGCCGCTTATTCAGCAGTTCTGCTTCCCTTTTCGAGCATAGGGAGCTTTGACCTCTATTAGTGGTCTACGCAGGGTGGCCCGTCCTTTAAGGGCGCACGGACACTGCCCCCCCCCCGTCCATCGCCGCCTCCACTATCCATGTGTCCGACCCCTTTCAGGACACCGGGGGAAGAATTCCAATGCAGAGGGGCTATTTTTTTGAAGCACCGATTAGGGCCAGAGGCTCTAATAGGCTTCAATATAGGGTGGGCTCTGGTCACAGAGAGTGCGCTCTGAGCCCACCCAGGTGTGTTACAACAGCGAATTAATATTCGCTGTTGTAACACTGATCCTCCTCCCGGCCCAACAAGAATCGGGTTTTGACACAGGTGACCCGATTGGCTGAAAGGACAAGCGATCCTATTGGACACCTAGGAGGAGGAGGGGACAAGCTGGAAGCCGCCATGGAGGCGCGGACTCGGAGCCGAGGCTCTGCACCACACTGCCTGCCACCCACCATGATGGGGTAAGTACCGGACCAACTGGCAAACAGCAGAGGGATGGTTGGTTGCTTGCTGCCCCCCCCCCTCGCAAAAAAAAAAAAACACCAGCTGCCACTGGTTAAAGATGGCGGCGGCCTGCAGAGGGGAAATGACGCACACGGCGGCAAGAAGTACCCACTGGAATGCATTTCCGGCCCCATTTCCTGGTCTCTTTGGTTGGTGTGCTTTCCACATTGCAGAACCATGCTTTTCTTCATGCTTTGCGCCTCAGCAAACACCCCAGAAACATTTACATCCTGATTCCACTGTCACCAAGCGCATCATACCACACCTTCTTGTCCTACAAACAAGCACCCCTGTGGTAAGTGTGCGCACAGCGGTATTTCACTTGTATTATTGCCAGATTGGAGGGGGGGTGCCAAAATATAGGATCCCCGGGGGCCAAGTGCTCTAGGAACGGCCCTGCTTTTGAGGACGGGCCATCAATGGTCAAGTTTAGTCCAAAAAAAAAACACATTTCATGTTATAGTACCCAGCTCACAGCTTGCATTCCTTCAACGTAACCCAATACTTGGAGGCCCTGAAGGTTCAGGTTACACCACTGTGATACAGGTATGGGATACTAGCTTAGAAAAGGGTCGCCACACAAGGATGGTGTCTTTTGAGCACGGTCGATCAATGGTCAAGTTTAGTCCAAATAAATAAAACACATTTTATGTTATAGTACCCAGCTCTCAGCTTGCCTTCCTTCAACGTAACCCAATACTTGGAGGCCCTGAAGGTTCAGGTGACACCACTGTGATACAGGTATGGGATGCTAGCTTAGAAAAGGGTCGCCACACAAGGATGGTGTCTTTTGAGCACGGTCCATCAATGGTCAAGTTTAGTCCAAATAAATAAAACACATTTTATGTTATAGTACCCAGCTCTCAGCTTGCCTTCCTTCAACGTAACCCAATACTTGGAGGCCCTGAAGGTTCAGGTTACACCACTGTGATACAGGTATGGGATACTAGCTTAGAAAAGGGTCGCCACACAAGGATGGTGTCTTTTGAGCACGGTCCATCAATGGTCAAGTTTAGTCCAAATAAATAAAACACATTTTATGTTATAGTACCCAGCTCTCAGCTTGCCTTCCTTCAACGTAACCCAATACTTGGAGGCCCTGAAGGTTCAGGTTACACCACTGTGATACAGGTGTGGGATACTAGCTTAGAAAAGGGTCACCACACAAGGATGGTGTCTTCTGAGCACGGTCCATCAATGGTCAAGTTTAGTCCAAATAAATAAATCACATTTTATGTTGTAGTACCCAGCTCTCAGCTTGCCTTCCTTCAACGTAACCCAATACTTGGAGGCATTGTGGTTAGCCGTCGCTTAGACTGACGTTGGCCTATACAGCCCCCGTGAAAAGTTTTAGGCCCCAGCTTCTTTCCTTCCCGAGTACTTTTTGAGAATAAACAAAAACCTGTCAGTGAGAAGGATATATTTCAACAATAATACAGAAGGACCACATCAGCTCAGCCCAGGGTGCGGAGATTGTTCAGCTGGACATTTTTACCTTTCTGTCTGGCCCAGAGAAAACCAGATCCAGAGGGCTGATAAACGCCGCAATCTGGAGTCTATATCTCACAGGTGACAGAACCCGACTCCGCGTCTAATAGCCGGGCCGCAGGTTAAGTTTCTGCCATTCATCGATTGTCCCCTGCAGATATTAATAACCGCCTGTTTTATTTTAACAAAAACAAATAACTTCTTCTAGGAATTTATAGGGAGGTGGGTGCCAGCGTTTCATTTCTGTACACATCAATATCCAATGCGATAATAATAGCGCCAGCATCCTGCTCGGAAAAAAAGGAAACAGCATTTTCCTCTATTTGTGTAAATATTACTTCCTCGCCTTGTCAGAGTTTCATATTAAGGTTGCTCCAAATACCTCTCTGTGCTGCACCAGGGCTGCTAAATGAGCCTAATCTCCAGGAGGAGCCCGGGAACCGTCCATGGAAATAAACCAGGTTCCTAAAACTGACCAATGCGTCAATACACTAAGAGGGAGGAGTTATCTTAAATTTATCTCTTGAATTTTTTCCCATCAAAATATTTAATTCACATTGCAGAATATCATGAATAGGTGGGATATTTTTAGTTTTTCTCCTAAAACCATTTTGTGACTCCCATAATAAAATCTCATACAAGCTTGGAAATATTAATGTAAGGTCAAAAGTGGGAGGCATGGCCTGGATGGAGCCGGGCTGAGGCTGCTTCTACTATAGTTACTGTTGGGTTCTGATGGGGTGCAGCACTTGGTTCCTTCCTTTATACCAGTGGTCTCCAAACTGTGGCCTGGGGGCCAGATGTGGCCCTTTGCTTTCCTTTATCTGGCCTTTGGGACATTATTTCTCCCACTGCTACGAGGCACCATTCCTCCAACTGACACCAATGATGAGGCACCATTCCTTCCACTGACATCAATGATGGGGCACTATTCCTCCCACTGATACCAACAATAGGGCACCATTCCTCCCAATGACACTAATAATGAGACATTATCCCTCCCACTGATACCAACTATGGGGCACTATTCCTCCCACTGACACCAACAATAGGGCACCATTCCTCCCACTGACACCAATGATGGGGCCCTATTCTTCCCACTGGCACTAATAATGGGGCAATATTCCTCCCACTGAAACCAACAGTGGGGAACTATTCCGCCCACTGAAACCAACAATGGGGAACTATTCCTCCCATTGATACCAACTATGGTGCACTATTCCTTCCACTGATACCAATTGTGGGGCACTATTCCTTCCACTGATACCAATGATGGGGCATGATTCCTCTCACTGATACCAACAATAGGGCACTATTCCTCCCACTGACACCAATGATGGGGCACTATTCCTCTCACTGACACCAATGATGGGGCACTATTCTTTTCACTGACTCCAATGATGGGTCACTATCCATCCAACTGACACCAATGATGGGGCACTATTGATCTTTTTTTTAAAAGAATCAAGCAACCAATTTTATACGAAAGTAAAAAACAAAACCATACTACAAAACGCCATCAGAAATCCAAGGAATACACATCCCTGTTCAGAATATATACAATATATACATAGTCGACTACCAAAACATTTTTAGAAAACTATTTACATAAAGCAGCAGAGAGGGACTAAGAGGCACAACCCATCACCTATGTACGGAGTCATTTATCAAAAATGAATCCTAAAATAAAAACTCAGGGTGATAAGAGACAGACAGACACACCCGGGAAAGAGAATCCTGGCAGTCAGGGAGGCTTGAAACCCCTCCATGCCTTCAACCAAGCTCCCTGACTCCGCTTGTCTCTCTCAAGCTCTCGAATATTCCCCACCTCATACAAAATGTCATACACCACCACCTCAACAGGAAGGATTTTATGCCGAGTGCTGACCTGACACTGTGCGTATCAGGTAAAATAACGGACTACTAGGCTAACTAAAAAAAAGTGTATCCAAACAAAAAACTTCACCAGTATTGATTGCTCCGTACACCCACTCAGCATAACCCAGCCTGGAGAGGAAAGGAACACCGAGGGCCCGTCCCACCTGTTTGTACACCTCTATGTTAAAAGGAAACAAAGCAGAAAATGGTCCATAGTCTCCTCCTCACCTGCACACTCCTCCCGAGGACAGCCACGATCCATCTCACTGCAGAATTTCAAATTGCCCCGAACATAGAGGTTCTCATGGAAGCACAACCAGGCCAGATTCCTAAATTTAAGGGGGACTCTATCCACATTAATCAGTCTTAACCCTGCCCTCAAAATTGGGCCTTGGCAATCCCTTAAGGCCAGTGAGTCATGAAAGACTTCGCTCAAAACTCGACTCATAAGGACTTTCCTCGGAACCGATCTGAGATCTTCAGCCGACAATAGCCACTGCCGTAGTAACTTCAGGCACGGAGCGACATAGGCTGGTAGCTGACCATGATGACCCCTGAGATTGTTTACTTGGCCACCTTCTTCCCAAAGTCATAGAAAAGGCCTAAACCAAGATCTAAACATGCCTTCCCATCCAGGAGTAGGGATGAGCCGAACACCCCCCTGTTCGGTTCGCACCAGAACATACGAACAGGAAAAAAATTCGTTCGAACACGCGAACGCCGTTAAAGTCTATGGGACACGAACATGAATAATCAAAAGTGCTAATTTTAAAGGCTAATATGCAAGTTATTGTCAATAAAAGTGTTTGGGGACCCGGGTCCTCCCCCAGGGGACATGAATCAATGCAAAAAAAAGTTTTAAAAACGGCCATTTTTTCAGGAGCAGTGATTTTAATAATGCTTAAAGTCAAACAATAAAAGTGTAATATCCCTTTAAATTTCATGCCTGGGGGGTGTCTATAGTATGCCTGTAAAGGGGCGCATGTTTCCCGTGTTTAGAACAGTCTGACAGCAAAGTGACATTTTGAAGGAAAAAACACATTTAAAACTACCGCGGCTATTGCATTGCCGACAATACACATAGAAGTTCATTGATAAAAACGGCATGGGAATTCCCCACAGGGCAACCCCGAACCAAAATTTAAAAAAAAAAATGATGTGGGAGTCCCCCTAAATTCCATACAAGGCCTTTCAGGTCTGGTATGGATATTAAGGGGAACCCCAGCCAAAATTTAAAAAAAAAATTGACGTGGGGTTCCCCCTAAATTCCATACCAGACCCTTCAGGTCTGGTATGGATTTTAAGGGGAACCCCGCGCCAAAAAAAAAAAAAAACGGCGTGGGGTCCCCCTAAAAATCCATACCAGACCCTTATCCGAGCACGCAACCTGGCAGGCCGCAGGAAAAGAGGGGGGGACGAGAGTGCGGCCCCCCCCCTCCTGAACCGTACCAGGCCACATGCCCTCAACATTGGGAGGGTGCTTTGGGGTAGCCCCCCAAAACACCTTGTCCCCATGTTGATGAAGACAAGGGCCTCATCCGCACAACCCTGGCCGGTGGTTGTGGGGGTCTGCGGGCGGGGGGCTTATCGGAATCTGGAAGCCCCCTTTAACAAGGGGACCCCCAGATCCCGGCCCCCCCCTGTGTGAAATGGTAAGGGGGTACTTACCCCTACCATTTCACTAAAAAACTGTCAAAAATGTTAAAAATGACAAGAGACAGTTTTTGACAATTCCTTTATTTAAATGCTTCTTCTTTCTTCCTTCATCTTCTTCTTCTTCTGGTTCTTCTGGCTCTTCTGGTTCTTCCTCCGGCGTTCTCGTCCAGCATCTTCTCCGCGGCGTCTTCTATCTTCTTCTCCTCGGGCCGCTCCGCACCCATGGCATGAGGGGGGAGGCTCCCGCTCTTCTCTTCATCTTCTTCTCTTCTTCATCTTCTTCTTCATCTTCATCTTCTTCTTCTTCTTCTCTTCTTCCTTCTTCTCTTCTTCATGTCTTCTCCGGGCCGCTCCGCAGCCATGCTGCGGCATGGAGGGAGGCTCCCGCTGTGTGACGGCGTCTCTTCGTCTGACGGTTCTTAAATAACGGGGGGCGGGGCCACCCGGTGACCCCGCCCCCCTCTGACGCACGGTGACATGACGGGACTTCCCTGTGGCATTCCCCGTGACGTCACAGGGAAGTCCCTCAAGTCACCGTGCGTCAGAGGGGGGCGGGGTCACCGGATGGCCCCGCCCCCCGTTATTTAAGAACCGTCAGACGAAGAGACGCCGTCACACAGCGGGAGCCTCCCTCCATGCCACAGCATGGCTGCGGTGCGGCCCGGAGAAGACATGAAGAAGAGAAGAAGGAAGAAGAGAAGAAGAAGAAGAAGATGAAGAAGAAGATGAAGAAGAGAAGAAGATGAAGAGAAGAGCGGGAGCCTCCCCCCCATGCCATGGGTGCGGAGCGGCCCATGGAGAAGAAGATAGAAGACGCCGCGGAGAAGATGCTGGACGAGAACGCCGGAGGAAGAACCAGAAGAGCCAGAAGAACCAGAAGAAGAAGAAGATGAAGGAAGAAAGAAGAAGCATTTAAATAAAGGAATTGTCAAAAACTGTCTCTTGTCATTTTTAACATTTTTGACAGTTTTTTAGTGAAATGGTAGGGGTAAGTACCCCCTTACCATTTCACACAGGGGGGGGGCCGGGATCTGGGGGTCCCCTTGTTAAAGGGGGCTTCCAGATTCCGATAAGCCCCCCGCCCGCAGACCCCCACAACCACCGGCCAGGGTTGTGGGGATGAGGCCCTTGTCTTCATCAACATGGGGACAAGGTGTTTTGGGGGGCTACCCCAAAGCACCCTCCCAATGTTGAGGGCATGTGGCCTGGTACGGTTCAGGAGGGGGGGGGGCCGCACTCTCGTCCCCCCCTCTTTTCCTGCAGCCTGCCAGGTTGCGTGCTCGGATAAGGGTCTGGTATGGATTTTTAGGGGGACCCCACGCCATTTTTTTTTTTTTTTTGGCACGGGGTTCCCCTTAAAATCCATACCAGACCTGAAGGGTCTGGTATGGAATTTAGGGGGAACCCCACGTCAATTTTTTTTTTAAATTTTGGCTGGGGTTCCCCTTAATATCCATACCAGACCTGAAGGGCCTTGTATGGAATTTAGAGGGACCCCCACATCATTTTTTTTTTTTTTATTTTGGTTCGGGGTTGCCCTGTGGGGAATTCCCATGCCGTTTTTATCAATGAACTTCTATGTGTATTGTCGGCAATGCAATAGCCGCGGGTAGTTTTAAATGAGTTTTTTCCTTCCAAATGTCATTTTGCTGTCAGACTGTTCTAAACTCAGGAAACATGCGCCCCTTTACAGGCATACTATAGACACCCCCCAGGTACGAAATTTAAAGGGATATTACACTTTTATTGTTTGACTTTAAGCATTAATAAAATCACTGCTCCTGAAAAAACGTCCGTTTTTAAAACTTTTTTTTGCATTGATCCATGTGCCCTGGGGCAGGACCCGGGTCCCCAAACACTTTTTATGACAATAACTTGCATATAAGCCTTTAAAATTAGCACTTTTGATTTCTCCCATAGACTTTTAAAGGGTGTTCCGCGGCATTCGAATTTGCCGCGAACACCCCAAATTGTTCGCTGTTCGGCGAACTTGTGAACAGCCAATGTTCGAGTAGAACATGAGTTCGACTCGAACTCGAAGCTCATCCCTATCCAAGAGGTTCCACTGCAAGCATATTACCAATGTTAAACTTGAGAAATAGCAGTGAAAAGAAAAGAACTGGGTTGACCATACCTAAGCCACCCTCCCTTCTGGATAGATAGGTGACATTCCTCTTGATGGGGTTCAGTCTGTTCCCCCACAGCATCTGGAAGAACACACTACTGACCCTAGCATAGAGAGACACTGACAAGATGCAGACAAAGCTGACATACAAGAAGATCGGAATCAGGTAAGTCTTAATCAGATCAACCCTTTCCCTCAGAGATAACTTCCATCTTTTCCAGCTGACCACCTTAGTATTGGCAATTTCCAGTCTGTCCTCCCAGTTTTTGAGGCCATAATCGCCAGGTCCAAATTCAATGCCTAGTATCTTAATTCTTACCTGGGGCACTGAAAAGGTGTCCGGGAGATCAAACCCCTCACCTTCCCTTCCAGAAAACGTCACTCTTTTCCTGACTGATCTTGGAGCCTGATGCTTCAGAATACCGTGATGTCAGAGAGACCACCTCCTCCACTTCATCCGTCCCAGTGACAATCACTGACACATCATCCGGATAGGCAACAACCCTCAATGGCGGCTCACCCGGGAGCCCCACTGGTACTCCACACAACATGTCGCTCTCTAGGCTCCTGATGAAGGGGTCGATTGCAAACACATAGAGCAGGGGACTCAGGAGACAACCCTGGCGCACCCCACAGCCAACCTCAAAGTACTGCACAACCCAACCGTTAACAAGAGGAAAATTTCTGCCCCCTTATACAAGACTTTCAACCAAGTGACAAAACCACCCGGCAGACCGTACTTACTAAGGAGCAACCACAGGTACTCATGGTTGACACGATCAAAAGCCTTTGCCTGATCCAATGTCAGCAAATACTTTCCCCAGCCTGCAGCCCTGCACCGCTCCAAGGCCTCCCGGACAGCTAAAACCGCTGTGAAGGTGCATCTACCCTCGACCGACCAGTGCTGATGGTGAGAAAGTAAAGACTCTGCTACTGAAGATATTCAACATTGAGAAGGCTGACTGGGCGCCATTTCTTAATCTTCGAAGGATCTTTACCTTTTGAAAGAAGAATCACAGCCTCATGGAAGGAGGAAGCACCCCCTCAGTAAGGCAACTGTTAAAAACCTCTACCAAATGTGGGGCCAGAATAGACTTAAAGGCCTTGTAAAACTCAGCCGTCAAGCCATCCGGTCCAGGTGACTTTTTGATAGCAAGCTGTTCAATTGCCCTCATAACCTCTTCAACTGTGATCTCCTCTGTCAAATTCATCAATGGGACATCTCCATCATTTAGACCTGGAGTAGAGTCCAAAAAGCTTTCCATCTTGTCACGGTCAAGCTCTTTCCTCCCAAGTAGGTCAGCATGAAAGGACCTCACGACCTCTAGGATCCCTGACCTGGACCTTGTCAAGGAACCTGTACTATCCCTAAGGCCAACAATCGTTTTAACAGCTACACCTTGCTTGCAGTTCTGGGAAGGGTCAGGCGAGTGGTACTTCCCATAGTCCCTCTCCAGAACCATAGAGGCATGCCAGTCATATTGACACTTCCTGAGAAAAAGTTTCACTTCGGAGATTGCCCCAGGATCTCCTCCTCTCAAGACAAGAATATCCAGCTTCCTCTGTAAACGTTGGTAGGTCATGTATTTATTAAACTGTTTTCTATTGAAGAATCCAGCGATCCTTTTTTTGGTCTTTAGCTCCCATCACTCAGCCTTGCTGCTATAAAAGTCCAGAATGGTCACCTGTGCCTGAACGAACTCCTCAAAGGATTGTCTAACATGTTCTTCCTTGAGAAGGGTCAAATTCAATCTCCATATGCCCCTGCCCCTCTGAGGGGCGTCTGAAGCATTCAGGACCACAGATAGCATATAGTGATCAGAGAACTCTACTGCCTGCGAGAAATCAGAGGTCTCCTTCAAAAGAACCTATCTATCCTACTCTGACTACTACCTAGATGAAAGGTGAACCCAGTGTCACCTGGGAGGTGCTTAATGTTCAGCATCCCTAACCATACTATTTAAAAAAATGCTATCATATCGCAGCCTGTCCTTGAAGTTCTTCCTGTCCTTGGGCCAAGTTATTCTATTAAAGTCACCTCCAAAGACCACTTGCCGGGATGTAAAAAGAAATGGCTTGATTCTTGTAAAAAGGCATTTCCTGTCCCGCTTTGTGTGCAGCCCATAAGCATTGATTAGGCGCAGGTCCTGCCCTCCCACAAGGACGTCTAAGACCATACATCTCCCAATCTCCACCTCAATAACCTGCCGGAAATTGTGCCTGTGAAAAGGTATCTCCCGTCAAAAAATGCCTCCTACGATGTGCCCATGGCGACGTCAAGCCAGCTGATCAGAAAATCAGCTGGAGTGCTCTTCTATACTGCTCACTTTTCGACAGAGGGCACTATTCCATAGAACACAGGCACCTGCACCCAAAGCGGATTGACAAATCGGTTTGGGGGTGCCGACATCGTGGGATCCCCGGACAGGTAAGTGTCCTTATATTACTACAGTATTTATACAGTATTTGTAGCTGCTGACTTTTATTTATTTTTTTTTTAACTGGAACTCCTTTTTAAGTCCTTGGAGTTCCACCATTGTCCCTTGTTTGTTCCCACAGATAGACAGAACTGACTATTTGCTGTGAAGAAGAGGAATGTGTAACGTGTACAAGGGACATTGTCCAAACAGAGGTCACCGGGAGTCAACAGCTAATGAGTGGACGGCTCATCTGTTCAAACAATGTGTTTTCAATGGCTGGGGGGTGAGAGCTGCCAGTGGGCACCTTTCAAAGTGCCGCTTATTGATTTTTTTTTATTTTATTTCGCAACTCAGTCACAAAAACAAAAAAGTTTCAAAATATTGTCCACGCGTTGCAGTGCTTATCCCAGATCCCTGAAAACAGCTGTGAGATGACTTTTTCCAGGCTCCTGAAATGTGAAATGTGCTGCCTCCGCCGCTGCCAAGTCTCATTTTATGTTTTTTTATTCTCTGATGCAGTTCTCCTTTTCTGAACGCTTTTCACTTCTCTTTTTCTTTTTTTTTTTTAATTTTCGTTGGCCGGCGTGGAAATTCTACACGTGAACCGCCACAACCACAAAAGCCGCAAGATCACAGAAGCTTGTATATACTCATTGGTGCACATGGGAGCGGGCGTGTTCTTCAAGAGATTTTTTTTGTAAAGATGTTACTGGCAGAAGGGGCTTAAGGGAGATGAGAAAATAAATCTCTCATAAAATACCAGAACTCGCTGCCAAGTAGGAAAAAAAACTAAAAATGTTTCATGGTCATTGCCATATATATATATATATATATATATATATATATATATATATATATATATATATATATATATGTATATACTGTATATACACTGTATGTTGGAGATGTGGGGGGCAGCGCTATGGGCGGTGCATTGCTTCCAGTTCCTATATGTTCTTTGCAAAAAAGATAGCCTAGATCAGGGTTTCTCAACCAGGGTTCCATGGAACCCTAGGGTTCCTCCAGAGGTTGCTAGGGGTTCATTGAGCAATGAGCAATTTCTGCCTCAAAGTTCCCACTGACACCACTCATCCTTTTAACAATCAGTAAGGGGGTAATGCCTTCCAATGACCACTAGTGTAAGCAGGGGCGTAACTAGAAATAGCAGGGCCCCATAGCAAAATGTTGTATGGGGCCCCCCTGCAAACAGCCCCCCCCCACAGCTGCCCTAGTGTCAATGCAGCGTGACCTGTGCCACATACAGCATGACCTGTGCCCAATGCAGCGTGACATGTGCCCCATACAGCCTGACCTGTGCCCAATACAGCCTGGTTTGCCTGTGCCCCATACAGCCCCACCTATGCAGAGGAAGAGGCAAGCCACCTGGATCAGAAGAGAGCGGGATTGCCCGCTATAATAGCTTTCATTTGAATTTCCTGTCTTCCCGGGGCTCATCGTCACATAGCCCCACCTCTTGGCCCGACGCCTTTGATGATGTCACATGTCCCGCTCTGGATCGGCGTTCTGTCTATCAAAGGCACCGGGCCAAAAGGTGGAGCTATGTGACGTGAGCCCCGGGAACACTGGAAGTTCTAATGAAAGCTCTTACATCGGGCAATTCAGCTCTCTGCTGATACGGACAGCTCGCCTCTTCCTTTCCTCTCTCTTCCCCTGGCTGGGAGACTGTGCCGGCGGTGCTCTTATCCTCACTGGGCCCCACTCAGCTGTGGGCCCCATAGCGTCCGCATGGGTCGCTATGGTGGTAGTTACGCCCCTGAGTGTAAGAAACATTCTTGATCACCCAGGGTTCCTCTATCTGCAAGGGGGTAATTCTTCCCAATGACCAAAATTGTAGTGAGCATTCTTCCTCAACCGGGGTTCCTCTATCTGTAAGGGGGTTATTCTCCTAATGACCACAAGTGTAGGGAGCATTCTTTCTCAACAAGGGTTCCATGAAATCCTAGGGTTCCTCCAGAGGTTGCTAGGGGTTCCTTGAGCAATGAGCAATTTCTGCCTCTCAGATAAGTTCCCACTGACACCACTCATCCTTTTAACCATCTGTAAAGGGGTAATTCTTCCCAATGACCACAAGTTTAAGAAACATTTTTGCTCAACCAGGGCTCCTCTATCTGTAAGGGTGTAATTCTTCCCAATGACCACAATTGTAGGGAGCATTCTTCCTCAACCAGGGTTCCTCTATCTGTAAGGGGGTTATTCTCCCAATGACCACAAGTATAGGGAGCATTTTCCTCAACAAGGGTTCCATGGAACCCTAGGGTTCCTTCAGAGGTTGCTAGGGGTTCCTTGAGCAATGAGCAATTTTTACCTCTCAAATAAGTTCCCACTGACACCACTCATCCTTTTAACCATCTGTAAGGGGGTAATTCCTCCCAATGACCATAAGTGTAAGAAACATCCTTGCTCAACCAGGGTTCCTCTATCTGTAAGGGGGTTATTCTCACAATGTCCACAAGTGTAGGGAGCATTCTTCCTCAACAAGGGTTCCACGGAACCCTTGGGTTCCTCTGTGTATAAGAGGGTTATTCTTCCTAATGACCACCACTGTCTGGAGCATTTTTCTTTAACCAGAGCTCAATGGAACCCTTGGGTTCCTCTATCTGTAAAGAAGTAATTCTTCCCAATGACCACAAGTGTAGGGAGCATTCTTCCTCAACAAGGGTATCATGGAACCCATGTGTTCCTCTATCTATAAGAGGGTTATTCGTCCTAATGACCACAACTGTCTGGAGCATTTTTCTTCAACCAGAGCTCAATGGAAACCTTGTATTCCTCTACCTGTAATGGGGCAATTCTTCCCAATGACCACAAGTGTAAGAAACATTCTTGCTCAACCAGGGTTCCTCTGTCTGTAAGGTGGTGATTATCCAAATGACCACAAGTATAGGGAGCATTCTTCCTCAACAAGGGTTCCATGGATCCCTAGGGTTCCTCCAGAGGTTGCTAGGGGGGTTCTTTGAGCAATGAGCAATTTCTGCCTCTCAGATAAGTTGCCACTGACACCACTCATCCTTTTAACCATCTGTAAGGGGGTAATTCCTCCCAATGACCACAAGTGTAAGAAACATTCTTGCTCAACCAGGGTTTCTTTATCTGCAAGGGGGTAATTCTTCCCAATGACCAATATTGTAGGGAGCATTCTTCCTCAACCAGGGTTCCTCTATCTGTAAGTGGGTAATTCTTCCCAATGACCAAAATCATAGGGAGCATTCTTCCTCAACCAAGGTTCCTCTATATATTATATCTATATAAGAGGGTTATTCTTCCTAATGACCACAAGTGTCTGGAGCATTTTTCCTCAACCAGAGCTTAATGGAACCCTCGGGTTTCTCTATCCGTAAGGGGGCAATTCTTCCCAATGACCACAAGTCTAAGAAACATTCTTGCTCAACCAGGGTTCCTCTATCTGTAAGGGGGTGATTCTCCCAATGACCACAAGTGTAGGGAGCATTCTTCCTCAACCAGGGTTCCTCTATTTGTAAGGGGGTTATTCTCCCAATGACCACAAGTGTAGGGAGCATTCTTCCTCAACAAGGGTTCCATGGAACCCTTGAGTTCCTCTATCTATAAGAGGGTTATTCTTCCTAATGACCACAAGTGTCTGGAGCATTTTTCTTCAACCAGAGCTCAATGGAACCCTCGGGTTTCTCTATCTGTAAGGGGGCAATTCTTCCCAATGACCTCAAGTGTAAGAAACATTCTTGCTCAACCAGGGTTCTTCTATTTGTAAGGGGGATATTCTCCCAAATGACCACAAGTGTAGGGAGCTTTCTTCCTTAACAAGGGTTCCGCTATCTATAAGAGGGTTATTCTTCCTAATGACCACAAGTGTCTGGAGCATTTTTCTTCAAGCAGGGCTCAATGGAAACCTTGGGTTCCTCTATCTGTAAGGAGGCAATTCTTCCCAATGACCACACGTGTAAGAAACATTCTTGCTCAACCAGGGTTCCTCTATTTGTAAGGAGGATATTCTCCCAATGACCACAAGTGTAGGGAGCATTCTTCCTTAACAAGGGTTCCTCTATCTATAAGAGGGTTATTCTTCCTAATGACCACAAGTGTCTGGAGCATTTTTCTTCAACCAGAGCTCAATGGAACCCTTAGGTTTCTCTATCTGTAAGGGGGTAATTCTTCCCAATGACCACAGGTCCGGTCCAGTGCTTAGGGTGTACTTGTAGTGTGTGGCTGGGTTCCTTATTCCAATTTTCAGCTGGTGTGCAGGGAGTTATGTGAAATTAAAGACCTTGACAACAGAAGTGTGTGCTTCTAGAATCTAGACAAACTAGACATTTCACACAATGCAGTTCAATGCATCAGGAGCCTCTCACCTATCTACAAACAAAACCTTTCTATTTTCTGGGGGGAAAAAAGTGTCATCTTTGTTCTGCAACCAAAATATACAACCTGTCTATTGTTAGCATCTGTTTCAGGAAGGTTCGGTGACGTGTGTGTTTTACCATGTGTTGGCACAAGGCGTCATTCTGCAGCGGGGGGTCAGATTTGATATATTCTTTATTGTCTGCACATCTCAATCACTGCTGCAGCTCACAATCCTGCCTGTAAGCAGCGTTTACCTCCTGGTCCAAAACACCAAAAGTGACACAGGGAGAGCTGAACGTGGCCTGGCTCCCATGGCCTGGATCCGATCTCGGTGACATTATATAACCAGACTCTTTTATTCCGAGTCACTTCGGCTTTTAATCAGATTTCCATTCCGGGAAAAGGTTTCTGGAAACGCATCAATTTTCAGTTTAGTTTTTGCCGGTCCAGAATAAAACAAAACGATTTTATGAGTTTTTTTGTTTTTTTTTCTCATTTCTTTGTTTTAAGAATTTAACAACTTAAAGAATTACAATCCAGCCGAGAAAAGTGTAATAAAAAAAAAGATTTAAAGCTGAAGTTTATTCTGCTTAGATTTTTTTTTTCTTCCCTGGTTCCTCCTCCTCCTCCCCCACCTATCAACATGCTAATGACATTTTGAAATAAAAACTTTCCGTTTTTCATGGCTTGCCTCATTTTAGAAGTCATCACTGGCTCTCTGTGCTCCTCTATGCAATGCAGGCAGAATGTGGCTGATGGGAGGGGCTGGTAGAGGGCTGTACATGGCTTCCTGAAATCATCCCAGCAGCCTAAGTACTCCACTCAACAGCCCTCAGTCCTGATGCAAGCAGTGGGAGGAGTTATGCAAATGTCAAAATTCCTTGATAGGTGGGTGTGAGTCTGGAGGAGTTTGGGTATTTTTCCTAGGCAGGCTGTGATGCTGACCTGCTATTGGCAGGGCCATCTTTAATATTGATTGGACCCTGGGCAAACAATTTCCTGGGCCTTCCCGAATCCACTTGTCAACCATTTGCAGGCAGTGCGGGCTCAAGGGGCAGCTGCTTTGGGCCCCACGACAATGACTGGGCCCAGGGCAGCTGCCCCTTTTGCCCTGTGTTAAAGGCGGCCCTGGCTATTGGTTAAATAACGGAAATCCAATGAATGAAAGGAGTGTGCCAGGGGCATTGCTAGAAGATGTTGCACATTTGCATCCTAAGAATGGCACCTGAGCTGGCACATTGATAAGGATCCTGGCCATACTGTTCATGCATGCCCTATGTATGGCACCTGGGTGGGCACAATGATAAGGACCCCAGCCAGACTGCACATGCATGCCCTATGTATGGCACCTGAGTGGGTACAGTGATAAGGACCCCAGCCACACTGCACATGCATGCCTTATGTATGGCACCTGAGCTGGCACATTGATAAGGATCCTGGCCATACTGTTCATGCATGCCCTATGTATGGCACCTGGGTGGGCACAATGATAAGGACCCCAGCCACACTGCACATGCATGCCTTATGTATGGCACCTGAGTGGGTACAATGATAAGGACCCCAGCCACACTGCACATGCATGCCCAAGAATGGCACCTGAGCTGGCACATTAATAAGGATCCTGGCCATACTGTTCATGCATGCCCTATGTATGGCACCTGCGTGGGCACAATAATAAGGACCCCAGCCACACTGCACATGCATGCCTTATGTATGGCACCTGAGCTGGCACATTGATAAGGATCCTGGCCATACTGTTCATGCATGCCCTATGTATGGCACCTGGGTGGGCACAATGATAAGGACCCCAGCCACACTGCACATGCATGCCCTATGTATGGCACCTGAGTGGGCACAATGATAAGGACTCTGGCCACTCCGCACATTTGCACTCTAATAATGGCACCTGTGCTGGCATATTGATAAGGATCCTGGCCCCACTACACATGCATGCCCTATGTGTGGCACCTGCGTGGGCACAATAATAAGGACCCCAGCCACACTGCACATGCATGCCTTATGTATGGCACCTGAGCTGGCACATTGATAAGGATCCTGGCCATACTGTTCATGCATGCCCTATGTATGGCACCTGGGTGGGCACAATGATAAGGACCCCAGCCACACTGCACATGCATGCCCTATGTATGGCACCTGAGTGGGTACAATGATAAGGACCCCAGCCACACTGCACATGCATGCCCAAGAATGGCACCTGAGCTGGCACATTAATAAGGATCCTGGCCATACTGTTCATGCATGCCCTATGTATGGCACCTGCGTGGGCACAATAATAAGGACCCCAGCCACACTGCACATGCATGCCTTATGTATGGCACCTGAGCTGGCACATTGATAAGGATCCTGGCCATACTGTTCATGCATGCCCTATGTATGGCACCTGGGTGGGCACAATGATAAGGACCCCAGCCACACTGCACATGCATGCCCTATGTATGGCACCTGAGTGGGCACAATGATAAGAACTCTGGCCACACCGCACATTTGCACTCTAATAATGGCACCTGTGCTGGCATATTGATAAGGATCCTGGCCCCACTACACATGCATGCCCTATGTGTGGCACCTGCGTGGGCACAATAATAAGGACCCCAGCCACACTGCACATGCATGCCTTATGTATGGCACCTGAGCTGGCACATTGATAAGGATCCTGGCCATACTGTTCATGCATGCCCTATGTATGGCACCTGGGTGGGCACAATGATAAGGACCCCAGCCACACTGCACATGCATGCCCTATGTATGGCACCTGAGTGGGTACAATGATAAGGACCCCAGCCACACTGCACATGCATGCCAAAGAATGGCACCTGAGCTGGCACATTAATAAGGATCCTGGCCATACTGTTCATGCATGCCCTATGTATGGCACCTGCGTGGGCACAATAATAAGGACCCCAGCCACACTGCACATGCATGCCTTATGTATGCCACCTGAGCTGGCACATTGATAAGGATCCTGGCCATACTGTTCATGCATGCCCTATGTATGGCACCTGGGTGGGCACAATGATAAGGACCCCAGCCACAATGCACATGCATGCCCTATGTATGGCACCTGAGTGGGCACAATGATAAGGACTCTGGCCACACCGCACATTTGCACTCTAATAATGGCACCTGTGCTGGCATATTGATAAGAATCCTGGCCCCACTACACATGCATGCCCTATGTGTGGCGCCTGGGTGGGCACAATAATAAGGACCCCAGCCAAACTGCACTTGAATGCCCTATGTATGGCACCTGTGTTGGCACAATGATAAGGACCACAGCCAAACTGCACATGCATGCCCTGTATGGCACTTGAGTGGGCACAATGATAGGGACTCCGGCCACACTGTGCATGTGTACACTAAACGTTGCACTTGAGCACCAACTCAGTGATAAAGACTGGGGGATATGGGATCTGGGAGTATGTGTGTCAGGGAGACTACGGTCGTCATCCAAGGAGACCCTGCAAGGCACAGGAGCCACCCTTATAGGTAGAAATGAATTACGCTGAACCAGCAAAAGCTTATGGTGCATGGGAAAAGGGGACGGAAAACGTTCTGCTACATGTCATTCTCTCTATGTAGGGTTTAATAACACTTTATTTGCCTTCATGTACTGTCCCTTTAAATCGCCATCCTCCTGACTCAGCGTATGATAGGACATTGCAGTGCAGATTATTTTCTGCTTCAGGTTAAATGTCAAGTTGGGTAAACAGGAAATCTGGGAGGTGACAGCTCTCTGCGATTCTGAGTTCTAACCTCTGAAAAATAATAAAAGTACATGATATGTCCTTCGTGTTCCAGGCCAGGAACACACTGTAACTGCGAGATCAGAACCCCCTCCCTACATTGGAATCTTCTATGGGGATGGGGAACCGCTATGTAGACTGGAATACAGGTCATCCCTGGGTCCTGGTCTTATGACCAGGCACAGACCATACCTTCCATTGCCTAAATACAGATTTACTTCATATATTTCCTTAGTACCAACAAAGCAGCAGAACGTTCCGGGATACATAGAGTGTTCACACCTGATCCCGAAGGAACTTGCAATCTACTGTCATGTCATAGACACATACAGCAAAACCAGAGGTTTGGGTGCAATCTTATTACCTACTATGGTGGTATTGGACTGCAGAACTAATGCAACACAAACACGGGAAGAACATACAAACTACATGCAGACAGTGCCATGGTTGAAACTGAACCCATGATCCCAACGCTGCAAGGGGAACATGATAAGCACTTAACATAAATGGTGACATGTACTGTATTTATCTGATAAGGCATACAACATCTTATACATAGACTTAGATCTTAACCCTTTATTTCTATGTCTTATTCTTTTAGATTGTAAGCTCCTCAGGACAGACCTGTTGTATCTCATCTGTGATTTTGCTTGCTATGTGATTGTTGCTATCTATCTATCTATCTATCTCTCATCTCTATCTATCTATCTATCTATCTATCTATCTATCTATCTATCTATCTATCTATCTATCTATCTATCTATCTATCTATCTATCTATCTATCTATCTATCTATCTATCTATCTATCTATCTATCTATCTAATAAAGAAGACTTCCAGTACATAAGTATCACAGCCTTTGCTCCATATTTTGGTGAAGCACCTTTGGCACCAATTACAGCCTCAAGTCTTTTTTGAGTATGATGCTACAAGCTCGGCACACCTATTTTTGGGCAGTTTCTCTCATTTTTCTTTGCAGAACCTCTCAAGCTCCATCAGGTTGCATGGGGAGCGTCAGTGCACAGCCATCTTCAGATCTCTCCAGAGATGTTCAATCGGGTTCAAGTCTGGGCTCTGGCTGGGCCAATCAAGGACATTCACAGAGTTGTCCCGTAGCCACTCCTTTCTTATCTTGGTTGTGTGCTTAGGGTCGTTGTCCTGTTGGAAGATGAAACTTCTCCCCAGTCTGAGGTCCAGACTGGGGCATCCAGGATGTCTCTATACATTGCTCCATTCATCTTTCCCTCTCGATCCTGGCCAGTCTCCCAGTTTCTGCCGCTAAAAAACATCCCCACAGCATGATGCTGCCACCACCATGTTTCACTGTAGGGATGGTATTGACCAGGCGATGAGCGGTGCCTGGTTTCCTCCAAACATGACGCTTGCCATTCAGGCCAAAGAGTTCAATTTTTGTTTCATCAGACCAGAGAATTTTGTTTCTCATGGTCTGAGAGTCCTTCAGGTGCCTTCTGGCAAGCTCCAGGCGGGTTCTCATGTGCCTTTTACCGAGGAGTGGCTTCCGTCTGGTCACTCTACCATACAGGTCTGATTGGTGGAGTGGTGCAGAGATGGTTGTTCTTCTGGAAGGTTCTCCTCTCTCCACAGAAAAATTTTGGAGCTCGGTCAGAGTGACCATCGGATTCTTCTTCACTTCCCTGACTAAGGTCCTTCTCCCCCGATCGCTCAGTTTTGCTGGGTGGCCCACTCTAGGAAGAGTCCTGGTGGTTCCAAACTTCTTCAATTAACGGATGACAGAGGCCACTGTGCTCATTGGGACCTTCAATGCTGCAGACACTTTTCTGTACCCTTTCCCAGATCTGTGCCTCCATACAATCCTGCCTCGGTGGTCTACAGACAATTCCTTGGACTTCATGGCTTGGTTTGTGCTCTGACATGCACTGTTACCTGTGGGACCTGTATATAGACAGGTGTGTGCCTTTCCAAATCATGTTCAATCAACTGAATTTACCACAGGTGGACCCCAATCAAGTTGTAGAAACTTCTCAAGGATGATCCATAGAAACAGGATGGACCTGAGCTCAATTTTGAGTGTCATGGCGAAGGCTGTGAATATTTATGTACATGGGATTTTTTCATTTTTTATTTTAATAGATTTTCAAAGATTTCAAACGTCTTTCAGGTTGTCATTATGGGGGATTGTTTGTAGAATTTTGAGGAAAATAATTAATTTAATCCATTTTGGAATATGGCTGTAACATAGCAAAATGTGGAAAAAGCGAAGCGCTGTGAATACTTTCCAGATGCTCTGTATGTGAGAATGTCAGTGCAGAGGCCTCTTTGGCATGCCTTCAGTGCTGTAGCAGTTTTTTTAGACAGGATGGATTGTAAGGATCAGTTCCTCCATAAGGGGACATAGGTCGGTCCTCCCAGGAAAGCCTTTGATGAGGGTCACACAGCCATTTGCTGGGGTCAGGCTGGCACCAAGCTTTGCTTCACCTTTGCCTGTTGTTTCAATTAAAGTCAAACTATGGTCAAGTTTACTGCAAGCAAAAGGTATCATTTCAGGCTAAACAAGACAAACTGAGTGTTTCCTGTGTCACTCCGATTTCATCAGTAACAATGTAACAATAAAGAAACACTCGAGTTTAAAGAGGAACTGCAGTCTGCTCACAAGATTTGTAATAAAAACATCTTTGCCATTCTGAAGCTTCCCTCCAACCACTTTGCATATTATTTTATATATACTGTGATTCTGTGCTTGCCAAATATGCTGCAGAAATCTCCCTCCGCTGAGTCTGGCTGCAGCCATCTTAACTGTGGGCAGCTGAAGCTGCTGCCTGTTCACTTCCTGGATTTACACAGAGGCACACCTCCAGCTCTGCAGCTCTCATTGGCCCTCTTATGACTCACCCCCCCTCTCTTCCCGGCAAACTCTCATGAGAGTGAGAGGGAGAGCTGTGCATGATGTCATAAGCCTAGACTAATGACCAGACAAGAAACAGGAAGTGGGTTGTATAAGGGATTTACTATCCAAAGTTAAAACAACAAGGGTAGAAGATTAATAATAGATGAAAAGTTGAAAAAAATGACTGAAGTTCGGCTTTAATTAAAAAACATTATGCTGCTTTATAATAATCAGTGTTACTAAAATGTACTTTTGTGGTGGGGTGCTGATCAAAATGAATACGACAACAAATGTGTTTTACCATGCAAACATATAAACGTTCTCCAAACCTTTAGTACAGTGGTCTCCAAACTGCAGCCCAGGGGCCAATGATGGTTCTTTGCTTGCCTTTATCCAACCCTGGGGGGGTACTTTTCTTCCATCTGACACCATAAATGGGGAACTATTCCTCCCACTGACACCATCAATGGACTATACAGTACCTCCCACTGACACCTTTGATGGGGAACTATTCCTCCCACTGACACTATTGATGAGGTGCTATTTCTCCCAATAACACCAGTCATGAGCACTATTCCTCCCACTAACACCAATGTTGCGGCACTATTCCTGCCACTGACAGCATCAATGGGGCACTATTCCTCCCACTTACACCAATGATGGGACACTATTCCTCCCACTGACACTAATGATGGGGCACTATTCCTCCCACTGACACCATCAATGGGGCATTATTCCTTCCTCTGATACCAACGATGGGGCACTTTGCCATCCAATGATACCAAGAATGGGGAGCTATTCCTCCCACTGACACCATTGGTGGGGCGCTATTCCTCCCACTGTCAGCATCAATGGGGCATTATTCTTCCCACTGACACCATGTCAGAAAACATGAAATCAGGCCAAGACAGAAGTACAGTTAAATCACACTTGTTTAATAATAAAAGTAAAAAGAACAAACATAGTCAAAACGTAGCCAAAGTTCAGTAACCGGAATGGATAGTCAGCCAAGCCAGAAGTCAGAGATCAATGTAGTGGAACAGCAAGCAGGATCTGGAGCCAGGAGGGATGTCAGCAAAGTACGTCTTGAACAGGATCACAGGAGATAGTTTCTGTGATGTTGACCAAGGTGAAGGCAGAGCTCTTCTGGACTGGACAGCTTAAGTAGGCAGGACTGATGAGCAGGATATCATCAACAGCTGAGTAACTGTGGAGAGATAGGAGCTGGCAATTAGCTGACAGCTGAGCGGCCAGCTCAGAGAAGGAAGGGCTGAGCCCAGCCCTGACACACCATTGATGGGACACTATTCCTCCTACTGACACTATTAATGTGGCATTATTCCTTCCGCTGACACCAACGATGGGGCACTTTGCCTCCCACTGATACCAAGAATGGGGAACTATTCTTCCCACTGACACCATTGATGGGGCACTGTTCTTTCCACCAATACCAAGAATTTGGCATTGTTTACTCCCACTGGTCACCCTAAAGCCTGAAGGATAGTAAACTGGTCCCTTGTTTAGAAGGTTTGGAGAGCTCTGCTTGAGTGAATCAACCTTTATACATCAACTAACTCTGTCAGCATTGTTAGGCAGAGCAGTAAAGTACAATCACGGTGTAGTAGGAAGCAGACTCTGCCTATGTAATGAGGAAATATGACTGCCCTTCCGTGTATCCCTGAAAGCTGCATTCGGGTAATAATTTGTTAGTTGTTCAGTTCTATCATTTCTGTGAATGTGAGACAACTATCTATCAATATCCAGATATATGTGTCTATATTCCTGGGCGTTTCGTCTGCTCATTTTTATATAATCATCAGAATCAATCAACACTTTTATTTTTCTGAGATTTAGAAGCTCCATTTCCCGAACTATTTTGCCATTTTTGGACTCATTCTTAGACTCGGCTTCCAAGCTTGCAGCGTGGCGGTTTCTGTACTTTTTCAGCTGCTGGTCTATAAAACATTTATAAGCGGGAACGGTGACCCCTCCCAGAGCTGGCCCGGGCTTCAGTATCTGGACTCGCCATATCGAGCAGAACTTCTATTATTCTTGGTGGAATCTCAGTATTGGGGTCCGGAAGGGCGTACAGAGCTCCGGTCTATTTATTCTGCTAGACACGTATGATCATACCTGGGAACATGGGTGTCTGCAGGTAGGGGCAAGGGGGGGTCAAGTGCCCCCCCCCCTGGAATCAGGGATCGGATCAGCACATTCAGCACAGTGGCGTCGCTATGGGGGTGTGGGCAGCCAGTGGGGTGACACCATCCAGGTGCTGTCAAGCCCCCCCATCAGTGTAGTGTGACTGCGGGTTCTTTTCTCTGCTCAGGCCAGCAGAGAACTCTGCGGCACTGTGTCTGGAGAGAGGCGAGCTGCGGGCTGCCAGAGGTTTCCCCCCCCCCGCCCCTCCCCCCTTCTCCTGTCAGGGAGAAGAGGCAGCAGCTCCCACCAGGTTCCCCACCCAGCTTCCTGCCCGCTCCGTTCCTTCCCCATTTTCCATAACTGAGGGCCAATCAAAGGAGACTGAGAGGAGAGCATCATGGGACATGTAGTCCCAAAGATTGGTGGCCCCATTATCCACAGAGAGGAGGCTACAGCTCGATCAAGAAAGACATTGAGAGACTGCAGCCTGGAAAAAAGCTGAGGGAGTGAGTGCTACAGGACAAAGAAAGAGGCGTGTGCTGGGCGGAAGCCAGAGATAGAGCCATGCTGCCCAGTGTCACCAGAGAGTGAGCCACGCTGCCCAGTGCCACCAGAGAGAGAGCCACGCTACCCAGCACCACCAGAGAGAGCCACACTACCCAGCGCCACCAGAGAGAGCCAAGCTACCAGCGCCCCCAGAGAGAGAGCCACGCTACCCAGCGCCACCAGAGAGAGAGACACGCTACCCAGCGCTACCAGAGAGAGCCACGCTACCAGCGCCACCAGAGAGCCACGCTGCCCAGCACCACCAGATATAAAGACTCACTGCCAGGTTACAGACATGCTACACTACTGACCAGCCGGAGGAATCACTGCTGTAGCTTCGCTGGGTCTGGTAAGAGGGCCTGTTGGCCATTATCCATTACTTACCCTAGGGACTGTACTACGCCTGCAGTCTCTGACCATGACAATGTGATAATGACATTGTCGAAAAGGGGTGGCTCATGGGTGACCCTAAAATGATGCCCCCCCTCCCGAAAAATTTCTACGGACGCCCATGCCTGGGAACCGCCTGAGGGAGGGGCTAGAAGAAGGGGTTAATAGACTGCTGAGGCGTGCATAGCCATGACGTGCTCCCCGATTCATTGTAGCAGCAAAGACCTGGAGCTTCCAGATATATGGGAAGCATGTAACCCATCATTGGTCCTAGTGCGAGAAGCTTTGCTCCATCATTGGTGTTAGTGGGAGAAATAGTGCCATGTCATAGGAGTCAGTCGGTGGAATAGTGTCCCAAACTTATTGTCAGTGATAGGAATAGTGCCTTTATAATGATGTCAGTAAGAGGAATTGTACCCCCTCGTTGGTTTCAGTGGGAGGAAAAGTGGGTGTTAGTGGGAGAAATACTATCCCATTGTTGTTGCCAGTTTGAGGAATAGTGCTCTATCATTGATGTCACTGGGAAGAATAGTACCCCATTACTAGTGTCAGTAGGAGACAAAGTACCCCTTCGTTGGTGTCAGTGGGAGGAATAGTGCCTTGTTGTGGGTGTCAATGGGAGAAATACTACCCCGTTGTTGGTGCCAGTTTGAGGAATAGTGCCCCATCATTGATGTCAGTGGGAGAAATAGTGTTCCATCATTGGTATTAGTAGGAGGAATAGTAGCCCATCCTTAATGTCAGTGGGAAGAATAGTGCCCCATCATTGGTGTCAGTAGGGGAAAAAGTACCCTGTCGTTGGTGTCAGTGGGGGAAATATTACCCCATTGTTGGTGCCAGTTTGAGGAATGGTGCTGTCATTGATATCAATGAGAGGAACAGTGTCCCATCATTGGTATTAGTAGGAGGAATAGTAGCTCATCCTTGATGTCAGTGGGAAGAAAAGTACTCCATCATTGGTGTCAATGGGAAGAATAGTACCCCATCATTGGTGTTAGTAGGAGAAAAAGTACCCCATTGTTGGTGTCAGCGAGAGAAATACTACCCCATTGTTGGTGTCAGTTTGAGAATTGGTGCCCCACCATTGGTGTCAGTAGGAGGAATAGTAGCCCAACCTTGATGTCAGTGGGGAGAAGAGTACTCCATCGTTGGTGTCAGTGTGAAGAACAGTACCCCATCATTGGTGTCAGTAGGAGAAAAAGTACCCCATTGTTGTTGTCAGTGGGGAGGAATAATGCCCCGTTGTTGGTACCAGTTTGAGGAATAGTGCCAGAGCTGGTGCACAAGAAGAGGGAGGGAGCAGAGTGCTGAGACCTGACTTTACTGGCTCTCTTGTGAACTTTGAGAATGAATTGTTCCACAGTACTTGTAGCCACAAAGGTCAGTGAGGGCTTATTTTTAAGCATATATACTGCTTCTTACACAAATGTAAATAGTCCACAGCCTGGCGACATCTCTGCTTTAAGATGGGCAACAAGTTGAATTGGATTATTCCTCCAGTTCAGCGCAATGGATAATAAGGCTTCACCAATGGCCAATGACTGGGGTCTCACAAGGATGAGACAACGCTTCTACTTATTCTGCATTACTGTTCGGAATTTGCCATAACATCCTTGAACTGACATCAGTGTAGTCTGGGAATTGTTCTCATGGAAAACAGAGCAATCTTCCTCTCTGACACCAGTCTGGGTAACCTTGGCACAGCCGTACAGAGGACGCCTCGGCCGCCAGTTACGTCTGTCTTACATCACAACAGATATGTCGTCTGGCTGGAAAACCAGACAGATCTCTTTTATGTATCAAGGGTGAGGGATGGAGGATTAGGATGAGAATACAGAGCTTGGAATTCATGGCCAAAATCCTTTCCATGAGGCGGTCCCGTCGTCTACACTGTATGCAATAACGCAGCATTTTTTGGTCATTTTTCTTACACCATTGGGGAATGAAACTGGAGAAGTAAGACTCTTTAGCTAGAAATTGATATGGAGACTCTGGGTTCTCGGTCAAGGAGACCTCATGGCCTTTCCGGGAATTCATAAGGCCCAATATGTGGCTCAGGAAAGGTTGGTGGCCTTTAGCTCGGTTTCCTGGTGCTGAGAACGAGTTTTGGTCAACCCTTCCAACTTCTAACTGAAAATGGAAGGAAGGTGTTCTAAAAGTCACATGTCTGTCTGCAGTTCGGTTCTTCTAAACTTGCATTCAGTTCCGTTTTTAACACCGAATTCTAAAAACGGCCTGGTATAGGTGTGTATATGAGGCATTGAGGGCCTCAGTGGAGAGGATGAGGAAAGTAGACCAAGTATCTGATATATTTTTCATGAGCCGCATACTCATCAATCCATAAGGGAAACATTTTCTAGGTATTTATTCTCAAAGAGATCACAGTACTCACCCAGACAGTGCCTTCACCTGCTTTTCTCTCCAGAAGGACAGAGCCACCTTTGTTCAGGCTTCATCCAGGGTTACCATCGACTTCTAGAAACGAGATGCCAGCTCAGAGATGACACAATCATGCAAACCCTGATGCCTGAGCAGTTCCTTGGCTGTCTACTCAAATGTCTGACACAAACAGTGGAGGGGCAAGGTCCTCCGGCACCCAAGACAAGGATGCCAAACCTACTAGTCATTGGCGATCTCTTCTGTCCCTCCAGCACTCACTGGAGTGCCAGGCTGTGGATGGTGGGAATTTAAACCAGGATAGTTGGCAAGTATGAGGCAGCTGCTTTGGGCCCCACAACAATGACAGGGCCCAGGGCAGCTGCCCCTTTTGCCCTGCCTTAAAAACGGCCCTGGCTGAGAGGCTGGGACAGCTGCCGGTCAGGCATGTGGGTGGAACCCAACTGTAATATTGTTTGGACATATTTGAACATTCAAGTCCAAATACAAGTTTATTCCAATGACAACTGTTTATGGAGCCAACATGTTTCAGGGACTGTAATGCTGCCCCTTCATCAGGGCTTCAGAAAATGAAACAAAGAAACATTAAGGTGAAAAAAATCTGGCAGTGACCGCCCCCCCGGCCCCGTTTTACTTACCTAAGCCCCGAATTTCCATGGGCGCGTCCCCGCCCGTCCCTCTCTCCACGGGGTCCCGCCTCTTGATTGGATAGATTGATAGCAGCGCATTGGCTCCCGCTGCTGTCAATCAAATCTAATGACACGAGCGCCGGGGGGTGGGGCCGAGTCCGGCATTCGTGTCTATAGAATATAGAATAGAATATAAAATAAAAGGATGAAATTGAAAAAAAAAAAGAAAAAAAAAAGAATAGAAAATAATAGAATATAAAAAAAACAGAAAAGAATAAAATAGAATATAACCATCTTCTGAAATTGGAATTTTAAATAGAATAAATACAAATTCAAATAGAATAGATTAGAATAGAATAGAAAATAAGAGAATAGAACAGGAAATAATTGAATAGAAAAACAATAGAATAGAATAGAATAAAATAGAAAGAATACAACCGTCTTCTGAAATTTAAATTTTAATTAGAATAAATTTGGATGCGGACGCTGGATATGAATTGCAATTCGAATATTCCAAATTTGGTCAAATTGTATTAAATTCGACCGAATTCCGAAAAATTGAATCAAATTCGAAAACAAAAATAGTCAAAACCAATTCCGAAAATTAATTCAAGTAATTTAAGGGATTTAACTAAACGAAATAGTTGAAATAACAAAACGAAACCCAATTCTTTGGTTCTGCACACGCCTATATGTGGGAGCGGCGGTCTGACTCTCCTACATCCTGCCAGCACGGAATATTTTACAATAATGTAACAATAATGAAAAAATAAACATATAAAAGAAACCAAGTAGCTGCAAGACTCTATAGCCATTCATTCACTTTCCCAGGCAATAAAAAAGCTGAAGATTTTAACCCCTTTCACTCTCCATCCAAAACTGGAAAAAAAAGAATAAAAAAAAGTTTTGGCCGGAGTTCAGTTCCTTTTTTTTTTTTTTGCAGCCAAACTAAACGGTTTGCTATACGGTGCTGAATAAATGGAGCTCCTTAGTCCGGATCATTTATATTTCAGGGGAAAGGAAACCTTCAGGCAGCACCTCATACCTCAATATTACAACATTTCAGACACAAGACGGAACCCCCCAGTGGGCGCCGGTCCTGCTGTGACTTTTTACCCCCCCATAGCTGAGAGCCAGCGGTAGCCTGTCCGCTGTGCGGATTGTGGTCAGGCTCTTTATTTGTTCTGCGATATCTGAATTTTTTTTTTTTGGGGGGGGGGGGGGATTGAGCAATATAGTGACTCAGCATTTCCCGAGAAGAAGGTCTGAGCAAGCGTTTTTTTTTTTCTTCTTCGCGGAATCTCGTCGCACTCACGTCAATAGCAAAATACAACTTGGGAACATAACGAGGAGCCCTGTGCTGGGGCCCTGCCAGCAGCAATGTGTGTGGGACGCTGCTGGCGCTGCCAAGTCCCAGCTCTAACACTCACCCTACCTGGACCCCGCAGGATATCGCCACACTCTATAAATATGTTTAAAGGCGCGCTCCAGTCCAAGATGAAAATTTTCGCATGTAAGCGGGCTCAGGGGACAGTCCTTGGTTACAAATAGAGGCTGAAATCTCCGTCTTCCAACTTAGGGGCCCATTCACAGCTATGTGTGCGGTACAGCTTGCCTTATAATTTGCCTTTCTCTGAGCTGACACTCATTGGTGTGCATTTTTTTATGTGCACCCATACAATTCCTATTGGCCTTCTATGTACACTATATTACCAAAAGTATTGGGACGCCTGCCTTTTTTTTTTTTTTTTTTTTTATCAAAAAAGTGTTTGTTGAACAAGTTTAGACAATTTCCAATGTACAAGCAATGCATTAGCATATGGTTATATTTACATTTCGTGGTCTTCTTAACTCCCTTTACATTTATCTTGTCATCACGACCTTCATTCGAGTCCACATATGCACTTATATGTTACAGCTGGTTTTGCAGGATTCTGGACATCACCGGTTCCCTGGGACTTAGTCCAGGAGTGTCTAGCCATGGGGACCTGATTTTTTTGAATCTCCCTTAGCTGCCCCTGTGTTGGTAAATACCACAGAGGCTGCATTTGATGGGCACAGTGGCTGCATTTGAAGGGCACAGTGGCTGCATTTGAAGGGCACAGTGGCTGCATTTGATTATTGCTAATTGCTTCTCGGCCTTTTGGCTAAGATCGAGTGTAGTATCCGTTTTTATCAGTTTCCAGGAGGTGGCGCTTGCTTCTGTCCCTGATCTATGGCGAGATAGAGATGGGATTGCAGTTGCTATGCAAAACCTGCTGGAGTGAAGGTAACCCGGAGCGGTTTGTAGCCGAAAGGGAAGCCTTCTGATGGGGACGGAGAACCATTCGGTCTTGGCGGAGGGTCGGGATCCTGGCCTTTTGGCCTGGATTGGGGCAGCTCTAGCTCTGGACAGTTATTTGGGAGAGAACGCTGGCTCCCCTTTCTCCCACCGGGGGAGCGGCCAGTATTTCCCGAATGTAATTAGGTAGGAGGGACGGAACGACGGTGAAGCCTGATGGCAAGGGCTCTCTCCAAGCTTCCAGAACTCCATACCTTTCTGCCTGGGGTGGGGGCTGCTGTGGTCTGGGCTGTGGGTCAGGGCTTTTTCGAAAAGCCAGTGGTGAATGTGCCCCTGAAGTGGCAGTTCAGGGGTGCCGTATAGTCACGGTGTGAAAGCACTTGATTTTATGGCACCATGGTCACTTCACCACAACACACGTTTTTCGCACCTGCCTCTTGGGCCAGGCCTTTTGGCCAGGACCAGGGGAAATTTTTATGCCTGGCCGGAGGGCCGGCCATTGTATAGCACAATGGCCACTTTCACTCCCCCATCTCACTATCTTCCCCACTCTTTCTTTTACCCCTGTTTGTCACCTTTTTGTCTTTTTTTGGTTGTTTTGTATACACGTTTGTCACTGTGTGGCGAGTAGGGTGTGGGTCCTCGGGCCTACTCTGAAAGTCTTGGGAGAGGGTGGACATAGGCCTTTTGGCTTGGTTTGCCCTCTCCTTTGAGGGGTCTCTCTTCGGGAGAGCCCCACTGTACTTGGGTTGGTCTGCTTCGGCAGTCCTTCCAGTTGTGGGGGTCCGCCTGGTTTCGGCCGGATGGACCCTTTGTCTGAGTACCTCACTCCCTGTCTGGAGCCTAACGCCCCGGGGGATCAGGGTAAGGTCCTTCCCTAGTGGAGGACTTTGTACACCCGTTGCACGTTTTTGTGTTTCACTCTCTATGTGTGGGCACTTTTTTTTGGCACCGGGTGGAAGTTTTTGAGGTGTGTTTTGCACGCCACTGGCTTTTCGATAGAGTGATTATTGCAAAAAAAGAAAACAGTAGCTGCATTTGATGGGCACAGTGACTGCATTTGATGGACACAGTGGCTGCATTTGATGGGCACCGTGGCTGCATTTGATGGGCACAGTGGCTGCACTTGACGGGCACAGTGGCTGCATTTGATGGGCACAGTGGCTGCATTTGATGTACACAGTGGCTGCATTTGATGGGCACAGTGGCTGCATTTGATGGGCACAGTTGCTGCATTTGATGTACACAGTGGCTGCATTTGATGGGCACAGTGGCTGCATTTGATGGGCATAGTGGCTGCATTTGATGTACACAGTGGCTGCATTTGATGGGCACAGTGGCTGCATTTGATGTACACAGTGGCTGCATTTGATGGGCACAGTGGCTGCATTTGATGGGCACAGTGGCTGCATTTGATGTACACAGTGGCTGCATTTGATGGGCACAGTGGCTGCATTTGATGGGCACAGGGGCTGCATTTGATGGGCACAGTTGCTGCATTTGATGTACACAGTGGCTGTATTTGATAGGCACAGTGACTGCATTTGATGCACACAGTGGCTGCATTTGATGGGCATAGTGGCTGCATTTGATGTACACAGTGGCTGCATTTGATGTACACAGTGGCTGCATTTGATGGGCACAGTGGCTGCATTTGATGGGCACAGTGGCTGCATTTGATGTACACAGTGGCTGCATTTGATGGGCACAGTGGCTGCATTTGATGGGCACAGGGGCTGCATTTGATGGGCACAGTTGCTGCATTTGATGTACACAGTGGCTGTATTTGATAGGCACAGTGACTGCATTTGATGCACACAGTGGCTGCATTTGATGCACACAGTGGCTGCATTTGATGCACACCGTGGCTGCATTTGACGGGCACCGTGGCTGCATTTGATGGGCACAGTGGCTGCATTTGATGTACACAGTGGCTGCATTTGATGGGCACAGTAGCTGCATTTGATGGGCACTGTGGCTGCATTTGATGGGCACTGTGGCTGCATTTGATGGCACAATGGCTGCATTTGATGGGCACAGTGGCTGCATTTGATGGGCACAGTGGCTGCATTTTATGGGCACAGTTGCTGCATTTGATGTACACAGTGGCTGTATTTGATGGGCACAGTGGCTGCATTTGATGCACACAGTGGCTGCATTTGATGCACACAGTGGCTGCATTTGATGGGCACCGTGGCTGCATTTGACGGGCACCGTGGCTGCATTTGATGGGCACAGTGGCTGCATTTGATGTACACAGTGGCTGCATTTGATGGGCACAGTAGCTGCATTTGATGGGCACCGTGGCTGCATTTGATGGCACAATGGCTGCATTTGATGGGCACAGTTGCTGCATTTGATGTACACAGTGGCTGTATTTGATAGGCACAGTGACTGCATTTGATGCACACAGTGGCTGCATTTGATGCACACAGTGGCTGCATTTGATGCACACCGTGGCTGCATTTGACGGGCACCGTGGCTGCATTTGATGGGCACAGTGGCTGCATTTGATGTACACAGTGGCTGCATTTGATGGGCACAGTAGCTGCATTTGATGGGCACTGTGGCTGCATTTGATGGGCACTGTGGCTGCATTTGATGGCACAATGGCTGCATTTGATGGGCACAGTGGCTGCATTTGATGGGCACAGTGGCTGCATTTTATGGGCACAGTTGCTGCATTTGATGTACACAGTGGCTGTATTTGATGGGCACAGTGGCTGCATTTGATGCACACAGTGGCTGCATTTGATGCACACAGTGGCTGCATTTGATGGGCACCGTGGCTGCATTTGACGGGCACCGTGGCTGCATTTGATGGGCACAGTGGCTGCATTTGATGTACACAGTGGCTGCATTTGATGGGCACAGTAGCTGCATTTGATGGGCACCGTGGCTGCATTTGATGGCACAATGGCTGCATTTGATGGGCACAGTGGTTGCATTTTATGGTCACAGTGGCTTCATTTGACGGGCACAGTGGCTGCATTTGATGAGCACAGTGGCTGCATTTGACAGGCACCGCAAGTGCATTAGACGGGTACAGTGGCTGCATTTGATGGGCACAGTGGCTGCATTTTATGGTCACAGTGGCTGCATTTGACGGGCACAGTGGCTGCATTTGACGGGCACAGTGGCTGCATTTGACAGGCACCGCAAGTGCATTAGATGGGCACAGTGGCTGCATTTGACAGGCACCGCAAGTGCATTAGATGGGTACAGTGGCTGCATTTGACAGGCACAGCGGCTGCAATTAATAGGCACAATGGCTGCATTTGATGGGCACGGTGAGGCTGCAATTGATGATTTTTTTTCAGTTTTTCAGTATTTCTCAGTATTTGCTCCCCCCCAAAAATGTTGAGCTCCAGCTGCCACTGCCTGACCCGGTTCTCTTGCATGGTACACTTGCACGGATTGTAGATATTCAGGTTGTAGTGAAATTTCCCCGAAATTGTTACAAATGTGGCTTGTCTGATCTTGCAGGGGAAAAACTCCCTCCTGTCCTCACAGGTGTAAATCATTCAGGTCAGGGCTTGGCTTGTGACAAGAATCATAAGAGGGCCGTGAGAATTGTAGGAACACACCCGGGGGGGGGGCGAGGGGGGCTCTACATGTCAGCATTCCAGTGACAGGCCATGCTGAGGCTTGTAGTTCCACCATCTGACTTTCACTTTGAGGGCTCGTTCCCATGTGTCTTGATTATGAGGAATGAAGCAATGCTCATTAACGTGCCTATGGACTTTATTACATGGTTTTTCTTGTGCTTTTGCAGGGGGGAAATAGCTTCAAGGAAGCTGGTTAAATGTCCAATGAAGTGTTGCTTTTCCAGCGGGAAGTGCTTAAAGTGGTTGTAAACCCATACACATACCAAGTGACCTTCCTCACGTGGTACACAGAGATGAAACAAATCCTTCTACATACGTTGTACCTGTTTATCTGCAGTCTCCTCTTTTCTACATCAAAATCCAGAATTTATAAAGCTCGTCTGAGCTGTCAGAAAACAGAGGGTGGAGAGAGCTGACGTTACACACTGCTGAGCTCAGTCAGGAGAGCTGAGAGCTGATTGGAGGGAAGGGGCACACCCCCTCCCTCCACACAGCACACAAGAACAGAGCTGAGGCTGGCAATCAGCTGGAAGTCCCTCCCCTGTCACCATTTTTCTCTTGGTGTCAGGAAAACTTGTCAGAAGTGATTCATGCTGATAGCTGAGGAAGGAGGCAGCAGACAGAAAGGACATTTAGTGCTCTGGAATGGGACAAGTACACACTATAGAGGGATATGCTTTGTTCATATTTCATGTCTGATGTTTACAACCACTTTAACTACTTGCCAACCAGCCGACGTCATTGTACACCGGCAGGTCGGCTTGTTCCCGCAAATTGCCGTAGGTGTATTTCGACTCCTCTAAGAGCCAGATCAAGCGCGCGCTCTGCATGGCGGAGGACCTGTTGCGCATGGCCGGAGGCCTGCGATGTCCACCGGCCACCAGCGATCACGGGGGAAAGAGAGCCAGAACGGGGATCTGTCAGTGTAAACAGACACATCCCCTTTCTGACAGGAGAGGAGAGAGAGATCTGCTGTTCCTAGCGATTAGGAACAGCGATCGGTCTCCTCCTCCAGTCAGTCCCCTCCCCCCCACAGTTAGAAACACCTCCCAGGGAACACATTTAACCCCTTGATCGCCCCCTAGTGTTAACCCCTTCCCTGCCAGTGACATTTGTACAGTAATAAGTGCATTTTTATATCACTGATTCCTGTATAAATGTCAGTGGTCCCCAAAAAGTGTCAAAAATGTCCGACATGTCCGCCGCAATGTCGCAGTCCCGCTAAAAATCGCAGATCACCGCCATTACTAGCAAAAAAAAAAATTATAAAAATGCCATAAATCTTTTCTCTTATTTTGTAGACGCTATAACTTTTGCGTAAACCAATTAATTTACGCTTATTGCAATTTTTTTTTTTTTTTTTACCAAAAATATGTAGAAGAATACATATTGGTCTAAACTGATGTAGATTTTTTTTTTTTTTAATTTGGGATATTTATTATAGCAAAAAGTGAAAATGTTTTAAATTGTCTGTCTTTTTTTGTTTATAGCGCAAGTAATAAAAATCGCAGAGGTGATCAAATACCACCAAAAGGAAACTCTATTTGTGGGAAAACAATGACATCAATTTTGTTTGGATACAGTGTCGCACGACCGCGCAATTGTCAGGTGAAGTAACGCAGTGCCGTATCGCAAAAAATGGCCTGGTCATTGAGGGGGTAATTCCTCCAGTCTGTAAGTGGTTAAAAGGGTAGTAAACGCAAATAAATGCTACTTAGAAGGAAAAGTGAGTAATCCCAGCTGCTGCCACAAGATGCCTGGACACCTCGAAAACTAAGCAAACAAAAACCCTTAGGCCCCATTTACATTTGTGCGACTTGTCCTGCAGCTTTGAACCCCAAAGTCACATGACAAGTTGCACCCCATGTTTTCCAATTAGTACCTTTCTTATCTGTGTGACATCAAGTCGCAGAGACTTTGGTTAGACTTTCATGCGACACGAGGGTCGTGGACTTCATTATAAACCTTTGAAAAGTCGCACCTGAATAATATACATGCAACTTGTGTGCGACTTTGTAGATCACACACACTTACATGGTCAAAGACAAAGTCCCACTCATCCAAAGTCGCATTGGAAATTGCATGAAGTCGCACAAGTGTGAATGGAGCCTAAGGGTGCTTTCACACTGCTCTATTAAAAAAAAAATGCAATTACAATTATATGCATTTTTGATGTGTTTCCGATGCGTTTTCTGGGCACCTGATTCCCAGCATGCACCTGTGAAACATGGACATGTGACTGGTGATATGCACCAAAAAAGCAACTGTGGTGAATTTTTTAAAGATTTTTCCAACCATTTCAGCTGTGCTTTGGGTGTAGTTTTGAAAAGTGCACCAAAGATGCAGCATGCAGGACTTTTATAACGCACAGTGCAGTGGTGTGAAAAGTTGCATAGGATTTACAGGTAAATATTTTTTGTCCCCCCCCCCCTTATACTTACCTGAGCAGCATCATGATTCAGCCATATGCATGAGAGCCTTGGCTCTTCGGGAACTCTCCCTCCTCATTGGCTGAGACAGAAGCCCTAGCCATTGGCTCCCACTGCTGTCAATCACAGCCAGTGAGCCAATGAGGAGAGAGAGGAGGCGGGGATGAGCTGTATCGCTCTGTGTGTGAATGGACATGCAGAGCAGCAGCTCGGGAACATGCCTGCTTGGGTGCCCTCCCAGAGTAAGCTGTTTGCTATTAGGGGCTCTCCAGGAATTCTCCCTCCCCATTGGCTGACACAGAAGCCCTAGCCATTGGCTCCCAATGCTATCAATCACAGCTAGCGATCCAATGAGGAGAGAGAGGAGGCGGGGTTGAGCCGTGGCTCTGTGTGTGAATGGACAGGCAGAGCAGCGGCTCGGGAGCATGCCTGCTTGGGTGCCCCCCCAAGGGCGGACTGATCACTCATGGGGCCCCCGGGCAATAGGAGATTACGGGGCCACACAGTATACACACACACACAGTATACAAGCACACAGTATACACATACATGTACACACAGTATACACAGACAGATGTAAAAAAAACACAGATTTATAAATACTGTCCCTGGTTTTACTCAGGCTGGCAACCCTGATGGGGCCCCCTAGTGGCCCAGGGCCCTCGGGCAGTGCCCGAGTGGCTCAATAGTCAGTCCGTCCCTGGCCCCTGGTGCCCCCCCCCCCCCCAGAGTAAGCTGTTTGCTATTAGGGGCTGGGCTCTCCAGGAACTCTCTTTCCTCATTGGCTGAGACAAAAGCCCTAGCCATTGGCTCCCACTGCTGTCAATCACAGCCAGTGAGCCAATCAGAGAGAGGAGGTGGGGTTGAGCCGTGGCTCTGTGTGTGAATGGACACGCAGAGCAGCGGCTCGGGAGCATGCCTGCTTGGGTGCCGCCCAGAGTAAGCTGTTTGCTATTAGAGGCACTCAGCAGGAGGGGGAGGGGCTAGGAGTGCCAGCGGGGGGGGGGGGACCCAAGAGGAGGAGGATCGGGACTGCTCTGTGCAATACCTTTACACAGAACAGGTAAGTGTAACATGTTTATTACTTTAAAAAAAATGTTGTCTTTAATATTACTTTAATACTAAAGTAAGTGTACCCAAAACTGCCTCTCCTGGGATACTACAGTATATAGAAGCCAAGTTATCCAGAAAACGAAGCTGTGACCACAGGTACTCTTTACAGGTCAAACCCGAAATGCATCCTAAAAAATAGAGCTTGCAATCACCCGTTATATTGGCACTTACAATGTTTTTATGGCTTTCATGTGTAAGTCAGAACCTTTTACAAGGAGCATGGAATTGTTCCCCCTGATTATATTGAGTGCGAATGAATATTGGAATTAGTAAGGAGCCGGGTAATGAGGTTACCCTTGAGGTCGAAGGCGGAGAAGTCAGGGGGTCTGCTGGCCCCTCTCTGCTCTGTAGCTGCCCTCAGGGGGTCCCATAATGTGAGACTTTGGAGGACCACATGAATGATTTGTAAAGTGATGGTTAAAAGGGGAGCCAGACAAAACGCGCTCGACAATAGAGAGTGTTTTTACAAGGGTACAGCGGGGAGGTGGCAGACGGGTCTGAAACAAGGAGAACAGGACGGGAGCAAGAAAATATTTGTCCCTCCCCCCCTTTATTGATCTATTAGAGTGAAACAAAAGTGTTTTAAAGAAGATCTGAACTATGGAAACTGCCTAAAATGCAAAGACTTCAGTTACCATTATTGCCTGTGGTCTGTCTATGGTCTGCCATGACTGGTGGGGTACTGATTAAGCAGCAACAGCAGGAGAAAGCACAGAACCACAAAATAAATGAAGCAAAAGCAGCAAGATTCTTCCACTGCAGGTACAGCTTACTCTCCAGCAAGGAGAAGAGTGTGCAGCACAAGAGAGACAACTCAAAATCTGGTGCCTTGGATGATCTCACACTGTGGATATACAGCTATGAGACTTAGGCACAGGAGGTGAACTGCTATTTTTCTGAAAAAAATTAAGAAAAAAGTTAGATTTTTTTTTTAAACAACAGCTTAAGTGCAATTAACATTTCTATATGTCCCCAATCAGATAGCAACTCCTCATTTTTAGTTCAAATCAAGTTTCTTTATATAGATTTACATAGTATTATATCACTAGAGGGATCATCAGCAGGAGGAAGGAGGTCCTGATTCCTCTATATAGATCTTTATATCACTAGAGGGATCACCAGCAGAATGAAGGAGATCCTGATTCCTCTATATAGATCTTTATATCACTAGAGGAGTCACCAGCAGGAGGAAGGAGGTCCTGATTCCTCTATATAGATCTTTATATCACTAGAGGGATCACCAGCAGGAGGAAGGAGGTCCTGATTCCTCTATATAGATCTTTATATCACTAGAGGGATCACCAGCAGAATGAAGGAGATCCTGATTCCTCTATATAGATCTTTATATCACTAGAGGGATCACCACCAAACGGAAGGAGGTCCTGATTCCTCTATATAGACCTTTATATCACTAGAGGGATCACCACCAAACGGAAGGAGGTCCTGATTCCTCTATAGAGATCTTTATATCACTAGAGGGATCACCAGCAGGAGGAAGGAGGTCCTGATTCCTCTATATAGATCTTTATATCACTAGAGGGGTCACCAGCAGGAGGAAGGAGGTCCTGATTCCTCTATATAGATCTTTATATCACTAGAGGGATCACCAGCAGGAGGAAGGGGGTCCTGATTCCTCTATATAGATCTTTATATCACTAGAGGGATCACCAGCAGGAGGAAGGAGGTCCTGATTCTTCTATATAGATCTTTATATCACTAGAGGGATCACCACCAAAAGGAAGGGGGTCCTGATTCCTCTATATAGATCTTTATATCACTAGAGGGGTCACCTCACCAGCAGGAAGAAGGAGGTCCTGATTCCTCTATATACAGTGGATGTAAAAAGTCTACACACCCCTGTTAAAATGTCAGGTTTCTGTGATTTGTGGTTTCTATTAAAAAAATGAGACAAAGCTAAAACATTTCATAACTTTTCCCACCTTTAATGTGACCTATAAACAGTACAACTCAATTGAAAAACAAACTGAAATATTTCAGGGAGGAGAAGTAAAAATAAAAAACTAAAATAATGTGGTTGCATAAGTGTGCATATCCTCTGATAACTGGGGCTGTAGCTGTGTCCACAATTAGGCAATCACATTCAAACTCGTGGTAAATAGAAGTCAGTACACACCTGTCATCATTTAAAGTTCCTCTGATTAACCCCAAATAAAGTTCAGCTGTTCTAGTAGGTCTTTCCTGACATTTTCTTAGTCGCATCCTACAGCAAAAGCCATTGTCCGCAGAGAGCTTCCAAAGCTTTAGAGGGATCTCAATGTTAAAAGGTATCAGTCAGGAGAAGGGTACAAAAGAATTTCCAAGGCATTAGATACATATACCATGGAACACAGTGATGACGGTCATCATTAAGTGCAGAAAATATGGCACAACAGTGACATTAACAAGGACTGGACGTCCCTCCAAAATTGATGAAAAGACGAGAAGAAAACTGGTCAGGGAAGCTGCCAAGAGGCCTACAGCAACATTAAAGGAGCTGCGGGAATATCTGGCAACTACTGGCTGTATGGTACATGTGACAACAATCTCCCATATTCTTCATATGTATGGGATATGGGGTACAGTGGCAAGATGGAAGACTTTTCTTACCAAGAAAAACATCCAAGCCCAGATAAATTTTGCAAAAACACATCTGAAGTTTCCCAAAAGCATGTGGGAAAATATGTTCTGGTCTGATGAAAACTGGTCTGATGAACTTTTTTGGTTATAATTCCAAAAGATATGTTTGGTGCAAAAAACACTGCACATCACCAAAAGAACACCATACCCACCGTGAAGCATGGTGGTGGCAGCGTCATGCCTTGGGGCTGTTTTTCTTCAGCTTGAACAGGGGCCTTAGTCAGTGGGCAGCTGGTGCTCAAATTTTTTTTGGGGGGGCACATACAAACGGAAAAATTAAACTGTTAGTAATGCAGGGCGGTAAATAGCCATTTATCAGGTGATTACGTATCATTACTGATAGATAAAACTGTGCCTATCATATGCAGCATCACTGTGCCCGTCAGTTGCAGCCTCACTGTGCCCATCTATTGCAGTCTTACTGTGCCCATCAATTGCAGCCTCACAGTGCAAGTCAAATGCAGCCTCACTGTGCCCATCAAATGCCCCACTGTGCCCATCAAATGCAGCCTCACTGTGCCATTCAATTGCAGCCTCACTGTCCCATCAAATGCAGCCTCACTGTGCCCATCAATTGCAGCCTCACTGTCCCATCAAATGCAGCCTCACTGTGCACACCAATTGCAGCTTCACTGTGCAAGTCAATTGCAGCCTCACTGTGCCCATCAAATGCAGCCTCACTGTGCCCATCAATTGCAGCCTCACTGTGCCTGTCAATTGCAGCCTCACTGTGCCCATCAAATGCAGCCTCATTGTGCACATCCATTGCAGCCTCACTGTGCACATCAAATGCAGCCTCACTGTACCCATTAAATGCCTCACTGTGCCCATCAAATGCAGCCTCACTGTGCCCGTCAAATGCAGCCTCACTGTGCCCGTCAAATGCAGCCTCACTGTGCCCATCTATTGCAGCCTCACTGTGCCCATCTATTGCAGCCTCACTGTGCCCATCAATTGCAGCCTCACTGTGCCCATCAAATGCAGCCTTGTTGTGCCCATCAAAATGGACCCTTACTGTGCCCATCAATTGCAGCCTCACTGTGCCCATCAAATGCAGCCTCACTGTGCAAGTCAATAGCAGCCTCACTGTGCCCGTCAAATGAAGCCTCACTGTGCCAATCAAATGCAGCCTCACTGTGCACATCAATTGCAGCCTCACTGTGCCCGTCAAATGCAGCCTCACTGTGCCAATCAAATGCAGCCTCACTGTGCACATCAATTGCAGCCTCACTGTGCCTGTCAAATGCAGCTTCACTGTGCAAATCAATTGCAGCCCCACTGTGCCCATCAATTACAGCCTCACTATACCCATCAAATGCCTCACTGTGCCCGTCAAATGCAGCCTCGCTGTGCCCGTCAATTGCAGCCTCACTGTGCCCATCATGTGTAGACCCACAATGCCCCAGCCATGTTCACTGCTTGGACTTGCAGGGTAGGTGTGGTGCACCTAATCATGGTGAAATGCCATTTAATTGTTGCCATTAAACAGCACTGAGTGGCTGCATCTCTTTTCTGGCGGGGTGGTCGGAGGTGGTAAAACTTCAGAGGGGAAAGGGGGGAGAGGGGGAGGAGAGGGGAGGGGCAGGAGAGGGGAGAGGGGGAGAGGGGAGAGAGGGGAGAGGGGGAGGAGCGGAGAGGGGGAGGAGGTGGGAGAGGGAGCAGGTGGGAGAGGGGAGAGGGGGAGGAGGGGAGGGGTTGAGAGTGGAGAGGGGGAGGAGGGGGGAGAGGGGGAGGAGGGAGGAGGGGAGGGGGAGAGAGTGGAGAGGGGGAGGAGGGGGGAGAGGGGAAGGAGGGGGGAGAGGGGGGAGAGGGGGAGGAGAGGGGAGAGGGGGAGGAGGTGGGAGAGGGAGCAGGTGGGAGAGGGGAGTGGGGGAGGAGGGAGGAGGGGAGAGGAGGAGGGGGGAGGGGAGAGGGGAGGATCGGTGTGATTGGGAAGATGTACAAACTTCCATTACACCGAGAGGGGAAGTAAAGTTGGAGGTGAAAGGTGTTGCTGTAGCAGGAGTCAGGACAGTGACAATAGCATAGCAGGCTGCCCAGTCTGTCACAGGGAGATGGATGGAAGACATGGACTGCTTTCTTTGCCTCTCTCTGCTGCATGTTCCTATCGCTCCCTGAGCTTGCCACCGTTCTTCTGATTTCCTCGGCACTTACTTGCTGAAGGAGTCAGGCAGTGTGTGAGCCGATTCACTTCTGCGCCAGCAGCACAGGGACTGAGAGAGCCAAGACTTTAAACTTACTATCGGCAAATGAGACCAGTGTGAATCCGCAAAGGGGTCATAATAGAGAAAATAATCCCTCCAGCTACAGTCTCCCTGGCTCTCTGGATGAACTGATGCCCCCCACCCCAGCCCAGGGGTCCCCCTTATCAGCGGAGCTGGATAGAGCAGTGGATGGATTGCCAGTTGGCCACCTACCTGTACGCAGACCGGGCAGTGATCGATCGCCCTGGGCACTCCACTGTCCAATCCTGTGGTCTTAGTAGCAGCAGGCTGGGAGGTGTACAGGAGTGTCTGATGGCCGGCCAGCCGACTCAGAGAGTCTCAATCCTTGTGTTCCACCAACATGGGACTGAGAAAATTTGACCAGTGAGACCAGAAGTGAAGTGGTTCATCTAAAAGCACCGTCCTATGTCCTCCACGGCTCCACCAATCACAAAGAATAATTGTTCAGTGGGAGTGTTGGGGCGCACAGCTCTGCACTCCGAGGAAATGCTAAAGGAAGCCAATCAAGCTTCCCAGCTGCAATCACATGATTGCAGAAACGTCATGCTTCCCATAGACACCTGTGTGTCCGGTGCCCGCATGCACTTAAAGGAACGTTTCTTTTTTATTTGATCGCTCACTTTGGGGGGGGGCTGCACCCCCTATTGACGGGCTGTCACTGGCCTTAGTCAAAGTAGAGGGAATTATGAACAGTTCCAAATACCAGTCAATATTGCCACAAAACCTTCAGACTTCTGCTAGAAAGCTGAACAGGAAGGGGAACCTAGCCTTCAAGCATACATCCAATTCAACAAAGGAATGGCTTCACTAGAAGAAGAATAACGTTTTGGAATGGCCCAGCCAGAGACCAGACCTGAATCCCATTGAAAATCTGTGGGGTGATCTGAAGTGGGCTGTGCATAGGAGATGCCCTTGCAATCTAACAAATTTGGAGTGTTTTTGCAAATTAAATGAGTGGGTAAATATATTGCCAAGTCAAGATGTGCCATGCTCATAGACTCATACCCAAAAAGACTGAGTGCTGTAATAAAATTAGTGTAAGGGTGTCCACACTTATGCAACCATATTATTTTATATTTTTATTTTTACTTCCCTCCACCTAAAAGATTTCAGTTTGTTGATCAACTGAGTCGTATAGTTTATAGGTCACATTAAAGGTGTAAAAAATTCTGAAATTATTTATCCTTCTCTCATTTTTTTACATCACAGAAACCTGACATTTTAACAGGGGTGTGTAGACTTTTTATATTCACTGTAGATCTTTATATCACTAGAGGGGTCACCAGCAGAAGGAAGGAGGTCCAGATTCCTCTATATAGATCTTTAGATCACTAGAGGGATCACCAGAAGGAGGAAGGAGGTCCTGATTCCTCTATATAGATCTTTATATCACTAGAGGGATCACCAGCAGGAAGAAGGAGGTCCTGATTCCTCTATATAGATCTTTATATCACTAGAGGGATCACCAGCAGGAGGAAGGAGGTCCTGATTCCTCTACATAGATCTTTATATCACTAGAGGGGTCACCAGCAGGAGGAAGGAGGTCCCGATTCCTCTATATAGATCTTTATATCACTAGAGGGATCACCAGCAGGAGGAAGGAGGTCCTGATTCCTCTATATAGATCTTTATATCACTAGAGGGATCACCAGCAGGAGGAAGGAGGTCCTGATTCCTCTACATAGATCTTTATATCACTAGAGGGGTCACCAGCAGGTGGAAGGAGGTCCTGATTCCTCTATATAGATCTTTATATCACTAGAGGGATCACCAGCAGGAGGAAGGAGGTGCTGATTCCTCTATATTAGATCTTTATATCACTAGAGGGGTTTATCAAAATCTTTTTGTAATTGAGGTCTTCAGAACTGGATCCAGTATTCTAAATGAGTTCCAACTAAAGATCTATATAGAGAAATTAGGACCTCCTTTCTCTTGCTGGTGACCCCTCTAGTGATGACAAGATCTATATAGAGGAATCAGGATCAACTTCCTCCTGTTGGTGATCCCTCTAGTGATAACTAATGATGTATATATAGGGTAATCAAGACCTCCTTCCTCCCGCTGGTGATTCTTCTAGTAATAACTAAAGAGCTATATAGAGGAATCAAGACAACCTTCCTCCTGCTAGTGATCCCTCTAGTGATATAAAGATCTATATAGAGGAATCAGGACCTCCTTTCTCCTGCTGGTGATCCCTCTAGTAATGTAAAGATCTATATAGAGGAATGAAGACTACCTTCCTCCAGCTGGTGAGCCTTCTTGTGATATAAAGATTTTTCTAGAGTAATCAGGACCTCATTTTTCCTTCTGCTGATTCTGCTAGTGAGATAAAGGTCTATATAGAGGAATCAGGACCTCCTTCCTCCTGCTGGTGACCCCTCTAGTGATATAAAGATTTATATAGAGGAATCAGGACCTCCTTCCTCCTGCTGGTGACCCCTCTAGTGATATAAAGGTCTTTATAGAGGAATCAGGTCCTCCTTCCTGCTGTTGGTGACCCCTCAAATGATATCAAGATCTATATAAATAAATCAGGACCTCCTTCCTCCCTCTGGTGACCCTTCAAGTGCTATAAAGATCTATACAGAGGAATCAGGACCTCCTTCCTCCTGCCGGTGACCCCTCTAGTGATATAAAGATCTATATAGAGGAATCAGGACCTCCTTCCTCCTGCTAGCTGCAGCTCTGGATCACCTGATTGCTGCTGAACGGGAGAATCAGCCAATCTGAACTTTCATCTTCTAAGCAGAAGTCACATGACCAGGTATTGAGACTTCAAGCAGTATTGGAAGGGCCTGCAGCAGCATTTTCCCCAGCAAAGGTAAAGATCTTCTAATAGTGTTTGAATTGTTCTGGACCAAAATAATTAGATCTCTAGATCGCAAATCTGATTTTGCGTCAATCATCCTTGCACTCCGCCTACTACCTTAAAGTGGGACTTTAGTCAGAAAATTAAGTCTTGATAGATTACTTCATGCTGGCCCCTTTTTCAGGTATAGCTAAGTAAAGCATTCAAAATAAATGCCTATACTGGTTAAAATCCAGTAATGCATGGCCTCAATTGTTCTCTATTCTCAGGACAGTGCCGAAAATCAGAGCCATTAAGGGTTGATCTGCTTGTAGGCTGGTGTAGTATGATCTTCCTACACAGGAGGTGGTGCTATCACAACCACCCTGCAGAGAGAGTGGAGGACAGGAGGAACGCACAATCCTCAGGAGGGTGGCTGTCTGATTGCATGCTGCCATCCTACATGCTGACAGCCCAAAGATTTACTGCTGCTCGGGGGGTTCTGGGCTTCAGCAAAAATGGCAGCTTCCAGCAAGAAGAAACAGGAGCAATGCAGGATGCAATTTACAGCACAGACTAATTTTGGTAATATAATTATTAACCACTCCAGCTCCAGTTCCGGAAGATTTTACCCCCCTTCCCCACCAGGCCATTTTTTGCTTTTCAGCACTGTGCTACTGTAACTGGTAATTGTGCTGTCATGCAACGCTGTACCCAAATGAAATTTATATAATTTTTTTTTTAATAGAAATAGAGCTTTCTTTTGGTGGTATTTGATCACCACTGGGTTTTTTATTTTTTATTATATTAACAAAAAAAGGCCTAAAAAATCTAATTTCTTTAAAAAAATTTAGACCAAAATGTATTCTGCTACATGTCTTTGGTAAAGAAAATCCCAATAAGTGTATATTGATTGGTTTGCGACAAAGTTATAGCGTCTGCAAATGATGGGATATATACTGGAGTTTTTATTAATTTTTTTTTTTTTATATACTAGTAATGGTGATCAGCGACTTATAGTGAGACTGTGATAGTGTGGCAGACAATCTGACACTAACTGACACTGGGAGGAAACTGAATAATGAAATTTATATCATTTTTTTAAATACAAATAGAGCTTTCTCTTGGTGGTATTTGATCACCACTGGGTTTTTTTATTTTTTATTATATGAACAAAAATGACCAAAAAAAAATCAAATTTAATAAATTTTGGCCAAAAATGTCTCCTGCTACATATATTTGGTAAAATAAGTCCCAGTTAATTGGTTTGCATGAAAGTTATAGTGTCTACAAAAACGATGGGATCTATACTGGAATTTTTATTCTTTTTTTTCCTTTATACTGGTAATGGTGGTGATCAACGACACAGCGGGACTGTGATAGTGCGGCGGTCAATCTGACACTGACTGACAGTGGGGGAAAATTGACTAAGTGCGCAGTCGTGCAGCGTTGTACCCAAATTAAATTTATATATATATATTTTTTTAATACAAATAGAGCTTTCCTTTGGTGGTATTTGATCACCACTGGGTTTATTTTTTATTATATTAACAAAAAAAATAAAAAATTCAAATTTATTTATAAATTTTGGCCAAAATGTATTATGCTACATGTCTTTGGTAAAAAAATAAAAAAAATACCAATAAGTGTATATTGATTGGTTTGCATGAAAGTTATGGCGTCTACAAACTATGGGATATACAGTATCTCACAAAAGTTAGTACACCCCTCACATTTTTTTAAATATTTTCTTCTATCTTTTCATGTGACAACACTGAAGAAATGACACTTTGCTACAATGTAAAGTAGTGAGTGTACAGCTTGTATAACAGTGTAAATTTGCTGTCCCCTCAAAATAACTCAACACACAGCCATTAATGTCTAAACCGCTGGCAACAAAAGTGAGTACACCCCTAAGTGAAAATGTCCAAATTGGGCCCAAAGTGTCAATATTTTGTGTGGCCACCATTATTTTCCAGCACTGCCTTAACCCTCTTGGGCATGGAGTTCACCAGAGCTTCACAGGTTGTCACTGGAGTCCTCTTCCCCTCCTCCATGACGACATCACGGAGCTGGTGGATGTTGGAGACCTTGTGCTCCTCCCCCTTCCGTTTGAGGATGTCCCACAGATGATCAATAGGGTTTAGGCCTGGAGACATGCTTGGCCAGTCCATCACCTTCACCCTCAGCTTCTTTGGCAAGGCAGTGGTCATCTTGGAGGTGTGTTTGGGGTGGTTATCATGTTGGAATACTACCCTGCGGCCCAGTCTCTGAAGGGAGGGGATCATGCTCTGCTTCAGTAGGTCACAGTACATGTTGGCATTCATGGTTCCCTCAATGATCTGTCAGTGCCGGCAGCACTCATGCAGCCCCAGACCATGACACTCCCACCACCATGCTTGACTGTAGACAAGACACACTTGTCTTTGTACTCCTCACCTGGTTGCCGCCACACACGCTTGTCACCATCTGAACCAAATAAGTTTATCTTGGTCTCATCAGACCACAGGACATGGTTCCAGTAATCCATGTCCTTAGTCTGCTTGTCTTCAGCAAACAGTTTTCAGGCTTTCTTGTGCATAATCTTTAGAAGAGGCTTCCTTCTGGGATGACAGCCATGCAGACCAATTTGATGCAGTGTGCTGCGTATGGTCTGAGCACTGACAGGCTGACCCCCCACCCCTACAACCTCTGCAACAATGCTGGCAGCACTCATACGTCTATTTCCCAAAGACAACCTCTGGATATGACGCTGAGCACGTGACCTCAACTTCTTTGGTGGACCATGGCGAGGCCTGTTCTGAGTGGAACCTGTCCTGTTATACCGCTGTATGGTCTTGGCCACCGTGCTGCAGCTCAGTTTCAGGGTCTTGGCAATCTTCTTATAGCCTAGGCCATCTTTATGTAGAGCAACAATTCTTTTTTCAGATTTTAGAGAGTTCTTTGCCATGAGGTGCCATGTTTAACTTCCAGTGACCAGTATGAGAGAGTGAGAGCGATAACACCAAATTTAACACACCTGCTCCCCATTCACACCTGAGACCTTGTAATACTAACAAGTCACATGACATCAGGGAGGGAAAATGGCTAATTGGGCCCAATTTGAACATTTTCACTTAGGGGTGTACTGACTTTTGTTGCCAGCGGTTTAGACATTAATGGCTGTGTGTTGAGTTATTTTGAGGGGACAGCAAATTTACACTGTTATACAAGCTGTACACTCACTACTTTACATTGTAGCAAAGTGTCATTTCTTCAGTGTTGTCACATGAAAAGATAGAAGAAAATATTTACAAAAATGTGAGGGGTGTACTCACCTTTGTGAGATACTGTATAATGGAATTTTTATCATTTTCTTTTTTTTTATTCTAGTAATGATGATCAGCGACTTATAGTGGGACTGCGATCCTGCGGCAGAAAATCTGACCCTGGTAGGAACTGACTAACTGGCACTGACATCACCAGTGACACTAAGGCCTCATGCACACGGGACGTTAAAATAACGTTATGAAAACGCCAGTAGCTTTGCAGTGATTTTTTAAAACTTTTTTCAGCTGTTTTCAACGTTTTTGCAATAGTGTTTCTTAGCGTTTTTCCGCGTTAGCGTTTTTTAGCGGTTTTTTTTTTCAAATTTTTTTTTTTTCAATGAATCAAAAACATTAAAATACGTTGGTGAGCGACTTTTTTGAGTGTTTTTGAGCATTTATCAGCGTTAGAGCGTTTTTACAGCTGAAAAACGTCTCTCAGAACCCACTGGTCCTGGGTTTTTTTTTTTTTACAGCTTAAAAACGCCTATGCCATTTGCAGCTCAAAAACGCCTAGGTGGGCATAAAGCCATAGACTAACATAGACAGGCAGGGATGGACTGGCCATCGGGGCTACCGGGAGATTCCCGGTGGGCCGATGGCTCAGTGGGCCAGTTTCAGAGACAGGGGAGGAGAGAGATAATAATATTGCACTTCAATCATCCTGACATCATATCAACCATGGTGCCAAGAAGATTGAAGCGCCAACACCAGGTGTTTGGAGTAAAGTGGGCCGGTCTGGATGAAGTCCAGGGCCAAATTTTTGTCCCAGTCCAGCCCTGTAGACAGGCCTTTTTAAGCTGCAAAAAAAGCGGCTGTAAAAACGTCTGTGTGCATGAGGCCTAATACAGTGATAAGTGCTAATAATATACACTGTCACTGTACTAATGACACTAGCTGGGAAAGGGGTTCATATTTAGGGGCAATTAAAGGGTTAACTGTGTGTCTAACATTGTGTAATGTGTGTTCTGTTCTTACAGAGCGATGTGTCAGTTTTTTACACCCGGCTTCGCAGGGAGAAAAGAAAAAGGTGCATCGCTGCTGACTGCAGAGAGTTCTGTGTTGTTTACCAACACAGGGCTCTCTTCTATCATATGCTCAGTTGATCAGCAGGTTCCATCCATAAGTCATTGTCCGGGACCCGCTGATCGGCTTGTGCTGTAGCGAATGATACCAAAGCCGGGGTGGTGCCCCCTACCCAGAAATAATGGATCCACGTACATATACGTGATCAAGCGCGACGGGGCCACTCTGCCACAGTAAATCTGCGGTAGACGGTCTGCAAGCGGTTAATGTGGATTGTCTATTCCTTGCTAAAGAACATCATTTTTTATTAGGTTGATTTTGGTAAAGTTCTGCTTTAGGTTGGCTATAAACTAGTATTTTTTTTAACACAAAATATGTAGAAAATTTGTGAAAAAATATTTCCAAATCTCACTACATTCTATGGCAAATTTTTGGAACCAATGGTCTTTCCTGAACGAAAAGCACATACCGTATATACTCGAGTATAAGTCGAGGCCCTAATTTACCACAAAAAAAATGGGAAAAACTTATTGACCCGAGTATAAGACGAGGGTGAGAAATGCACAGCTACTGTAAGTGGAAAAGAGGGTCAACAATGCCCATTTGCAGCATCACTGTGCCCATTTGCATGCCTCACTGTGCCCATTTGCAGCCATAGGTCCCCCGAACTTCAAACTCTGTAGTTAAGGGTTCCTAGATGCCCCCTAGCTACAGCCAAAATTTGGGGTCTCAGAACCCAAAGGGTCCCGAAATGACATTGCTGCAGATGGACACAGTTGACCAAATTTGGGGCCCCGTATCTCGGGGCCACTTACTGCTAAGAACCCCAAATTTGGTGTGCAAACCCAATGGAACTAGCACCATAAAATTTCCAAAGCTGGGGTTTCTAGCACCAAGTGGCCCCGAGATACAGGGCCCCAAAAATCAGTTCAGAAAATGTCAAGCACTTTTCTGCAGCAGAGAATGACATTTTCTAAACCGGTTTTGGGGCCCCGCATCTCAGGGCCACTTGGTGCTAGGAACCCCAGCTTTGGATATGTTATGGTACCAGTTCCCCTGGGTTAGCACACCAAATGTGGGGTTCCTAGCACCAAGTGGCCCTGAGATATGGGGCCCCAAATTCGGTTCAGAAAATGTCAAGCACTTTTCTGCAGCAGAGAATGACATTTTCCGAACCGATTTTGGGGCCCTGTATCTCAGGACCACTTACTGCTAGGAACTTCAGCTTTGGATATATTGTGGTACCAGTTCCCTTGGGTTAGCACACCAAATTTGGGGTTCCTAGCACCAAGTGGCCCTGAGATACGGGGCCCCAAATTCGGTTCGGAAAATGAAATTTTTTGCTGCAGAAAGTGCTTGACTCGAGTATAAGTCGAGGGGGGCACTTTCAGCACAAAAAAATGTGCTGAAAAATTCGACTTATACTCAAGTATATACGGTACATTTTTTAGAAATTTGTCCTTTCCAGGAAAAAAAATTTCATTTCGCTCCTTTGAAATTTCTAATTAACTTAAAAATAAATGCCGATTTGACCCCATTAATGATTATAAAATTGAACAAACGTCCTTAAAACAAACAATTTAAAATGAAATTCTAATAGCATATTAGGCAGCTTTACTTTACTTATTGCAGGAGGTCTGAGGCAGACCGGTTTGGAATATAAGTCACCCAAAGCATACACCAATACATAAAAAAACACAAAATAATACTGAACCGTTATGAGCTTTTTTTTATTTAAAAAGCATTTTTGTACAGCCGTTTCTGCAAAAAAACGTTTGATTTTTGTATTCTACAAAAGTATCTGAATAATATTCTTTCTTTTTTTTTTTGTTTTTTTGCTTGTTTGTTTTTTCTCTTTACAATATGAAACAATACAAAAATACTGACAATTTATTTCATTTTTTTTTTTTATACACAATTGCCTCTAGTTGTAGTTTATTAATAGTGAAATTACTACCACAGATCTAAAAAATATTTTAGTTGACTATACAAAAATTAAAATTTTGTTGCTTTTTAATTAAAAGCAGCAAAAAAAAAAGGACACAGGTCAAGACACAGTTATTGATCATAGTGGATATATCTAAACATAGGTTTTTTTTTTTTTTTTGTTTTTCAGAAATAATATTTTACATTGTTAATTTTTAATGTTTTATACATTATTTATATAATATATAATATATAAAAAAAAAAATCATAGCTTGCTATAGTTGAAATGATAGGACGGATGCTTATGTAGTATGGATGTGCAAATGAGAGATTCATACATTTATTTGTTAATAATATCGTCCCTTTCGGTGTAACCTTTTCACAGGTTTTTTTTTTTTTTTTTTGAATGCCTCAGATTTTTCTTTCTCTTGCCTCCGATGGACTGAACGCTTGGAACTTTTGCGCGCTAAAGTGCCGTAACCCACAGCGCACCGTCATTAGTCCGACCGGTCTAACCCGACGAAGGTCGTAGTTGTTTGCATTATGGTAGATTGCTGCTCGTTATTCCACAATGGTGGCCTTGCTACCTAGGCCCAAGAGTTTTTTTTTTTTTTTTCTGTAGACTTCTAATGCTAAGTGTGTGAAATGCAATGGCTTGAAGGACCTTCGCTCCAGCCGAAAATTGGCAACTGGACAGAATGAGTTGGGATTTTGAGTGAGGACCGTCCCGCGGTACCTCTTGAAACTTGCTATGAAATATCGAACGTTGGGTATCCACCCCAAAGTTACTAGTGCTTAAAAAAAAAAAAAAAGTCTCAAGCAAGACACAGAACTCTTGACAGTCTTCCAACAGGAATCTTCTCCGTGCGCAAGAGAACTTTGAACAAGGGCTGCGTTGGGCAATTTTCGGCAAAGTCTTTCTTTTTTTTTTTTTCTGGTGGCCTCAAGTAGGATACACAGAAGAAAGGGTGCCAAACCGGCCATCCTTAGTGTCAATGTCTGATTCAGTTTTTTTTAATTACTGGTGAATTATGCAATATTTTTTTTTCTTATATATAGGTATATACATATTTTTTGCACACAGAGATCCCTCTGGTGTTGTCAACCTCTCTCGAACACCACACAGATACAACAGACACAGTGACTCTCGGGACCTGGGCCCAATGGTCAGTGCTATATCTACTTTAAAAAAAAAAAAATTCTTAGTGCTATCGTTACTTGTGGGCTTCTCTAAGAACCAAGTAGATCTAGTTGACTCCCTTTTTTAAAAAAATAAACAAAAAAAAAAAGAAAAAAGAAAAAGAAAAGTTTAGTGTTCATAAATTTATGAACAGGATAATTGTTCATTAAAACATGAACAGATAATGATCGGTTCTGCATCCGGAATTCCAACTCCATGTTCCGCCGTTGCTTGGCTTTCTGTTTAGTCGGTAATCACCCACGTTTATGCGCCATTGCAATCGAAAAGGCCTCATAGCAGACAAAAAAAAGATGTGTTACTTTTTTTTAAATTTTTTTTTGCATCTTTTTTTTTTTTCTTTTTTTTTTTTTTTGGTTGGGTATACAGTCTTTCCCTACATTCTACTGTCTGATGAGATTTGAAAGCAGCAGGTAGTTGAATTCACCGTCAGAAGTTATGTTCACGATCTTTTTTTTTGTTTTCTCTTTGTGGTTCTTTATACAATATTTCTGTCGATAATGTCCACAGGTGACAGAGTGTCCTTCTTTACAGGGGGTGGTGGGCAGCTCTTCTTTGATGGCTTGAAAAGGTCCGAGACGAAAAAGACCTGGAAGATAAAGAAAAAATACAATATGGTCAGCCAAGAATATTATTATACAGGAGGATTTATACAGGGTTTATATAGCGCCAACAGTTTACGCAGCGCTTTACAATATAAAAGGGAGACAATACAGTTATAATACAATAAAATACAGGAGGATTAAGAGGGCCGTGCTCAGAAGAGCTTACAATCTAATAGGGTTGGGCAGGTGGTACAAAAGGTTGTAACTGTGGGGAATGAGCTGATGGAAGTGGTAAAACATTAGTTAGAGACGTGATAGGCTTTCCTGAAGAGATGAGTTTTCAGGGATCGCCTGAAGGTAGCAAGAGTAGGGGATAGCCGGATAGATGGAGGTAGCGAGTTCCAGAGGATGGGAGAGGCTCTGGAGAAATCCTGAAGACGAGCATGGGGGGAGGAGACGAGAGAGCTTTGAGAGTAGGAGGTCTTGAGAAGAGCGGAGAGGACGGTTTGGGTGATATTTGGAGACAAGATTGGTGATGTAGCTCGGGGCAGAGTTGTGAATGGCTTTGTATGTAGTGGTTACTATTTTGAATTTAATTTGCTGGGTGATTGGGAGCCAGTGTAGGGATTGGAGGAGAGGGGTGGCGGTCAGTGTAGGGGATTGGAGGAGAGGGGTGGTGGTCAGTGTAGGGATTGGAGGAGAGGGGTGGCGGTCAGTGTAGGGATTGGAGGAGAGGGGTGGTGGTCAGTGTAGGGATTGGAGGAGAGGGGTGGTGGTCAGTGTAGGGATTGGAGGAGAGGGGTGGTGGTCAGTGTAGGGATTGGAGGAGAGGGGTGATGGTCAGTGTAGGGATTGGAGGAGAGGGTTGGCAGACACTGAGCAGTTGGTAAGGTGGATAAGTCTGGCAGCAGCATTCCTGGTAGACTGAAGAGGGGAGGAGCCTATGGAGAGGTAGGCCAATGAGAAGGGAGTTGCAATAGTCAAGGCGAGAGATAACGAGGGAGTGAATGAGGAGCTTGGTGGTTTCATTTGTTAAAAAGGGGCGAATTTTAGAGATGTTACGGAGGTGAATTCTACAAACTTTTGACAACGATTGAATTTGAGGCTTTTTAAAGTCTAAAGAAATGCACATATTTTCTTTTTTTTTTATGAGTGCCAAATAATGTACAGAAAATTGAGAACTCGCAATATGCTTTGACTGAATTGGTATCGAGTAACATTAAAAAAAAATGTGTTTAGAAACCTAGACAGCCTCAAAGAAGGTGAGAGGCGATTTTCACCCAGCACTGAAACTTTAGAATTGGGTGGAATTTGGTGTGTCGTAATTGGAGACGCGTAGCTCACTGTTCCAGCGCAGAGATGTACTGGATGGAGGTCCCACAACAATCCCTCCGCGAATCGAAAATTCTGCCTTGTCCCGCTTCCAGCAGAATGTGGCTGCCATAATTCCAACCGCGGAATTTGTCTTTGGAAGGGATGGAGAACCTGAGATAATTCGGTGCAGGTCCTCCTCTTAAAGAAAGACTAATGCCGCGTACACACGATCGGACTTTACGGCATGCTTGGTCCAGCGTACCGGATTTCGTCGGACAATTCGATCGTGTGTGGGCTCCAGCGGACTTTGTTTTCTCAAAAGTTTGACAGACTTACGTTTGAAACATGTTGCAAATCTGTCCGACAGACTCGAGTCAGGTCGAAAAGTCTGCTCGTCTGTATGCTAGTCCGACAGATGAAAACCGACGCTAGGGCAGCTATTGGCTACTGGCTATGAACTTCCTTGTTTTAGTCCGGTGTACGCCATCACGTACGAATCCGTCGGACTTTGGTGTGATCATGTTTAGGCAAGTCCGTTCATTTGGAAAGTCCGTCGTAAAGTCCGTCGAAAAGTCCGCTGGACAAAGTCTGCCGTAAAGTCCGATCGTGTGTACGTGGCAAAATACTCATGGTAAAAGTCTTAGTGGGCTTGGTGGTCTCACTTTTCAAAGTAAACCTGTCCTGAGAAGATAATAGGAGGGCAGTGCCAGGACAAAGGGTGGGCAGGAAGGGCTGCTGCCCCTGGCGCAGTGAACTACACCAGGGAAGGACCTTTTGCTATCTGAAGGAGGGGGGGGGGTGGACGCCACGTGGTGAGTACCTGCCCAGGTAGCATTTTAGGTCTGTAAGTTTCAGGGAGGGAGGGGGGGAAATGATACTGGGGGTACAAAGGGGAGACTGGATTTGTGGCAGGAGGGGAGATTCGACGGAGGCGTTTGACAGGCGATGATGAGGCGATTTGTGCTAGGGGGGGGGGGGGATTTGAGGAGAGGATAGAAATTGCACTAGGAGTGGGGATTTGTACTAGAAACAGGAATTTGGAAGGGAGAGGATTTGTACTAGGAGAAGTGGTATGTTTTGGTTTTGTGCTGCCTTAGGTCAAGACTAAAATCAGGGGCCCCCCCCCATCCAAATTTGTCCCACCCCAGCCATGGTATTCCATTCTTGTCTCGTTCACAGTGATCAGCTAATCCCAATAATCCTGTTGCTGCTACTACCCTGTTTCCCCGAAAATAAGACCTAGCGTGACTGTCGGTGAATGCTGCAATATAAGCCCTACCCCCCAAATAAGCCCTACCCTGTTTCCCCGAAAATAAGCCCTACCCTGAAAATAAGACCTACAAGGACTTTAACTAGGGCTTATTTGGGGGGTAGGGCTTATATTGCAGCCTTCACCGACAGTCACGCTAGGTCTTATTTTTGGGGAAACAGGGTATTAATTCAATAGGGATGAAGTGCCGGATATTATAGTGTCCCCTAATCTATTACTTGAGCTCATATTAGATGGTTTTGGTAAATCTAAAGGACGGTTGTACAAGACAATTGTATAATGTACGGCCAGCCTTAGATTAGTTTTGGTTCTCCTATCTGTAATGGAACGGGTGGTGACTCCTTGCTGGGATTTGTAGTCCCAGAGCCCCTGCCTGCTGAGCACTTCCAGAATGAAGCCGAAGCTTCCACTACGATTACATTTTGCTATTCTTCAGCATTCATCCCGGCCGACACAAAAGGTTCACAGCAATGGTAGGAAGAGAGATATTTGGCCGCGATTTCCTGAGTACCCAATAAAGAGATCCGTCAGCAGGATGTGAAATAGACGACTTTTACATATCGGGGGCTGAGAGATACGGCTGCAGCGGAATCGGAGTGTGAGCCGTCAACTTTCCAGCCACCTCCACCTAATTTCCTGCGACTCCCGACAACTCGCAGTGTCAGCTGGGGACAGCGCACAGCGGGGGGCCACACATCCCTCCGGGGTCATCTATAACACTCACTTTATTACTTTTTTTTTGTTCGGGGGAGTTTTATGAGACTTTGTGTTTTCTTAGGCTTTATTTATGGCTGGATTTACGTTCTCATTATATTCCTGTAAATATTATGAAAAACACATGGCCGCGTGATCAACTTTATTCCAAAAAATCCAACACAGAAAAAAGACTGTAACCAACAGCAGCTAATCGGAATTTGCTTTATCAAGTTCCAACGAGTTGAAGATGGATTCTGATTGGTTGCTGTGGTCACTGTATTTTACAATTAACCCTTTGCTCTGTGCATTGCTTTACTGAATAAATTCTTATATTTCCTACAATGCAACCAGTCATATCACAATCAGATCACTGATTAATTAACCCGTCATAAGCTCTGCATTATTAGTATGTAATATCAGCGGTCCCTATTTATTTTCTCATATCACCGGTCTCTAGTGAATGGATAGGCTGCATTCTCAGTGATGTCACCGGTCTCTAGTGAATGGATAGGCTGCATTCTCAGTGATGTCACAGGTCTCTAGTGAATGGATAGGCTGCATTCTCAGTGATGTCACTGGTCTCTAGTGAATGGATAGGCTGTATTCTCAGTGATGTCACCGCTCTCTAGTGAATGGATAGGCTGTATTCTCAGTGATGTCACCGGTCTCTAGTGAATGGATAGGCTGTATTCTCAGTGATGTCACCGGTCTCTAGTGAATGGATAGGCTGCATTCTCAGTGATGTCACCGGTCTCTAGTGAATGGATAGGCTGCATTCTCAGTGATGTCACCGGTCTCTAGTGAATGGATAGGCTGCATTCTCAGTGATGTCACCACTCTCTAGTGAATGGATAGGCTGCATTCTCAGTGATGTCACCGGTCTCTAGTGAATGGATAGGCTACATTCTCAGTGATGTCACCGGTCTCTAGTGAATGGATAGGCTGCATTCTCAGTGATGTCACCGGTCTCTAGTGAATGGATAGGCTGCATTCTCAGTTATGTCACCGGTCTCTAGTGAATGGATAGGCTGCATTCTCAGTGATGTCACCGGTCTCTAGTGAATGGATAGGCTGCATTCTCAGTGATGTCACCGGTCTCTAGTGAATGGATAGGCTGCATTCTCAGTGATGTCACCGGTCTCTAGTGAATGGATAGGCTACATTCTCAGTGATGTCACCGGTCTCTAGTGAATGGATAGGCTGCATTCTCAGTGATGTCACCGGTCTCTAGTGAATGGATAGGCTGCATTCTCAGTGATGTCACCGGTCTCTAGTGAATGGATAGGCTGCATTCTCAGTGATGTCACCGGTCTCTAGTGAATGGATAGGCTGCATTCTCAGTGATGTCACCGGTCTCTAGTGAATGGATAGGCTGCATTCTCAGTGATGTCACCGGTCTCTAGTGAATGGATAGGCTGCATTCTCAGTGATGTCACCGGTCTCTAGTGAATGGATAGGCTACATTCTCAGTGATGTCACCGGTCTCTAGTGAATGGATAGGCTGCATTCTCAGTGATGTCACCGGTCTCTAGTGAATGGATAGGCTGCATTCTCAGTGATGTCACCGGTCTCTAGTGAATGGATAGGCTGAATTCTCAGTGATGTCACCGGTCTCTAGTGAATGGATAGGCTGCATTCTCAGTGATGTCACCGGTCTCTAGTGAATGGATAGGCTGAATTCTCAGTGATGTCACCGGTCTCTAGTGAATGGATAGGCTGCATTCTCAGTGATGTCACCGGTCTCTAGTGAAGGGATAGGCTGCATTCTCAGTGATGTCACCGGTCTCTAGTGAATGGATAGGCTGCATTCTCAGTGATGTCACCGGTCTCTAGTGAAGGGATAGGCTGCAGCAATCAATGTGCTGTAATATAGATCTATCAGACCAATGAAGGATAAATTCTGGGTCCTGTGCGTCACTGTCCTTTTGGAAATGTATCTTTGCCGAGGAAGCGTGGAAATCCTGGAGCTCCAGCAGTTGATTCAGTCATTTCGTTTACAGGCTGAAACAATTAAGGTATGCAGGGAAGACAGAGGCGCCTCTCAAGAAATCCCTTTTAAGGTTCACCTGGTATTTCGGAGTGACAGGCCTGAAATTGTTAAGTTACTAATAGTCTGCCCTTTGCCTCCTCTCTGCAGCTGGGCCGTGTTTGGCTATGGCTGGAGGTTAGACAAACACTGGCAGCTCCCGTGAAATCCAACCTCTGCTGGGCCGGGATATGCTGCTAAATAGTCCTCAGCCTCATCTGGGTCACACCATGAATGGTGGAATGGCAGAAGAAGGAGGGAAACGATTTTTTTTTTTTTTTTTGGGTTTGGTCCATTTCCTGAAAAATGAGATCCCCACCCAGAAAATAAACTGCAGATTTGGGCTAGGAATGTGCACTCATTATTGGGTCGCTGATCTGTCAAACGCCGGTGATTTTTTTTTTTTTTACATCTCTTCTGCTGCTTTACATATTTTAGAGGTGAAACGGGCACAAGTTAAATGTGTTACATTCCGCCATTAAAGGTTCAAAACGAATATTTTGTCTTTTTTTTTTATAACAGCCACAATGTATTACATCCCATTTATATCGTTGTGTCGCAATAAAGTGCAGTAATGCATATTATGTGCGTTGTGGTGCTAATCATTTTCAAAGGAACCCCAATGCACTAAGGCTAGGTTCACATCTTTGCAGGTTGCGGTTGATGCGTCTTTGATCGTGTATTTTTTTAAAGCGTTCTTTTATGCGCTTCGCTTATTTTCTTTTTTGGCTAATAGGAAAGTTTGACAGTTGTGTTCATGAAGTGTAACTTTCATGTGACTTTACACTCTCTAGCACGCAAGTAGCATGAAAGTCGCATCAAAATTGCACTCCATGAACAGAACTCTCATACTTAAAGGCAAAACCGCATCAAAAACTCATTAAAAGGGATGCCATCGTACCAATGGTACCACCTCAGCGCATGGCCCCCAACGCATTAGCTAGCCAACTTCCAGCTTAAAAAGAACTACAACCCCCAGCATGCACTGTCACACCCTGGCACCTGTAGTTGCTCTATGGCTCTCCATTTAACCCAACAACATGAATCACTTGCACACACTCACTAAAAATGATACCATTGTACTGAAGGTATGGCCAGAGCACACGGCCACCCATCACCGCAGCTGGCAGCTTCAGAGGGACTACCAGCCATCGTACCAATGGTACCACCTCAGCACATGGCCACCCAACACAGTAGCTAGCCAACTTCCAGCTTAAGAGGAACTACATCCCCCAGCATGCACTGCCACAACCTGCCATCTGTCATTGCTCTATGGCTCTCCATTTCACCCAGCAACAAGAGTCATTTGCACACACACATTAAACGGGATGCCATTGTACCAATGGTACCGCCTCAGCACATGGCCACCCAACGTAGTAGCTGGCTTACCTTCAGCTTCACATGGACTACAAGCCCCAGCATGTACTGTCACACCCTGGCACCTGTAGTCACTCTATGGCTCTCCATTTAACCCAACAACAAAAGAGGAATTTGCACACAGACACTCATTTAAAGGGATGCCATAATACCAATGGTACTGCATTGGCACGTGGTCATCAAACGCCATAGCTGGCTGACCTCCAGCTTCAGAGGGACTACAAGCCCCAGCATGCACTGTCATACCCTGGCACCTGTAGTTGCTCTATGGCTGTCCATTTAACCCAACAAGAGTCATTTACCCACACTCATTTAAAAGGATGTCATCGTACCGGTGCATTGGCCGCCCAACACCATGGATGGGCCAACCTCCAGCTTCAGAGGGACTACAAGCCCCAACATGCACTGTCACACCCTGGCACCTGTAGTTTCTGTATGGCTCTCCATTTAACCCAACAACAAGAATCATTCGCAAACAGACACTCACTTAAAGGGAAGCCATCATACCAATGGTACTGCTTTGGCGCATGGCCGCCCAACACCGTAGCTTACTGACCTCCAGCTTCAGAGGGACTACAAGCCCCAACATGCACTGTCACACCCTGGCACCTGTAGTTGCTCTATGGCTCTCCATTTAACCCAACAACAAGGTTCATTAGTATACAGGCACTCATTTAAAGTGATGCCATCATACCAATGATACTGCTTTGGCGCATGGCCGCCCAACACCATAGCTTACTGACCTCCAGCTTCAGAGGGACTACAAGCCCCAGCATTCACTGTCACACCCTGCTGGCACCTGTAGTTTCTGTATGGCTCTCCATTTAACCCAATAACAAAAATCATTTGCAAATAGACACTCATTTAAAGGGATGCCATCATACCAATGGTACTGCTTTGGCGAATGGCCGCCCAACACCATAGCTTACTGACCTCCAGCTTCAGAGGGACTACAAGCCCCAGCATTCACTGCCACACCCTGGCACCCATAGTCGCTCTATGGCTCTCCATTTAACCCAACAAAAAGGGTCAGTTGCAAACAGACACTCATTTTAAGGGATGCCATCATACCAATGGTACTGCTTTGGCACATGGCCGCCCAACACCATAGCTGGTCAACCTCCAGCTTCAGAGGGACTACTCAATATAGGGATGCCATCATGCACAAAGGTTTTGGGCCCCCAAGCTCAGCATACTTATGAAATTATTTTAATACGGACCCAGCTTATCCCTAAGCCCTCTGTGGAGGACAGGCAGAGGTTATTCGCTAATCCTGGGGCAATGAGCGGACAAAGTTTGGTAGCCCAGAACAGCCGACCACAAACCACATGAATAGAAATCTACGAATGAATGGAAATCGACGCCCCACCGGCGCTCTTTACATTGTTGCCTTACATGATTCTGTAGTATTTGTATCAACTCGCAGTCATATCCTGCTTAGTAATTGTGGTGAGGATGATGTCCACTTCCTCTGAAATAAAAGGTGATGTCATGGCGGCACAAACCGCGGCCGTATGTTGTGCGGTCTAGGATGACGCAGCGCCAGGAAAGGCAGAGGGCATGGATGTGATGGAAGAATGACATCATCCCGCATTGTGTTCTGTTCTTGTGTGTGTGACCCCCTCTGCTCCGCTCATATCTGTGGCATGACACCAGCCGTCCTGATACACACGCACTGGCCCTCCGCAGGCGCAGCGGCAGCTCACCCTCAACAATAACGTGTCAGTACTCAGACACACAGGGGTCACGCTCAATTTACCGCCTGTTTTTTAAGCAGCTGTCAGCATGGAATTAAATCATGGAAAATATTAGTTGCTGTTAAAGGGACACCAATTTCTCAAGCTGCTGATAACAACAATATATAATTATAATTAAAGCCCAAATCTGAAAAATCTGAAATGGGGCTGCGCCTGCACTGCAAGGGTTAACTGCTTGTTTAGTCTGGGGCAGGGGGTCTCCAAACCTTCCAAACAAAGGGCCAGTTTACCATCCTTCAGACTTTAGGGGGGCCGGCCCATGGCCAGTGGGAGTAGTATTTCTCCCACTGACACCCTATCTTTGGTGTCAGTGGGAGGAATAGTGCCCCATTGTTGGTGTCATTTGGAGAAATAGTGCCCCATCACTGGTGTCAATGGAAAGAATTCTGCCCAGTCGTTGGAGTCCGTGGGAGGAATAGTGGCCCATCATTGATATCAATGGGAGGAATTATGCCCCATTGTTGGTGTCAGTGGGAGGAATAGTGGCCCATCATTAATATCAATGGGAGGAATTATGCCCGATTGTTGGTGTCAGTGGGAGGAATAGTGGCTCAGTGTTGGTGTCAGCGACAGGAATTATGCCACATTGTAGAGGTTATTTGGAGGAATAGTGCCCCATCATTGGTGTCAATGGAAATAATTCTGCCCAATCCTTGGTGTCAGTGGGAGGCATAACGCCCCATTGTTGGTGTCAGTGAAAGCAATTATGCCCCATTGTTGGCGTCAGTGGGAGGAATAGTGCCCCATCATTGGTATCAATGGGAGGAATTATGCCCCTATTGGTGTCAGTGGGGGGAATAGTGGCTCAGTGTTGGTGTCAATGGAAAGAATTCTGCCCCATCACTGGAGTCAGTGGGAGGAATAGTGCCCCATTGTTGGTGTCAGTGGATAGAATGGTACCCCAAGGGCCAGATAAAGGGTACGCATTAGGCCCCAGGGCCGCAGTTTGGAGACTGCTGGTCCAGGGGAAAGTAAAAGTACTTTAAAGGGGTTGTAAAGGTAAAATTTTTTTCACCTTAATGCATTCTATGCATTAAGGTGAAAAAACTTTTGACAGTACTGCCGCCCCCAGGCCCCCCGTTTTACTTACCTGACGCCTCGAATCTTCGCTCCTCGTCCTCGTCAGCTTCATTGCAGCTCAGCCTGGTCGCTGATTGGCTGCAGTGGATGGATTGAAAGCAGCGCAGACATTGGCTCGCGCTGCTGTCAATCACATCCGATGACGCGGCGCGCCAGGGGGCGGGGCCGAGTGATACAGCGAGCGGCTATAGCCGCCAGCTGTATCACGGGAGCGTGCCCGCAAGCACTCACCACCGTGCGAGGGAGCTCGCATGAAGGTGGTAAATGCTTGCGGGGAGGAGCTGAAACAGCCGCCGAGGGACCCCAGAAGACCAGGTTCGGGGCCACTCTGTGCAGAACGAGCTGCACAGTGAAGGTAAGTATAACATGTTTGTTATTAAAAAAAAAAAACAACAACTTTACAACCCCTTTAACTTATCTGATCCTTCATTCCTCCAGCAGATGGCGCTCACGGTGGACGGTTTTTTGGCATCATCACATCCAATGCAGGCCTATAGACCCTGTGTTGGTCTTGATGAAGTCAGGACCTTAGATTGATGGCTCCTAGGGTAGAAGATGCCTTATCTACCTTATTTTAGCCCCAGTGATGTCATTACTGGGTTTCTGTGGTCCTCTATGCAATGCAGGCAGAACATGGCTGGAGGGAGGGGCTGGCAGGGGGCTGTACAGAGCTTCCTGAGAGCATCACAGATCCCTCCTCTCCAGAGCTCTCAGTCCTGATACAAGCAGTGGGCCGGCTCTTGAGAGGAGTTATGCAAAAATAAAACTCAAACTGTAGTTCCACAACAGCCGGAGGGCTACTGATTGCCTACCCCTGGTCTAAGTGATCACTGGGGGAGAGAGGACTGAGGAAATGCTTCCTACTGCCTGCAGAAAACTGATGGCATCATCGCAGCCTAGGCAAAGTCACTGGTTATCAAAAATGGCTTTTTAATTATTTCAAATTGAGTTTCTTTTAATAATACTGGTGTTGTATATTGTTATTAGCTACAAAGTTACACTTTAAAATCTGAGTGATCATTGTTGGAGAGGGGACTGAGCAAGTGCTTCAAGACTGATGGCATCTTCTCAGCCTAGGCAAAGTCACTGGTTATCAAGGATGACTTTTCAATGATAAAAAGTACAGTACAGTGTACAGTCTGAGTGATCACTAGGGGAGGGGAGACTGAGGAAATGCTTCCTCCTGCATGCAGCAGACTGATGGAATCATCGCAGCCTAGGCAAAGTCACCGGGCATCAAGGATGACTTTTCAATGTTAAAAAGTACAGTACAGTCTATGTGATCACTAGGGGGTGCTAGACTGAGGAAATGCTTCCTCCTGCCTGCAGCAGACTGAGGGCATCATCGCAGCCTAGGCAAAGTCACCGGGGATCAAGGTTGGCTGTTTACCATTAAAAGATGGATTTCTTTGTAGCTGTACACTGTGGCACGGCATTCATTTGTTTGGCTTACTGACAGGCCCTCTGTAACCTTGACACTAAACATTCTCAGATAATATCATGTAATCTTTGGCATTCTTCTGTGTGTTATTCTTTTGGTGACTTCTGGCCGCAGTTTCAGATAATACTGTGGGCGCGGCTTGATTAGCCATTTGGTTTTTCCACGAGGTTCCCGAATTAAGAGAGAACACATGTCTGGGTTGGGTTTCCAGAGACGGCCGTCTGGTCCCCGCTGCAAGCCGTGCAAATTGCATGAGAACAAGAAAAGTGGCTCTAAGCTGCAATCATGGTAAACTGATTTGCGCAAATCTCGAATCAAGTGGGTTTTTCCAATGAAAACAAGCTGGTGGTGATTCCCAGGGTGGCGAGCAAAGCGTCTGCGCCGGGAAAACCTTCACCTCCTAAGCAATGGACGGCCGAGACTTGGATTTAGGGAATGTAGATCATTGTTTATATTTGTTGTGTTCATATTTTATGACAATTATGATTTTTTTACATTGTATTTGTATGATTTGTTACATTGTATTTGTATGATTTGTTAGGTTGTGTTTGTATGATTTGTTACATTGTGTTTGTATGATTTGTTACATTGTGTTTGTATGATTTCTTACATTGTGTTTGTATGATTTGTTACATTGTATTTTGACTGTTTGCAACAAATTAAAGTTTTCACACACTCATCCTAGCAGACAGCTGATCATTGCATTATGTCAAGGAGCCGAGGTAACTGGATCCATGTGGTAATGACTGAACCATCTGGTTGGCCATATGCACTGGCAAAAAAATAAAAAAAGTCCTGCCTGGTCATATGACATCTGGGCGGTGGGAACAATTCTCTCCAGTGTATGGAAGAGAGATAATGTGACCAATAAAGATGGAATCTGCAGCCTTTACATTCATTGCCAACACTTGTCACAATTACATACATGTCTTCCAACTTAGATGGAGTCCTCCAGCAGTATTTCAGGAGAGGAGAGTTAGGTAGAGGAAGGAGCAGAGTAATCCAGCAGAGCAGAGTATTTCAGGAGAGGAGAGGAGAGTAGAGGAAGGAGCAGAGTCCTCCAGAAGAGTATTTTAGGAGAGCAGGGTTAAAGAGGGAGGATCAGAGTCCTCCAGCAGAGTATTTCAGGAGAGGAGAGTTAGAAAGAGTAAGGAGCAGAGTCCTCCAGCAGTGCAGAGTATTTCAGGAAAGGAGAGTTATAGAGGAAGGAGAAGAGTCCTCCAGCAGAGCAGAGGATTTCAGGAGAGGAGAGTAGATAGAGGAAGGAGCAGAGTCCTCCAGCAGAGTATTTTAGGAGAGGAGAGCTAGAGGAAGGAGCAGTGTCCTCCAGCAATGCAGAGTATTTTAGGAGAGGAGAGTTATAGAGGAAAGAGCAGAGTCCTCCAGCAGAGCAGAGGATTTCAGGAGAGGAGAGTTAGACAGAGTAAGGAGCAGAGTCCTCCAGCAGTGCAGAGTATTTCAGGAGAGGAGAGTTATAGAGGAAGGAGAAGAGTCCTCCAGCAGAGCAGAGGATTTCAGGAGAGGAGAGTAGATAGAGGAAGGAGCAGAGTCCCCCAGCAGAGTATTTTGGGAGAGGAGAGCTAGCGGAAGGAGCAGTGTCCTCCAGCAATGCAGAGTATTTCAGGAGAGGAGAGTTATAGAGGAAGGAGCAGAGTCCTCCAGCAGAGCAGAGGATTTCAGGAGAGGAGAGTAGATAGAGGAAGGAGCAGAGTCCCCCAGCAGAGTATTTTGGGAGAGGAGAGCTAGCGGAAGGAGCAGTGTCCTCCAGCAATGCAGAGTATTTCAGGAGAGGAGAGTTATAGAGGAAGGAGCAGAGTCCTCCAGCAGAGCAGAGGATTTCACGAGAGGAGAGTAAATAGACGAAGGAGCAGTGTCCTCCAGCAGAGTATTTTAGGAGAGGAGAGCTAGAGGAAGGAGCAGAGTCCTCCAGCAATGCAGAGTATTTTAGGAGAGGAGAGTTATAGAGGAAGGAGCAGAGTCCTCCAGCAGAGAAGAGTATTTCAGGAGAGGAGGGTTATAGATGAAGGAGCAGAGTCCTCCAGCAGAGAAGAGTATTTCAGGAAAGGAGAGTTGGATAGAGGAATGAGCAGAGTCCTCCAGCAGTGCAGAGTATTTCAGGAGCTCAGAGTTAGATAGACAAAGGAGCAGAGTCCTCCAGCTGAGTATTTTAGGAGAGGAGAGTTATAGATGAAGGAGCAGAGTCCTCCAGCTGAGTATTTTAGGAGAGGAGAGTTATAGAGGAAGGAGCAGAGTCCTCCAGCAGAGAAGAGTATTTCAGGAGAGGAGAGTTATAGATGAAGGAGCAGAGTCCTCCAGCTGAGTATTTTAGGAGAGGAGAGTTATAGAAGAAGGAACAGAGTCCTCCAGCAGAGAAGAGTATTTCAGGAGAGGAGAGTTATAGATGAAGGAGCAGAGTCCTCCAGCTGAGTATTTTAGGAGAGGAGAGTTATAGATGAAGGAGCAGAGTCCTCCAGCTTAGAGTATGGTGCAGCTCGCTGTCACTCACCTCTACATACAACAAAGCCCTCCACCAACTTGTTCAATCCCCATTGCAGTAAAACAAACCCCCTTTCATGAGAGCCCCGCTGACCAGCGAAATTCCTGATGAAAGCCAACTCCGGCCTCTCCTCAGCACAATCACACTTTATAAGACGAAGCATTAATAGAAAGGCCTGGTTATGTCTCAGATCTCCGGGTCACAGCTCACTGATTCCCCTCATTAGATACAGGCCAGAATTCTTTCATGCTCTCGTATTTATGGGAATTTCAGTCCGGGCCGATTCATTTCCTGTCTGAAGCAGTACTTACTATGCAGTACGCCACCAGCGCTCCCTGTACGAATCCTGCCAGCACGTCCGAGGGATGGTGCTTGTGGTCCGAGACCCGGGACAGCCCCGTGTAGAACGCCATCATCAGCAGCGTGAACTGCAGGAGCGGGCGCAGAAGACGGGCCCCTCGCCACGTAAACCGCGACTGGAGGTAAAACTGAAATGAAAGAAGATTTTTCTGTTACAGTAAAGCCTTGGATTGAGAGCATTTTGCATGACAAGCAACATTTTTAAATACATTTTGACTTGATATACAAGCGTTGTCTTGATATACAAGTAGCGTCATTTCACAACTGAGTATAAAAGAGAAGAGAGGAGCCTCTAAGTGTAGCAATATGGTTACATTTAATGAAGGTACAACATTTAGCAACATATCGCTACACTTAGAGGCGCCTCTCTTCTCTTTTATACTCTGGAGCTCCTGCTGGATTTTGCTTCTAATCCCCTTGTGGAGGCTTCCATTTGTGGATGAACATTTTATGGTTACACAACCAACACATTGCTATAATCTTTTTATATGGACTATAAACTGAAGGACTGAATAAATGGTTGTGGAACGAATCATTTGAGTTTCCATTATTTCCTATGGGGAAATTCGCTTTGATATACAAGTGCTTTAGATTACAAGCATGTTTCCGGAACAAATTATGCTTGCAATCCAAGATTTTACTGTATATTCAATGTATATACAATAATTTTATATATATATATATATATATATATATATATATATATATATATATATTTCCAAAATAAAGCAATAAAGCCTTGAAAGGTGAACACACAGTGAAGAAGTTTTATTTTGACATTTCCACAAGGATCGAACTCGTCTTCTTTAGGACACAATATATATTTATTAGATAGTAAAGCCAAGCAAACTGCTAGCTGCATAACATTCTCTCCACTAGGGGCGCTGTTCATTGGCACCTCTTTTTATTCTTGTTTAATACAAGGCGGCAGATCCCAATTAGGCACAAAGGCAGGAAAGATATTATTTATCCTTATCTCCCCTTTTGTTCTCCTTCAGCTAATTGGCAAATACATAGAACAAATGCCTCTCGAAAATGGATCCTTTCCATAAAGTCTGACGTTTCTATTTTTTGCCAGCATGTTATTTCTATAGAGAGGCGTTAAGTCTTCCTTTACAGGCTGACGCCTACACAGGCAGGGATCCTAATTTAGCTAAAATTACATTTACTGGCTGGAAGTCTGTTTAGGAGTTGTCGGCCAGGCGGAAGTCAGGGGAGCCGTCCCTGAACTTGATAGCGTCTTGTAAATCTGCAGGCCAGAAAAACTACCGTAAAGTCTGCAGTCTTTAGGAGCTTTTCAGTGACCAATTTTATATCAACTCTGAGCAATAAATAAAGAGATCCGGTCACCTAGAGCAGGGCTCCCCAAACTTTCTAGACAAAGGGCCAGTTTATTGTCCTTCAGACTTTTGGGGGGCTGGACTGTGGCCAACGGAAGTGGAAATTTTCCTGGTATCAATGGGAGTAAGCATCACCACATTTGATATAAGTGAGAGGAATAGTGCCCCATTGTTAGTGTCAGTGGGAGAAATGGTGGACCATTGTTGGTGTCAGTGGGAGAAATGGTGGACCATTGTTGGTGTCAGTGGGAGAAATGGTGGACCATTGTTGGTGTCAGTGGGAGAAATGGTGGACCATTGTTGGTGTCAGGGGAGAAATGGTGGACCATTGTTGGTGTCAGTGGGAGAAATGGTGGACCATTGTTGGTGTCAGTGGGAGAAATGGTGGACCATTGTTGGTGTCAGTTGGCAGAATGGTGTCTCATATCATCGAGAGGAATATGCCCCAAGGGCCGGATAAAGGCAAGCAAAGGGCCACATCTGGCCCACGGACCGCTGTTTGGAGACCACTGACCTAGAGTGTTATTTAAAAGAATGGCTAAGTAGCGCTGGAACCCCAAAATTGTCCTACTGGTATTTCTATACAATAGTGTTGAAGTTTTGTTTGAACAAGGTTTCCTGATTCTGGACTTGAAGCTTCTACACGCCAAAGAATGTCCACAATTTCCTTGGTTTCAGATGTTGCCGAGAGAATCTAAGATTGCGCCATACCGCAAGTTAATAGTCCAGATACAAATTTTTCTCCAGTTTAAGATCAAATGGATCCAATGTGTTTTGGGGCACCAGAAATCTCCCTCTTTATGGGAAGTCCCTCAAGCCGATGAACACATCACTGCAAATCCATTAATGGAGAAGTATGTGGCAGTCTCAGCCTGGGCTCCTGCCAGGCCACGCCCCCGATGAATTTTCGCTCTGCCCACCAGGGCTTAATCATGACTGAGCTTCGGTGGGTGGAGCGAAACACATTGGGGGTGTGGCCTGGTTGGAGCCCAAGCTGAGAATGCCACACACTTCTCCATTAGAGGATTGCAGTGATGAGTGGCTTGAGGGACCTCTCCTTCACTACATGCTGAGATGAGCACCGTTCCCAGCAGTTGGATATGGATTCCAATGGGGGGGGTTTGAAGCACACGATTAGAGCCAGAGGCTCTAATAGGCTTCAAAAAAGGGTGGACTCGGTGTGCTTAGCTGACCTGTTTTTCCGAATGGCCTAGGAGGAGGAGGGAGGAGACACACGGCCGCTGTGATGCTGATGAGGAAGACAAGACTGCCGAGATGCGGGGGAAGCCACTGCCTGTCACCTGGAGCAAAGCGCTGCCCGCGCCATAGATGGGGGAAGTACGGGGATGGTAACCGACTGGGGGGGATGCGTGTGACCTGACCGACCAACCCACCGGTGCATTGTTTGCCGCCCCCCCCCAAAAAATATACCACCGCCATGAGCTTTTGTGTTATGAGCTGATTACGTGGCTTCCAGGTGCTATTTTGGGGTGCAAGAACCCAAGAAGAACACTTGCAATGGGTTTAGCCCCTGAGCCAGACCTTCAGCACTTGACAGAACCATAAAAATCAAAACCAATTGAAGAAGCTGTGAGTACAATAAAGAGCCAAAGAAAAAAAAGTATTGTCCATTGTTTGCTCGCCGTTATTCCGGCCTATACTGCGGCCTCATCCCTCTCCATAGGTTTCTGTGGGAACCATTTGGAACAAAAGGTGTAGAAAAAATACAGGAAAGTGGGATAGTAGGATCCTGGGAATCACAGCAGCCTGTGGAAGAGGAGACCTCGCTGTGCAGGACAGGCGGTTGTCAGGCCTCGCTGACATTTCACACCCTTCCTATAGGAAGGAAGCCTGAGGCCTGGACCTCGCCGCACAGCCCTGAGGTCACTTGTATATTTTTATATTGTCTCCTGTACACCCGGAAACACGTGCACAAAGCACAAAGAGCCATTCTGATGAGAAATAATCAGTTTCTGACACTCGTAGATGAGGGGCGTCCATGGGGCAGAGCATTGGGCGGTACCCTCTGATGGCATAAGGTGCCAAAAATAACTGAACTTTGTTTAATGGGAATGGCTCAGTGGTTATTATAGCTCTAAAGACTAGAGTAAACAGTATCTATGTACAGTTTATTTCTATAAGAAACATGTATACACTGTACTTAGCAATAGACAAATACAACTGAGCAATGTTTGTGATCTTTAAAAGTATCAATCAGAAAATACAGTTTGTTTGAAGATTCTGGATTCTCATTGCCAGTTTATATATATTTTATCTTTGTTAATAATCGTTATCATTGTTGATATCATTTTATCTCTACATTACTTTTTTCCTACTTCTTCTATGTCTTCTTTCTTTCATAATAAGAGTGAAGCTTTGCCCCATCTAACTGAGCTGCTTATGCGTCCCATCCCGGCATATGTTTAAAGAACAAGATTCCTCAGAAAAATGGGACTTTGAATGGACGAAAGGCAGTGGTAGTACAAAATGTACAACATTTATTTACCAATCAATCAATAATAAACATGAAATGCATATTGCTGATGATAAAAACATGTATATAAGGGGAAAACCAGCTGAAGATAGGGAGGGAGGGAGCAAATGAGTGTCCAATGTCTTTCTTTCATATTTACAGAAATGGTTTAGGCTATACAAGGGGATTCCATTTTGTTTATTGATTAAATGTATCTTTTTTTTCAATGCTTTGTATATTAGGGGTTGTAAGATACATTGTAGTCACAAAAAGGTATCAAAAGGGGAAAACAACACAGAATGTTGAGTATAAGATGTAGGGCAGACTTTCCCAACCTATTTACACCAGAGGAAACCCTACAATAATTTTCAGGTTTAGGGGAACCCTTACCAAAACCAATGCATTGGGGGGGGGGGGGGCAAAAGTTAAAGAATGTATGCCCTGCATTGGTGGTCAGAATGCCACAACTAAAATGATCATTGGAGTCATGCTACTGGCATTGCCAAGTGGCAATGTTCTTGGAACAATAAAGGCACCATCAAATGAAAGATCTTCCACAGCTCAAGGAACCCCTAGCAACCTCTGGAGAAACCTTAGGGTTCCACAAAAACCCTGGTTAAGAATAACTGAAGTAGGGTTTCAGTACTGGGATTTGGAGCAGGTTATATGCATTTTTTTGGTAAGAAGCTTTAGGGGATCTTTGGTGGTTCCAAGAACTTTTTGTTATTCTAAGTCGGAAAGGGGGTGACAGTGAAGAAAAATCTAAAGGGAAGAAGGGGTAGTAGGAATTGTTATGTGGTTAAGCTGTATGAGGTAAGAGAGGGAATGAGGGATGGTTAGGAGTAAGTTAGGAAAAGAGGATGGTAAGAGGTAGTCTTCGCCAGAGGTGCATTGGTAGCATATCCATCTAGGGCAGGGTTTCCCGACCAGGGTTCCATGGGAGCCCAGGGTTCCTCCAGAGTTTGCCAGGGGTTCCTTGAGCAATAAGCAATTTCTGCCTCTCAGATAAGTTCCCATTAACACCATTGATCTTTTTAGCAATCTGTAAGAGGGGAATTTTGCCCAATCATCACAAGTGTAAGGAGCACTCTTCCCACTGCCCATCACACCAATTTTAGCAAGGGTTCCCTGAAGTTATTTCAAGGGTTTCTGCATTGCAAAGGATGAGAAAGATTGATTCAGGGTGTGTTTCCAAGTCTAGGTTGGACAAGAATTCCGTAGCAAAAAGTATATCTAAAGGCAAACTTTTCTTTTTTTCCATTTAATCTTGAGTAGAGAACCTGATAATTTTCCCAGTGGAGAGATTGTCCTTCTCCCTGGAGATACAAAAGGAATCAAAAGGAAATCTCTCCAAAGTGAGGGGCAATCCCTACTTAGTCAATGTGCCAACAATTGGAAGATTTCCCCCATACTTGTGTTCTAGTCACAAATCAAAATGTTGGATTTTCCTCTAACTCTCACTAATAAGTGGCCACCAGGTCAAACAGAAAGGATGAACCACTCAAGAGAATGTGCTCAAAATGAGATTTGGGGTATAAACCTCGAAATTGTGAAAGTCTTGGGACAAGCCCCTGACCATTTCCAATTACTATGTCTTTTTTAGTTGCTTTTTTATTTACATTGCACGATACGTATGTCTGTGAAGGTTCTAATTTATCCAGGTCATGGTAAATCTAGTAGTAGTTAGTTATTAACATTCAACTGGACTTGATCTGTAATGTTGGGGACATTTCACAACTCCATTAGCTTCTTCCAATAAAGTCACCTTGACCATAGTCCAGTAGCTGAAGTATTCCAGTTGACTAACGACTACGAGATAAAACATGTATCCTCACCGGAAACTTATATAAAACCAGTTGATGAATTGTGAGAATAGTCATTATTTTGTTTTTTTCAGGAACCAACTGCCCCGTTTAATAGGCGATCTGTGTCCTGTATGTGTTTACACTCTCGGACTCTCGCCTTTTCCGATTTTTCCTGCAAGATCGGCATCTTTGCCTTCCTACTATTATACCCAGGACTAATGTCGCTTGTGGCGTGTTGAGGTCAAGTGACAGAATCTTTCACATCCCGCAGTCGCCCTCTGACCTAGGAAGAGATGCATCCTTTTGTGTCAAGCTATCTTAATTTATGACGTTTTGGGCACTAATGATGATCCTAGGTGTAAGGAAAAGTTCAACCAGCTTATGGAAAAAAAAAAAAAAAAAAAAAAACCTAAAAAAAAAGGGTTTTATATTGGTTAAACTATATGGCCTTTTTTTTTCATCCTATGCTACTATGTAACGATGTAACTTTGCAGATACATGTAATTATTTACAACAATGTATTGTTATACAACATAAACACAAAGGAAACAAAGTCTTAGCCAAAAGCTGGTACATGAAATAAATATTTAGAGAGCTTTGCAAGATGTTTATAACAAATGACATGATGCGAAGGAACAATATTTTCACCGACCAAAACAAAGAGAGAGATACAGCTGTCAACAGCGAAACTGAGCGTTGGTTGGGGGTCATGCACATGGGCGTATAATTTTACCTAAAATCTTCTCAGTACACTGTACGCATGTAATATTGTACAAAGGCCCTGTTCACATCGACACTAAAGCTGGAGAGTGCAGAATCTGGTGCAGCTCAGCATAGAAACCAATCAGCTTCCACGTTTTATTTCCAAAGCTTAATTGAACAAGCTGAAGTTAGAAGCTGATTGGCTACCATGCATGGCTGCACCAGATTCTGAGTGCTCCAGTTTTAGGAAATCTACCCCACTGCGTTTTCACGCTTTTTTTTTTGAGCATTTAAACGCATGACAGCATGAGGCAACCCATTCCAGGAACGCGCATTTCTGCATGCATTTCCCAAAGTGGAAAGGTGCGAATGGGGCCCAACATTACATGCTTACAGCGCAAATGCACCCTATTTGCTAGGGTGCAGGTAACACCTGACATCTAGCATCCTTGTCCAATAGCAAACTGTTGGCACTATATAAATCCTGTATAATAATAATAATAATAATAATAATGCATGGATGCACAAATGTTTATATGGATAAAGAATTAAATATAATCCATATGCAAGATTTTGGATGCGTTTTTTTTTTTAAAGCTGATTAGAAGTTGCGCGCAACCGTGTGCATGGACTGGCTATGATTTAGGCAGGCCATAGACGGTGCAAATTTCTTTCCTGCAACCACGGGTTGCAGGAAAGAAATTTGCATGGTTCCCCCATCAACACAGACAGTACTGACGGGGGAATCCCCCCCATGCTGAGACATTGGGGTTGATTTACTAAAGGCAAATAGACTGTGCACTTTTGAATGTGCAGTTGCACTCTGCAAGGTTCAGTTGCTCCAGAGCTTAGTAAATAACGGAGAGCTCTGCTGACTTCCACCATCCAAGCCAGCAGAGCTCTCCATCGTTTACTAAGCTCTGGAGCAACTGCACTTTCAAAAGTGCACAGTCTATTTGCTTTTAGTAAGTCAACCCCAGTCGGGGAGAGCCGTCGACACAAAATCACGAGCGGGAACAAGAGTTCCTGCTACACTAAGTGTGAATGGGGCCTAAAGAGCCGCACCTACTTGCATTTTTTTTTAAATCCTTTTTTCAGTTTATTTTGGCTTTCATTTAGGGAAACGGCTTTACTGCAAACGTCTTGCACAATACAGAACTGCCCGTCATTGGATTTTGCTTAAATAAATCTGCAAAATCCCCAAAAAATGAGCCGTAAATAGACTGAAGAGTTCCTCTGGTATGAAACGCTTTTACATAGGAATTTCCATTGTTGTAAACCAAGTTTCAAGTTTCAGAACAAACGCAGATGAGCAGGAAGAGTGATTGTGCCATTGTTTAGTCGTAGTCACCCTTATCACCCGGCCAGGTCTCGCTGACCTCTCCACACACCTTGGCGACCAATGGAAATTGGCTATGGGGAATCTGTGATGGGCCGGCGTCTGGGGCCATTCATAAACAGACCACACAGGGACCTCTGTCAGTGTGCTGACCCTATCAACTGCCGCAGGAAAACAATGCCACCGAGATAGCCATCACCGGGGTTGGTGATAGGGGTTATCTGATCTGTTTGGAGACCCCCAGCATCCATTCATCCTTTCCTTATCCAAGATGGAGATAAAGGAGATGGCCAGACTCTGATCTCAGGGGCTGGATCAATAAGGGGTCAGAAGATCATCCCATCCAATGACCAGGACCTAAACCCATTCACTAAAATCTAAGGCAAGACATACTGTATATTATACAATTTTCTTATTCAATTTCATTTAGATTTACCTTCAACCATGTAGTGTAAGGGCCTGCCGGATTGCATACAAATTGAAAGTGTTTAGGTCTGACCTCATAGTATATGGTTTTTGTAAATCTAAAGGAAAATTGTACCGGAAAAAGGTTTTAACAGCACTTAAAAAGTAATTTTCAACCTTTTTAGATCTGCAGTTTTCATTAAAATTCATGCGGAACTTCAGTCTGCCTATCTTGGTGGTACCCAACCCCACCCCACCCATCTTGGGTGCCACCATTATGGTGCATGCACAGATATGCCCATGGGCGCTGCATTGGGAAAACTGACCAATGTGTCACAAAGCTCTTTCAGGACCTAAACCCTGTAGCACGTCTGATCACACGCAGAGGGTGGCGAGAACTTCTCGCCTAGGTGAGAAATAAAGTACCATGCTAAAAAATAAATAAAAAATTGTCCATTTGTAAAAGAGGGAGGAGGAAGAATGGCACAACATCACCTTTAGGATGAAGGTTCCTTATTAAGCCTGATGATCCTGCCATGAAGGCCCTTGTTCAGTCACTTCCTCTAACTGGGTGACAACCATCTGTCCTGGTTTCCTGGCTGTGCTCTTGAGTTGTCACCCTGTCTCAGGGGCTTCCAGTGGAGAGAAAAAGTGAACGTGTCCTTGTGGTCTTCACCACGGTTGACTGCAACAAGGTGACAATGCTCTGTCCTTGTTTCCCAACTGTTCTCCTGAGTTGTCATCCTGTTTCAGGGGCTTCCAGTGGAAGCTACAAGTGAATATGTAATTGTGGTCTCCACCAGGGTTGACTGTGACAAGGTGACAATGGTCTGTCCTGGTTTCCCAACTGTTCTCCTGAGTTGTCATCCGGTTTCAGGGGCTTCCAGTGGAGGCTACAAATGAACATGTCCTTGTGGTCTACACCAGGGTTGACTGTGACAAGGTGACAATGGTCTCTCCTGGTTTCCCAACTGTTCTCCTGAGTTGTCACTCTGTCACATGGGTTTCCAGTGGAGGTTACAAGTGAATATGTCCTGGTGGTCTCCACCAGGGATGACTGTGACAAGGTGACAATGCTCTCTCCTGGTTTCCCAACTGTTCTCCTGAGTTGTCACCCTGTCTCATGGGCTTCCAGTGGAGACTACAAGTGAACATGTCCTTGTGGTCTCCACCAGGGTTGACTGTGACAGGGTGACCTCAAGGTGCATCACAGGGTGATGCAACTGACCCAGGAATGTTCGGCAAGGGACCTGGGTGTATAGAAGATATCCATTCATATTTGCTTTTAATAAAAAAAAATTTTATTACAAATATATACGAGGGCACCTTATTGGCTCATCCTGCTTTGCAGCACCCAACCGACTTCACAAGGATAACACTTGCCCAAAGTGATACAAAAGACTTAGGAAGCACATCTGCCAAAATCATGCAAAGTTCGCTCCACCGTCATCAACAGAAAATGATGGGGCTCCTTGGCCCCCGCTCTCTTAGCACCTACTCCTGGATAAGCCCCTCAGGTTTTCCATCTGCACCCTAACAAGGCCTATATATTAGATACAGGAGCACCCCTCCCGCCACTCCGCAAGTCAGAGAACCCTGCCATATATCATGGTGCAGCAATAAATTCCTCAATATCTGTGAAAGTCGAATATCATGACGCAAAGCCTTTGAAAAGCGGGTCAGACCTAGAGTATCATGGCGGCCGCACCTCATGAGGGAGACGGGGCAGAGATGGGGGGAAATGAAACACCTGAATAGTGGCGGCACAATAATTCCACCCAGCTGCTGCTGATGGGGGACAGTACTCTGGGAAGGGGGGGGAACCGTCTGATGCCGGCAGCCATTACTCTGTTAACCCCCGCCGTTCTGGGGCCGGGTTGAGTGACTCAACACCGCAGACTGCAGCTCCTCAACATCTCAAAGAGGACCTGTCTTTGCTCTGCGAATGGGCGGTGAAGGGGGCTGATTTCCTGTGTTCACAATTCAGCAGGGCAGGCGCTCAGTGTGGGACCGCAAAGCTAGTGAAGATCACTGGAGTAGCGGTGTAGTAGGGGTGTAATAGTGATGTGGCAGCAGTGCAGTCGTTTTGTAATAGTGTTGTAGTTGCAGTGTAGTAGTGGGGTAATATCAGTGTAGTTGTGTTGTAGTAGTAGTGGTGTAGTAATGTTGCATTAATAGTGTAGTAGTGGTGTAGTAGTGACGTAGGAGCAGTGTAGTAGTGGTGTAGTAGCTGTGTAATAGTGCTGTTGTAGTGATGTAGTTGCAGTGTAGTAGTGGGGTAATAGCAGTGCAGTAGTGATGTAGTAGTAGTGCTGTAGTAGTGATGTAATAGTGGAGTAGTGCTGGTGTATTCGTGTTGTATTAACAGTGTAGTAGTGGTGTAGTAGTGACATAGGAGCAGTGTAATAGTGGTGTAGTAGTGACGTAGGAGCAGTGTAGTAGTAACGTAGTAGCTGTGTAATAGCCGTGTAGTAGTGGTATAGTAGTAAAGTAGTTACAGTGTAGTAGTGGGTAAAAGCTGTGTAATAGTGCTGTTGTAGTGATGTAGTTGCAGTATAGTAGTGGGGTAATAGCAGTGCAGTAGTGATGTAGTAGTAGTGATGTAATAGCGGTGTAGTGCTGGTGTATTAGTGTTGTATTAACAGTGTAGTAGTGGTGAAGTAGTGATGTAGGAGCAGTGTAGTAGTGGGGTAGTAGTGATGTACTAGCAGTGTTGTAGTGGTGTAGTAGCAGTGTAATAGTCCTAGATGAAAATGTATTTTGGCACCACATGCGAAAAATTATATATGGACAAATCGAAAAAATGGGGACTTTAAAGGTGCAAATAAACACATAATATTTAAAAAATCATTATTTATTATAAATCGTTCAAATTCAGTCTTTAAAACATATTTTTTCCACAGATACATATATCTCATTGAATAAAAGTGACGCTTCCACTCGACATGTTTCGCTGATTATTTACACAGCTTCTTCAGGAGTACATGCAATAAATAATGATTTAAAAAAAAAAAATTATGTGTCTATTTGCATCTTTAAAGTCCCTATTTTTTTCGATTTGTCCATATATATATATATATATAGTTACATTGGCCCAAGCTGGAACAATATAGATATGTAATAATATCCATATCTGGAATTCAGCTTTAGGCCGATTGGCTTCTTGGAAATGTGAGTCATGTGTGGTGTCAATATAATTGTCGGGTTCAACGCTCTCCTCATATCTCGGAAAGGATAATCTGTACTATGAAGTGCGCAATGTGCCAGAGGTCCTTATCACCCCGTCCTGTACACACCCACCTCCTATAGAGAGATATAATAATAATATATACAGTATATGTGTGTGATGTGAGCGGCTCAGTATTATAGGTGGAATTATCCCCGGGGGGGGGGGGGGGGGATCCTCATTTCTGTATATTTGTCTTCTATAACATGTGGGCGGCGTTTTTACTATTTTACTATTTACTGAGTACAAACACCCCGTGACTGCACTCTGCTGCTCCTCTTATCTCACACTCTCTGCATAATGATTAACTGGAAATCCTCCAGTTTCTATATTGCTGGAAACGAGTGCAAATCCCACCAATCGGCTTCTCTTATTTGCTCCCATTTGGTCTGCTGAAGTTAAATCTGCTGATATTTTGCCCTTTCTGGTCCCCCCCTGCGCTTTATCAAGATGTCAATTACATTTTTAATTAAAACCTAATCATTTTCATTAAATATCTTATCTTAGACAGAACTGGGTCTCTGTGCTTCTCTATGCAATGCAGGCAGATCGTGGGTGTTGGGAGGGGCCGGCAGGGTGCTGTACAGAAAACATCTCAGCACCCGGCTCCAGTACTCCTCCTGTCCCCACTGTCATAATGTATTTAATATTTTTTTAAGGGTATTTATTATTTATTAATGTATTATTACATATTATTCATTTATTTTATTTATTTATGATGATTTTTAGTTATTTGTGTATTTATTTAACATTTATTTGTTCATATATTATTACTATTTTAGGTTTTTTTTTTCATTTGATCAGAAAATCATGCAAAAACACATTTCCGTTCATTTCTATGGGGATAGAAACGCACCAAAAAGTGCCCAAATCTGACCAATTCGAGTGACAAAAAAAAGCGCCAAAAACGCCCAAAAATGCCTGATTCGAGCGACAAAAAATGTGCCAAAAACTCCCAAATCTACCCGATTCGAGTGACAAAAAACGCACCAAAAGTGCCAAAATCTGCCCGATGCGAGCGACAAAAACGCCCAAATCTGCCCGATTCAAACGACAAAACGACAAAAAAATGCGCCAAAAACTCCAAAATCTGTCCATTTCGAGCGCCAAAAAAACGCGCCAAAAACACCCAAATCTTCCCAATTCGAGTAACAAAAAAAGCTCCAAAAACGCCCAAATCTTCCCGATTCGAGTGACAAAAAAAGGGCCAAAAACGCCAAAAAATGCCTGATTCGAGCGACAAAAAATGTGCCAAAAACTCCCAAATCTACCCAATTCGAGTGACAAAAAAAAGCGCCAAAAACGCCCAAAAATGCCTGATTCGAGCGACAAAAAATGTGCCAAAAACTCCCAAATCTACCCAATTCGAGTGACAAAAAACGCACCAAAAGTGCCAAAATCTGCCCGATGCGAGCGACAATAAAACGCGACAAAAACGCCCAAATCTGCCCGATTCAAACGACAAAAAAATGCGCCAAAAACTCCAAAATCTGTCCATTTCGAGCGACAAAAAAATGCGCCAAAAACGCCCAAATCTTCCCAATTCGAGTGACAAAAAAAGCGCCAAAAACGCCCAAATCTTCCCGATTCGAGCGACAAAAAATGTGCCAAAAACTCCCAAATCGACCCGATTTGAGTGACAAAAAACGCACCAAAAACGGCCAAATCTGTCCGATTCGAGCGGCACAAAAAAAAGCTCCAGAACCTGTTTGAGCTTCAGGCGACTTTGGAGTGGAGATGTGAACCGTCTCCATAGAGAATCATTGATATTTTTTTTTTTCTCCTCCGGCGTTTTTCGAGTTTCAAGCTTCAAGCAGATAATCGCCGAGATGTTTTCTGGAATCAGCGGAAGGCGTCATCCTACAACAAATGGCATCTCCCTGCTCGTTCAGCAAGTAAGCTGATTGCACTGTCTGGCCTACCAAGAGCAAGTAAGTATACAAAGTATCTAATAGTACAATAGATTATACTATAAAAATATGAGACAGCAAGCAAGCAAAACGTCACATGACAAATGACCCCCCCCCAGGCGGAGTAATCACTGGTGATGCGTCATGGCCGGCCTACGTTATACTTTCTCTTTATAATATGATGAATGCAGGTGGCAGCTCTGTGAATTCTTTATCATGCTCCTGTCTGGCGGGCGGAGTGACGATGGTTCCCGGGGCGGAGTGACGATGGTTCCCGGGGCGGAGTGACGATGGTTGCCGGGGCGGAGTGACGATGGTTCCCGGGGCGGAGCAAGGCTGGTTCTGGGTCGGACTGGTTCAGCAAGCCATATCCCTTCCAGATTCACACATGGCCTGCCAACTCAGGGAGATCCTGGCAAACACTCGGCCGGTGATTGGCTACAATTCTGATCTCCACCGGCTGGAAGAACACGACTCTTATAGAGATCTCCGATATGGAAACATTGTATCCAAGAGGAACCATATTACAACTCCAAGATCGTTCCATTCACGTCCCACTTTAAAGTTGGTTGTAAACCCTTCCCATATACCCAGTGCAGTGACTGGCATCAGGTGATACACAGAGATGAAAAAAAAAGTTAAAAATAAATAGTAATAATATATGGATAAATAAATGTAAAATAACAAAAATCATCAAATAACTAAAAATCATCATAAATAAGTGAAATGAATGAATAATATGTAATAATACATTAATAAATAATAATTAACCTCTAACCTTAAAAAATATTAAATACATTATTAATAATAATAATAATAACAACACCCAAACTCGAACAAAAAATACATTATTAATAATAATAATAATAATAATAATAATAATAATAATAATAATAATATTTTTTGTGTTAGGGTGTTTAGTTAGTTATTATTATTTTATTTTTTAAGGGGAAATGGTAAGTTAAGGGTTAATTATTTATTTATTATTACTTAGTATTACTTTATTGAATTTATTTATTTTTTTATTTATGATTTTTTTTTTATTTGTGTATTTATTTTACATGTATTTATTCGTTTATTATTATTTGTATAGTAATAATAAATAAAATTAAATAAAAAATAAATAAATAAAATAATAATAAACAACCCTAACCCCAACTCCTAATCCTAACCCTAACCTAAACTGAACTCGGAACACCTTACCCTAATGATAACGCCAAAGCCCAAAAATGCTGCATACAAACGTGTCAAAAACGCCAGAAAAAAATATGCGCAAAAACGTCCGAAAAAGCGCTCAAAGACGCTACGCTCAGATGTGAATGCAGCCGTTGTGCTCTGGAGCGAGACAAGCGCACACTATAGAGGGATGTGCTTTGTTCATATTTCATGTCTGAGGTTTACAACCACTTTATAATTGGGCTCAGACCTGTCATTGACAGGAATGTGCGCACAATCACACGCTCCCCAGCCACGCAGAGAAACGCGCTGTCCTTCGGGCTGCGTTCACACCCGCGCGTTCCCTAAACAAAAACAACGCAAAAAAAATGTGCGTTTCGGAAAACGTGCGGCAATTGCACCTTTAAGTGGTTAACGCCGCCCCGAGCGCAGGTAGCAGACGCGCATTTGTCAAAAATGCACACTGAAAAAAACACCCGGCGCTCCGCAACTAAGAAAGGGCGTTTTTTTGTTCGTGCGCGATTCAAGTGAATGGGCTGCCCTGGGCACCACGTGTGATAATATGTAAAAAAAATGTGCAAAAAAAACTAGGGGGGGGGGGGAACGGCGAAGGCAGATTAAACTTCAGCTTTAAATGTGAGTTCAACGTGCGTGTGTCCGTAGATTTTTCTTATAACTAACTTAAAAAAAAAAAAAAAAAAGTCCTAAAAATAGAACTTTCAATTAAAATGTCACCGGCTCTTTAGAGGAAAAGGGAAGTCGTTTTTTTGTTTTTTTTTCGTTTTTTTTCGTTTTTTTTTTTTTTTTGTTAAGCCGCCCGATACAAAACCTTCATTGATGGCCAGGAGGAGGCGAGCTCCCGTGTTCAGAGAGGTGGAGGAAGGAAGACTACAAAAAACAGCGCGCACGTGCCCCCGAGGAGGGGGGGGGGGCGACGGCGATGTTTAAAGGAGCTTACTTGGCTAAATTTATTTATTATTTTTTTTTACAGAGAAGGACTGTAACTGCCTGCAGATGCACCGTAAGAGGGTCCCGCTCTGCCCCCTCCCCCCCCTGCCCCGGGGAGGAAATGCGCCTTGCGACACCCGCAGCGGGTAAGGCGAATCGGCCACACGACCAATTTATTTAAAGTGTTATTAAAAACCCACAACAGTAAAATCAGTCTGTACGTATATGCAGTAAAGCATGACTGTTATACTCACTGTGGAACCTAAGGGGTCAGAGGCGTAACTAGAATTTGCAAGAAGCCTTGAAGGGCCGCCCCCCTCCGACCCTCAGCCGGGGCCCTTCCCTCCCAGTCTGCTGGGCCCGCCCACAAGTGAGACCGTTGCGACCCTGGTAGTTCCGCCACTGGTGTCAGTAGTTTTTTTTTAATTTTTGTAATATTTTTTAACATTTTTATCTACTTTTTTATTTTTTATTTTTTTTTTTTAGGATACCTGTTGGGGGGGGCTTTGCTGAAATATCAGGGGGGTCTAAACAGAGACAGAGAAAGAAGATTAGGGACACAGCCTTCCATCTTCATCTCTGCAGCCTCAGCTGTACAGAATGAATGGACAGGAATAGCTCTGTACAGAGGCTTCCCTTTCGTTCACAAACCGAAGCCTAGTAAACACAATTCACTATGCTTCAGTTATGAATGAACAAAGTTAGTGATCAGTACTCCATTTAGAAAAGGAAGGGGCCAGGTAAATTGACATATTTACCAGCCCCTTTCCTGCTCTCTATCCCACACCTCCCAACTTTTTGAGATGGGAATGAGGGACACCTATCAGCAAAAGTATGTAGACATAAGACACACCCCTTGCCACACCCCCTTAAAGGAGAATTGTACAAAAAACAAAGGATTGGTTAAACCCACAAGTGCTTTTTTTTACCACTACTATTCCTTTATATCGGCTTTTGGAATTGACAAATGCAGCAATTTAGAAATTAGATGAAAGGTTTAGCTCTGGGAAACACTTTTTGATAGATAAAAAGTGTATTTTATATACATCTATATGGATCAGACCCAAAATGAGGGACAAATGAGGAGGAATGAGGGACAGAGGGACATTGCTCCAAATCAGGGACAGTCCCTCAAAATCAGGGACAGTTGGGAGCTGTGGCCTAGGCTGACACAGCAGCCAGCCGGAGAGGGGAGTGGGGAAGTTGGCAGAGGGGGGGGGATGAGGGGGGACCAGGGGAGCACACAAAGGTCTGGGGGGGGGGAGCAGAAAAAAAAAGGAAGCTGAACAGGAGGGGCTGCAGGGGTGGCATATAAAGGAACTAATCCCCTCCATTCCCCCTGCAGGAATTCAGCACCTGCAGGAGGGAAATGGAGGGGATTAGGTCCCTCTATATACCGCCCCTCCTATCCAGGTGTACAGAGGAGCCGCACAGGCCCCCTGCAGCATGGGGTCGGGTCGCAGTTGCGACCCCGGTAGTTACGCCCCCTGTAAGGGGTTAATCCTCCTCATTGTGTAAAAAGGCTCTTTGATCCTGTCTTCTCTGATCCTCCCCTTCTTCCACTGTCCCCAATCCATCTCTGGATAGAACAGAGTCTTGGGGGGCACTCTGCACATGCTCAGTTTGGTGTGTATTGCTAGAGAGTTTGTTTTTTTTTCTTCTTGTGAGAGTGCATGTGATCAGCACACGGCCAATCAGCACTGTCCAGAGGGTAACGGGCCCTGCAGCCTCATAGGACAATAAAGGAAGGGGATGAAAACTCCTCCTACAAGCTTTAACCAGACACTGCTAGAAATCACAAGACTGCTATATACTGCTGATGAGAAAAGGTATTTAGCAGTTTATAGTTACTAAAATAATTGCATTTCCATGTTCTGTATACTGTGGGAGACCAGATATAGTGAATGCAGAGTCCTGGGTACTGTAACACTTTAATATTTGATTTATAACAGCCCTATTATGTGTAAAAAAAAAAAGGATCGTTTTCTTAATGAACACACAACTGAAAGAAAGAGTTAAAGCCGTCAATATTGACTTATATTTAAATAAACAGAACTTACCACCAGGTAGAGCATGGTGTACATGGAGAAGGAGGCGTGGCCGGAGAAGAACGACTTCCTAAAAAAAGGAAAGTTAAACAAAAAATGAAACATGGCAATCGAATAGACCTTCATCATATGTTTGATAAAACAACTGACTCACTCCTTATCAGCTCATAAATCAATCGACACACATGGACTTTGCAACAAGGAGGAGTCTGCCATGCATCAGTGAAACCCAATGAAAATGAAATGCCAAGGTAGGGACAGGGAGGGATGCCGGTAAGTACAGTGGTGCACAGTACCGAGATAGGTTCACCTAGCACCCAGGGCAAGGATTCAGGACTGTCGCCAATGTTAAGGCGTTTTTGGATCGCCGTGTAAATGTCACCGGTGCCAAAAAAAGCGTCAAAAGTGTCCGATCTGTCCGCCGCACTGTCGCAGTCCCGCTAAAAAAAATCGCAGATCGCCGCCATTACTAGTAAAAAATAATAAAAATGCCATAAATCTATCCCCTATTTTGTAGACGCTATAACTTTTGCGCAAACCAATCAATATACGCTTATTGCGATTTTTTTTTTTTTTTTTTTACTGAAAATATGTAGAAGAATATATATCGGCCTAAACTTATGAATAAATTTTTTTTTTTAATATATATTTTTTGGGGTTATGTATTATAGCAAAAAAATAAAAAAAAAAAAAGATTTATTTTTCAAAATAGTCGCTCTTTGTTTGTTTATAGCGCAAAAAATAAAAACCGCAGAGGCGATCAAATACCACCAAAAGGTAAAAAAAAGGACGTCAATTTTGTTTGGGTACTGCGTCGCACGACCGCGCAATTGTCCGTTAAAGCGACCCAGTGCCATATCGCAAAAAAAAAAAAAAAAGGCCTGGTCATTAAGGGGGCAAAATCCTTCCAGGTCTGAAGTGGTTAAGATCGTGATTTCGATTCTTTAACGATTCTTTAACGATTATGCACATTCCAGTGCATAATAGCGTCAAACGCATGAGGTCAGCCTTTGATAATAACATAATACATATGGTTCTATAAATGATTGAACTGTTGTATGTATTTGCATGGTGTTACATGTATATATAATTATTATATTTTGTATCAACTTTATAGATTGCTCGTATTTTTATGGAAGCCTTTCAGTCCTCTTCCTTTTTTCCCCCTGAAGAAGACCCTTGCTTCACATGTCGAAACGCGTTGATTTTATCTGTCTAGTTGGCAGTTGGTTTGGGCCTCTTCCATCCTCTTTTATATGCTGTAACTCTATGTCTCAATGTCATTATGTGTTTTATGATATGATGTTAAATGAATAAAAGTTGTATTTTTTACTATATACTTTTCTTCTGAGTGTTGATGGTCCTTTAAAGTCCCGTCTTTTGAGGAACTTTTCTTTTACATGTTGTACAAGGGATGTGGACCTGAACCTCGTTTTTCCCATCCAAATAGTCCTATCCAATTATAACGATTAATCGCGCACCTCTACGGGGACCGATACTGCATCCACCTAGGTAAGTATGATTCTTTAGAAAAATAACAAAAAAAAACCAAAAATGGAACTTCTCTTTAAACCTCTTCCCTGCCACTGCGATGGGAGCGCACGGTTAGTGGGTTTACACAAGGCCGCTTGGGCATGAAGGCTCACATACTATGAGGCCGCATATATGCGTTCGGCGGGCACCAAGCTGTTTTAACAGCGCTCAGATCTGAAATACTGAAAATAACCGGTGGGCTACTGAGGACGGAGAAGTTGGCTGGAAATTTAATGGTAAAGTTTATTCTGTTGCCCCTCTTCTTGACAACGTCTGTCCTCGTCTCTTGTCCCCAGTAGGGGACGGACTATACTGACAGCTCTCCTGCTACCTGTCCTTGGAATAGACATAGACTGGACATTACGATAACACGAAGGACAGTAGAGAGGTCGCCATGGGGCCCATCAAAATTCTGCTATTGGGACCTATGACGCCTGTGAGAGAGATAAGAGATAAGAGCATACTTGGCCGTCATCCATATGATACATAATTGCAAAACACTTTGTGTTGCAAGGATGAATTTCAGATGTGTTGCTCAGTATGAATCAGGCATCAAAGTGAAGCAAATAGGAAAAGAAAATGGGCAAGTCTTGTCTTATCCCACCTTGTCTTATCTCCATACCTGCTCACTCAGTTCATATGTGGGCACCATATGAAGAATTGGAAATGTCAGAAATCGGATAGCTACTGACTCACTCCTTATCAGTTCATAAATCAATCTACATGCATGGACTTTGCACTGGTGCGGGGGCGGCCGTGCATCGATGACAGTGGGAAAAACTACATGATGGGGAAGGGGAGCCGTAGGAGAGGCTGATAAGTCCAGTGGTGTAATAAAAAGCATAGGTGGAAATCTGATTTAAAGGTCCACTTTATCTGACGCATCTCAGAGATTGCACATGCTCTCCTAGGATATTGTAAAAATTAAAGCTCGACTCCGGGCAAGTGGAGCTGTGCCCCGCAGTGCAGGGGTCAACGGCTCGTTTTTGTCTAGGGGATTGGAGAACAGAGATATACTTACCTAATCCTTTGATCCTCTCTGCACAAGACCGGTCGCTCTTGCCCTCAACCCCTGCCCCCGCTGTCTAGCGGTCTTGTGTAGTGGCCTGTTCCTCATGTCATCATGCCCATAGACCTGCCCTGGACATAAGGACGTCAGGATAAGCCCACCGCTGGATCATGGGGGGGCGCCGTTTGCAGGTGAAGATGAGGATCGGGTAAGTATAAGCTTTCTCCAATCACCTAGACCAGAGGTCTCTAAACTGCCTCCCATGGGCTGCATGGGCTGGGTGTGGCACTTGCTTGCCTTTATCTGGCCCTTGGGGGACTATTCCTTCCACTGACACCAAAGATGGGACACTATTCCTTCCACTGACACCAAAGATGGGGCACTATTCCTCCCACTGACACCAAAGATGTAACACTATTCCTCCCATGGATACCAAGTATGGTGCACTATTCCCCCCACTGACACCTAAGATGGGACACTATTCCTCCCATGGATACCAATGATGGGGGCACTTGTCCATCCATGGATACTAATGATGGGGCCACTATTCCTCTCACTGGTACCAATGACAAGAGCACTATTCCTCCCATGGATACCAATGATGGGGCTTTATTCCTCCCATGGATACCAATTATGGTGCACTATTCCTCTCACTGTCACCAAAGATGGGACTCTATTCCCCCCCACTGACAAAATTATGGGTCACTATTCCTCCCTTAAATACCAGTAAAGGGGGAACTATTCCTTCCACTGACACCAAAGATAGAGCACTATTCCTTCCACTGACACCAAAGATGGGGCACTATTCCTTCCACTAACACCAAGGATAGGGCACTATTCCTCCCACTGACACTAACAATGCAATTTTTTTACTCCCACTGACCATCAAGCCTATGGCATTGTTTACTCCTATCGATGCCAGGGCATTTTCTACCCCCATTGGCCACAGTCTGGCCCTCCCTTAAAGTCTGAAGGCAGTAAACTGACCATTTGTGTTGAAAGTTTGAAGACTTCTGCCCTAGACAAAAAAGAACAGTTGACCCGTGCAGTGCAGACACAGCCGGACAGCATGGGAAAACTTTTTTCTGCCCAGAGTTGGGCTTTAAGGGTTTATGTTCTGCACTTTCGGTGTTTTCTCAATATGATAGATATAGAAAAGGTTAGAGTGCCGTGGAACCAGTATGAGTTCAGTAGGTTTTTATTTTTATTTTATTATTCAATCCTAGCAGGGGTTCCCCAAGACCTGACAATTATTTCAAGCGTTCCCCTGGAGTAAAAAAGTTGAGAATGGCTGGTGGAGTTTCCTCAAAGCCCCATCAACAGGTTCCACGTTACCCCACTCCCCTCCCATTCTTTATAAAACTAGTCCTTTGGTCCTTTTTCCGCTTCAGTTTTCTTTATGCAGTTGAATACTAAAAAATATTAATATTTTAGACATCCTACCTTGCTTCCATGACTTTATTCGGTAGGCCTGTACATGTGTATTCTTGAATGTATCCCAAGGAACAGTTGATCTTTGTAAAATCCGGATTACAGACCGCCAGGAAGTGGGGTCTCAAGCGGCCAATGGACACCTTGGCAATGTCTGTGAAGGACTGACTGATGGCGCATCCAAAGATAAAACAGCCGACCTGCTTGTACAAGGCAGCCACGTATGGATTCTGGATGAAGGAATAGGACCTCTCCTTCAAGTAGTAGATGCGGAAGAACTCTCCGACTATGATCTGTAAAAACAATGAGCAGTGTGGGTTATGGGCGCAATGCAACCCAACAGACACAAACATGGTGAGCTTAAAGTGTACCTGTTGCATACACAACGTTAACCCGCCATTTTGTTTCCTTTCCAATGCCAGTATGTCAATTGACAGCCAACGAATTCACTAGAAAAGTCTTCATACCTCCATGTATATATTTTATTCAAATACTGGAATGTTAAAGGTCATTTCCACTCAACATCATCCCACATCTGCTCCTATTAATATCTTTTTTTTTTTTTAAACGGCCAACTTTATTACAGAAGACTTGGAACCTTAGGCTTAAAATCAATTGACTATAAACTGGTGACAACACTGGCTCAACTGACTGGTATCTAGGGATTCTGAAGGCCCCTAGTATGGCTAGCTAGTCTACGTGAAGGCCCCAAGTATGGCTGGCTAGTCTATGTGAAGGCCCCCAGTATGGCTGGCTAGTCAATGTTAAAGCCCCCAGTATGGCTGACTAGTCTATTTGAAGGCCCCCCCAGTGTGGATGTCTAAACTATGTGAAAGCCCCCAGTATGGCTGGCTAGTCTATGTGAAGTCCCCCAGTATGGCTGACTAGTGAAGGCCTCCAGTATGGCTGGCTATGTGAAGGCCGCCCAGTAAGGCTGGCTAGTCTATGTGAAGGCCCCCAGTATGGCTGGCTAGTCTATGTGAAGGCCCCCAGTATGGATGGCTAGTGAAGGCCCCCAGTATGGCTGGCTATGTGAAGGCCCCCAGTATGGCTTGCTATGTGAAGGCCCCCCAGTAAGGCTGGCTAGTCTATGTGAAGGCCCCCAGTATGGCTGGCTAGTCTATGTGAAGGCCCCCCAGTAAGGCTGGCTAGTCTATGTGAAGGCCCCCAGTACGACTGGCTAGTGAAGGCCCCCAGTATGGCTCGCTAGACTTTGTGAAAGCCCCAAGCACACTTTAAGAAAATATGTGAGAAGGAAACACTACAACATGTAACATGTACAGCACAAAAGCTTAGAATATAGATGGTGAAAAGGTTGGGAAGAACCATTTGCAAGGGACAAAAGTGGGGCCCTGCCAGGAAAAAAACAAGATCCAATAAATGTTGTGCAGTTGATGTAACATTGCTGAGAGAGGGGAATTCACATTGGTGTCCTGGTGCCTCTTTTACACGTTAGCGTGTGTTCCATTGGGCAGCCTATTCAAATGAATGGACTGGTAACATATCAAAACGTCAAAAAATGGACATGCGCCATTTTTGGCAACACATCACACCACAATGCATGTTAAAGCTTTACCGTACATTGTGGTGCATTGTAATGTATGTGCATTGGAGCTGCGTGGCTTTAGTCTATTAGGGTGCCAACGCACTAATGCACCGTGCTGAAAAGGTGTAAATGGCCCCATAGTGTTCTTTGTATTTGTGGGGTTTTTTCCCCATTTTTTAAAGGGTATTTGTTTTTTTGTGCACTGTGCTTTATTTTTTATTTTAATTTTCTATTTGTTTTTTTTTTTAATTTATTTTGTTTTTTTCCTGTTTTTTTATTCTTGCTTTAATAAAAAAATGTCTAATTGGGGGATGTTGCTTCCCCATTGACCTTTCTGATAATTTGCCAAATTTTTCCAAACACTATTGATTTTTCTTAGAAATTTTAAATAAATGAAAACTCAGTTTTTCCTATGCCTTGCTACAAAGTAAAGATCTCCAGTATACTATGGATCCCATTCAATGCTACAGGCCGAAATTTTTAGGGACTTTTTTTTTTTTTTTTCACTTGATATGGGAATGTGAAACATTTTACTCAATGTTTACTTGCACCGGTGCCACAGTGTGTAAGCTACAGCCACAAAGATCTATAATTGTGGCTTGTAGAGTTATGAGAAAATGGCTCCATTCCAGAAGAAGGAAGGCAATTGGTCTGTCTTTACAAAATTATACATGCCCAAACTGAAAAAAAACAATACAGACCTGTATACTAATTTTGCCTGGGGACAGAATCTGTGAGAACACCATACTCTGCGGTACCATGACCATCGCTGAGAGAAACAAAAACTGTTGTTTTTTGGGGGGAGTCAAGCCTGGAGGATGGTCATCCTCCTTTATTTGTTTATCTGTCAGTCCCCATCTTCCCTCTCTATCTGACACCGGCTCTGTTGGTGGTCCCAGGGATGGACCAGATGTAGCAACTTGTAAATTGGGGAATTAAGTCTCTGCCAATTAACCACTGAGGTGTGTTTCCATTTTGCAAGGAAAACATGGACCAAATAACAGCCGTACCTCTTGTGTTCAACAACAAGGAGCAACCTGACCTCTCACACATGGCATTAGTGATGGGGGGGCGTAATTGGGAACAATTTTAAGTACAATATTGTATCTTATTTCCCATCAATACTGGACCAGGGCAAGAAGATAGCTATTTAAAGTATTTCTGTATTAATGTTCATTGAAGTTTAAATGGCTGATTTTTACACATGACTAAATGAGCTTCGGGGGAATTTAAAAAACTCATGAATTTTACTCACTCTGAGTGTGCATTTGAAATTCATAAAGCATAAAATATGACTTAACTATTTAATTAATACAGTCATACTTAGACATCTGTGGATGTCCTAATATTATCTTATATGGGATATTATTATTATTATTATTATTATTATTATTATTATTATTATTATTTTTACAACTTATTTTCTATATACAAAACGTTTTTTTTACAGCTTCCTATTTATTTTTTGTATTTATTTTCTTTTTATTCTTATTATTACTACAGTATTATTATTATTAACAATAAAATGTTATCATTGTTATGTCTATTATTATTATTTTTTCATATTTATTATTATTTTTACAATGTATTTTTTATAAACAAAACTTTTTTCTTTAGTTTTCTAAAAATTAGAGAAGGGTTAGGACCTCCATGGAGAGCCCCACCATCAAAAAGAGGTCATTAACTGTCCTCACCCTACTTCTTAGATTAAGAAAAAGGGGATGCATATATAAAAGAGGGGGTTTAAGCTGGACCAACCTGTAAAGTGGATATGATTGGCGGTCCCTACATATTTAAAGGCAAGGCCTGGGTGGGACCACCCTGTAAAGTGGGTCATGCCCAAGCCAAAAAGTTGGTGCGATGGGCAGTCCCCACATATTTCGAGTTGAAATCTAGGCTGGACCAAGCCATAAAGTGGACATGATTGGCGGCCCCTACATATTTAGAGCCAAGGTCTAGTTAGGGCTTCCAACTTCCAACAAATTTAGAGTTAGGGTCTAGGTAGGTCCAACCCATAAAGTGGTCATGATAAATGGTCCTCACATATTTAGAGGCAGGGTCTGGTTGGGGCTAGACTGTAAATTGGGCACCTTTTAGAGGCAGGGTCTGGCCATGACCAACCCAAAAATGGGTGTGATGGGTGGTCCCCACATATTTAGATGCAGGGTCTAGATTGAACCAACCTGTAAAGTGGACATGATGGGTTGTCCCTGCATATTTAGAGCAAGGTCTGGTCGCGCCCAGACTGTAAAGTGGGCACATTTTAGAAGCAGGGTCTGGCCATGACCAACGAAAAAAGTAGATGTGATGAGCTGTCCCCGCATATTTAGACATGGGATTTAAGTTGGACCAACCTGTAAAATGGATATGATGGGTGGTCCCTACATATTTAGAGGCAATGTCTAGGTGCAGCCAACCCGTAAAGTGGACACGATGGGTGGTCCCAACATATTTAGAGGCAGGGCACAATTTCGAAGCAGGGTCTGGCCATGACTAACCCGCAAACTGGGTGTGATGGGCAGTCCCTGCATAATTAGAGGTGGGGTCTAAGTTGGACGAACCTGTAAAATGGATATGATGGGCGGTCCCTCTATATTCCGAGGCAGTGTCTAGGTGGAGCCAACCCCATAAGGTGGACACGATAGATGGTCGCAACATATTTAGAGGCAAGGCACATTTTTGGAGGCAGGGTCATACCATGACCAACTCAAAAAGTGGGTGTGATGGGCAGTCCCCGCATATTTAGAGGTGGGGTCTAAGTTGAACATGTTGGATATGATGGGGGGCCCCTACATTTTTAGAGGCAGTGTCTAGGTGGAGCCCATCTGTAAAGTTGACACGATGGGTGGTCCCAACATAGTTGGAGGCAGGGCACCATTTGGAAGCAGGGTCTGGCCATGACCAACCCAATAAGTGGGCGTGATGGGCCATCTCAGCATATTTAGAGGTGGGGTCTAGGATAAACCAACCCATAAAGTGGACACGATGGGCAGTCCCCTGTAAAATGAGAACATTTGGGACTTCCCCATCTGGAATACGGGTGGAGTTATCAGTATCCTGGGATATGGGAACATAATGTTGGTAACTATGGACTGCTAAGCTGCAGTAAATTTCTTTTTTGTAGTGGCACCATTAAAAAAAGCTTCTCGTTTTCTGCCCCAGCAGGTTCCCTCTTGCAGTTGGAATGGATAGAATATCCTGTAAAAGGCAAAAGAAGACAGAAGGGAAGGATTTGTATTGATTGGAGGCTTAACACACTTACAGCGAGGACGGAAATTAAAATGCCCACAGCGGATAGCACAGCATCATTAATTGTCTCTCCCGGTTTGATGGGGTACTTGATGCTTTCATCGTCACAGTAAAACCCCCGTTCATACGGCCGGATTTGATTAGATTCAATTATCAGGAAAGGCAGGGCAGCTAGCGAAAGAGCAAGAGAGAGACAAAACAAAGAGATCGTCAATGTGATGATGCTGGAGAAACATTACATGCAACAAGGTAGCGCAACCGCACGCGCCGTCTGGGCCAGCGCAACATCTGGTCAAAGAGGAACTCTGGTCCATAACTGTCGTCATAGAACTTCCTAAGAAGCGAGACTCCCATTTTCTAAATCTCAAATCATTTTTCTATGTGCTTGCTGCCCACAAAAAGGACTTAAAGTATAACTATAGGCAAAACTTTTTTCGTTTTTGGATAGAGTGGAGAGGGAGTAGAACCCAGGTCAGGTTTTTATTGCTGTCTGCGACCCTGTTATTGAGATTCACCCTCGAAATTTGTCCTGGTGCCCATTACCACTGAAAATGAAAGTGAAAGAAAATCCCAAATTTTGGGTTCTCCTCAGAACAGGAATAGAGGGGAAATCTTCCAATGGGGATACTAGTTCTGGTGACCCCACCCAGGGATTTGCCCACTTTGGAGGGATGTCTTCTCCTTTCCTGTGTTGGCTATGGGACAGGAAGTGCAGGGAAATCTACCCACTGTGACTATGGAGGCAAAAAAAAAAGAACGGACAGGGATTATAACCCTCCTTTACTTTATCCAAAATTTTTAAAAAATGTTTTGCCTTTAGTTTAGTTTTTTAAGTGTATCTACAAGCAAAACCTTTTTGTTGTTTTGGATAGAATAAAAAAGGGCTAGAAACCCTAAAAGGTATTTTTTTCTTATTTTCTTATTATAATTTTTTGCTGTCTTTCTCCCACTGGTAAGGTTCCCTTTCACTTCCTGTCCTGGAGATAGAGAAGTGTGGAGAAAGTGAGAGCACTATTTTGCAAGACAGGAGGTCAAAAGCAAAATCCAACACATTTCGGGGGCTTAAGTTGGGCAAACCCAGTAAAATGGATATGATGGGCAGTCCCAACATATTTAGAGGCAGGACCTTGTCAGGACCAGACTGTACAGTAGGCACATTTTGGAAACATGTTCTGACCATGACCAACCCAAGACCCCCTTCACCAAGGTCTGGATGCTGATAGTAAATAAGGAGAGTACTGGACACATGGTCTGACCATGACCAACCCAAGACCCCCTTCACCAGGGTCTGGATACTGATAGTAAATAAGGAGAGTACTGGACAGGAAGTTGTCAAATAAAGAATAGAATTAATTTCATTAGGGTCACTGGTTAGGCAGCAATCCGTAAGGCTGTGAGTACATTTACTAGCCGCATCCAAACCCTGATGAAAGGGGGGGAATGAGGCCCGCCGAAACGTGTTGAATTTTCTTGTAGCCTTCTGTCATTAAAGGTTTACTGGACCTACAATATAATCTTGGCACTCTCACTCTCTCCACGCTACCTAGATGACTCTGGGGACCTCTAAAGATAGAGCTGCCTTGAAAATTTCCTATTTCCTATTCCTAATATTCTATATCAGCACTCTACTAACACACCTATTATGTCCTGGAGATATAACAGGAATTGAGGGGACCTGAATCACCTGCCAGCGGCACCGTGGTTCCCTGGAGGGTTGTAATTCCAGTGTCCATCAGTTGGGGTCTCCCAGCAACCAGCAGATCCCAGTAATCACTTTCCACCTGATGCTGGCTGCTGGGAGGGTATTTAGGTCCTTCTCTGTTATCCCCCCATTCTCCAGTGTTCTGCTGCTGCCAGATAGTGTTGCTATTTATCCTGATCTTGTTCCTGCCTTGTAACCTGTACCCTGCTGCCTTGTTCTTTTTCCCAGTTTTATTCCCACTTCCCATCTGCTCCCTGCACCTCCAATTTCCTGAGTGTAGCCACAGAGATCTGGCCATCCAAGACATAGCGGTTACTGGAGCAGATGTCCCCATTGAAAGATTTACCCTCACTTCTTTTACTGGTGACTGTATTTCCAATCACTATGTGTCCTGTTAACAAACATAAAGAGTAAATTCCACCAGTGGGGACCCAGACAGCAATAAAAACCCTTTCACGCTCCATCTAAATCTAGACTGGAGACACTTTAATTGTCTTCGTGCAACAGATCTTCTAAAGCTGAGTTCCTCTTTAAAGCTGGCCACACATTTTACAACCTGACTGTATAATCCCCTTTCATTTGTAGCACGAGGGGCCGGTCTAACCTGAACGTAATTTAAATGGGATGTTTAGATAGGCCCTTGTGCTACATTATTTTTGGCAAAGAGATTGCTCGATCAGGTTGTTACCCATATGGCCAGCTCGGCTCCACCTCCCTGCAGTCTGCAGGTGACCGAGGATGTTAGCGCCACCTTCAGATAGTTGCGTGGGCCCAGACGAGGCTATCGTGCCACTGCGCTTGTCACTTACAGTAACCAAAGCCACCAAAACCCCAACTGGAAGGAGCAGTCGGACCGGTATGGTGCTTCTCTTAAGCTCATGTCTTATGCTCCCATCACTGCAGAAAAAGCCCCTCTGGTAGGCCGGGATAAGGGAGGTGCAGTTCGTCACCACCGCTGGGGCACAGGCTGTCAGGACAAAGGCAAAGAGGTCACAATTTACAATGCGCTTCCCACACATTGACGGTCAGTGACAATTAAAGGGTCAGTCCGCCCATGATGGATAATTGGGTAGTGGCCGACAGCCCTAGTCGCGCAATGGCTTCTAATATTCCTCAGGTATGCCGGTGGTGAAATGTAATAGTTGAAAAGATGAACAGTTACAAAGATATTTATTTGTTATAGGTTAAATACGCCTACATGTTTCGGCCATAAGGCCTTAGTCATAGCCTATGACTAAGGCCTTATGGCTGAAACGCGTAGGAATATTTATTCCATATAGCCCAGTAGCAAATAAATCTCTTCATAACTGGATGACTTCAGGTTGCTGGCTGATCATCTTTTCAACTATTTTATCTAAGTGTGAGTGGATGACACAACACTTTTTTCCTGAGCCCCGAAAACCTCAACTTCCTTACAGGATCCTGGTCAAAGCAGAGCTTTTCCTGTTGCAGGAAATATAACTGCATGAGTTACAACATGAGTAAGGCAAGTGGGCGGAGCTGGGAACCAAGCTGCAGAGAATTTGCTGCCGGAACCTCTGAGGAACATAAGAAGCCATTGGTAACTCAAAAGATTCCTTCAGCTAAGTGAAATAATGCATTGAGACAGTTTGCATGAGGCAGCCCATTTACAATGAATGGGAAGCCGAAGAACCTCAACGCACGTTAAAAAATAGGCCCATTCACACCTACACATGTATGTTACCTTGTGCGTTGACACATGCTGCAGACATGCATTTTAGGGGTGACGTAATTAAATTCAAATGGAACCCCAGCACACACCAACACAGCAAACAAAGGTACCGGTCATGTTCTATTTTTTGCCACATTGGCGCATGTTAAGGACCCATAAGAAATGGACAGGCACAGGCATAAACGCATGTACTGCAACCAGCGTCGGTGCAGAAAGTACCACCCAATAATGTGTGCACATAGATATAAATGCGCCCGTAGTAAAATCTGCGAAGAAATGGGGACACATGACAAAAAGACAAACTTTTTCAAATAAAAATAATGTTTACATTTACATGCAATCATAAATATCACAATAAAAATTAAAACAACAACAACAATTTGTATAACAATAATAACAACACAAAGATTTACAGTAGAACCACAAAACATGCAGGATGAATTTTGGCTGGAGCATCACCAGTGTAAAGGACATTCTTCCAATTGACCACCAATGTAAAGGGAATTCTTCCCACTGACCACCAATGTAAGGCGCATTTTTCCCACTGACCACCAATGTAAAGATCATTCTTCCCACTGATCACCAATGTAAGGAACATTCTTCCCACTGATCACCAATGTAAGGAACATTTTCCCACTGATCACCAATGTAAGGAGCTTTCTTCTCACTGATCACCAATGTAAGGAACATTCTTCTCACTGATCACCAATGTAAGGAGCTTTCTTCCCACTGACCACCAATGTAAGGATCATTCTTCTCACTGATCACCAATGTAAGGAACATTTTCCCACTGACCACCAATGTAAGGAACATTCTTCCCACTGATCACCAATGTAAGGAACATTCTTCCCACTGACCACTAATGTAAGGGACATTCTTCTCACTGACCACCAATGTAAGGAACATTCTTCCCACTGATCACCAATGTAAGTAACATTCTTCTCACTGATCACCAATGTAAGGGACATTCTTCTCACTGATCACCAATGTAAGGAGCATTCTTCTCACTGATCACCAATGTAAGGAGCATTCTTCCCACTGATCACCAATGTAAGGAACATTCTTCTCACTGACCACCAATGTAAGGAACATTCTTCCCACTGATTACCAATGTAAGGAACATTCTTCTCACTGATCACCAATGTAAGGAGCATTCTTCCCACTGATCACCAATGTAAGGAACATTCTTCTCACTGATCACCAATGTAAGGAACATTCTTCCCACTGATCACCAATGTAAGGAACATTCTTCCCACTGATCACCAATGTAAGGAACATTCTTCCTACCTCTGGCCACCAATATAAAGGAGTCTATTCCCTATTGACTAACAATGTAGGGATGCACTACCAAGCCCACCAAAGTACAGGGGGGGCCCTTCTCCACTAATGGCCAATAAAAGTGGAGGGCTACTCTATAGTACGAGGGGTGCGTGAATAAAAGAAGATTCAGCTTTGAGTGAAGTCTAGGTACATTGTATTCTTTATATATATCATGATTGATGATGATTGTTTTTATTATTACTACAACCTTCTGATGGCACTATGAACTTTATCAGAGGTTTCTTGAGACCTGGAATATATTTGACGGGTTCTTCTGCGGTGAAAGGGTTGGGATAAGATTGCTCCAGACTGAAGTAGAGTTTATTCTCTAACGGCGGCACAATATTCCAAAAGGGGTGCAACTCATTGATACGCCATAGGAAGCCATTTGTTCCCCCTATGTACAAGCCGATTGCAATAAATCACTGATACCTTTCTTCCATACCTATAACGATCAATCACTCTACTAGATTTCAAAAGCACTACATAAATATCACCTTATTCTTTAGCATGAGCGCACGGTTAGGCGCAGTGAAGCCGCAGGAGACCAAAACACAGTTTTGTTGAAGAGAGAATCTCTTTTATTTTTTTTCCTCTTGTGATTTAAACTATAGAAGCTCTGGTCTTATTTCACTACCTAAACATCCCGCGACTCGGCCAACTTGGCCCAAAGGTTCAGCTCGGCGTGCCAAGAGTTTGCTGGGAGTTGAGCATTTGTAGAACAAGCTGGGCCAAGCCGGTAATGAGGACCAGCAATGCAGACTGATAAAACTTGATGAGGTCCAACCAATCGCGTCGCGTACGCCGATGAAAACAGCTGAGCAGGGGTCTGGATACGTGGCCCCACCAGCCCTGCCATGACTTTGTATCCAGGCTATTGTACAAATGGCTCGCACATGGAGGATCTGTCAGACATATGGTACAAGACAACAGAGATTTAACCTCTTCATAACAACAGCAAACAAAGTGTAAAAAAAATAAATCTCTGATCACCCTGTCGGAGTAGTACAGTATTACTATGGCACTGAACTACTCTGACGAAAATATGTACAAAAAAAACAAGTAACAAATATATATATATTTTTTTTTTAAGACACTACACATGTGACAGTATGTAAAAAGAATTTTGAATTTGAATTTTTTTAAATAAAACATTAAAAATATTGAATAAAAAATAATTAAAAAAAAAATTCTTCCTGATCCTCCCCTTCTTCCACTGTCCCCAATCCATCTCCTGATAGTACAGAGCCTTGGGGGGGCACTCTGCACATGCTCAGTTTGGTGTGTATTATTAGGGGTTTTTTTGTTTTTTGTTTTTTTTCTTGGTAGAGTGCATGTGATCAGCACAGGGCCAATCAGCACTGTCCAGACAGAGGGTCAGGGATCCTGCGGCCTCATAGGACAGTCAGAGTAGAATGAAAACTCCTCCTACAAGCTTTAACTAGACACGGATAGAAGTCATAAGACTGCTATATACTGCTGATGAGAAAAGGTATTTAAGCAGTTATATTTACTAAAATAATTACATTTCCATGCTCTGTGTACTGTAGGGGGGCAGATATAGTGAATTCAGGGTCCGGGGTTTAGTATATGGTATAGAAAAGTTGTAGGTCACCCCCGCCACCCCCGCTCATCTCTTACTGGGGCTAACTGAAGCAAAGTGAAGCACTGACAGTCTCATGTTTCAGACTAGAGAGCCTCTCACTCCTTGCAGCAGGTTTGAGGTCACAGGCAGGGTAGAGATAACAAAAAAACGGAATCATTTCAGGCTCAGAAAATATGGTCTCATGCTTAAAAAATGAATTTACAGGGCAGCTGACAGAATAACAAATGAAAAGACTTTATTTTAGTTACTGCACGCCACCCCCGCCTGGTTTCCTACGTTCTTTTCGGGATTTTTTTTTTTTTTATGAGCGGTGACATAGTAGTTTGGGTTTTGCCCAGTCAACTTTGTGGTCCAAATGGGATGTGTTTAATCCGGTACGGAGAAACCTCAGAGACCTCTTAACCGTAACCAGGAAAATGTCAGTTGGATGCCAGTCTGCGCATTATTGTGCCCTGATGGCGTGCCCAGGAACGCCGGCCTGGAGACGGGTCGCCTGCAGTGTGGGGGAGGGGAATTAAATGGCATCTCTATAACACACACTGTTGCTGGGGGGGTTTTTTTGCCTTCCTCTGGACCAACTGTGGGTATAGGATTGTGTATATACAGTGAGATTGTATGATTTTTTTTTTTTTTTTTTTTGTGGATTTTTTTTTACTCCCTTTTTTTGGTTGAACGAGATGGACTTGTATCTTTTTTCAACCAGACTATGTAACAATGTAACATTGGAAAGCAAAGTATAGCTACAACCTTAGAGTGTAGATAAAAAGAAACAATATAGCCAACAATATTTTATTCTGGCAACTTAATGAAATGAATATCCATAACAATAGTAATCAGTATATAAAGTGGAAGATTTTTTGCACTACCTTAAATAAATCAATCAGTCGGCGCTCTCATATAGGGGTTTGTTTGGACCTGCAGTTGGGGGGGAAATGTTAAAAGCATTGCGGAGCTGCATTTTTAGCACTCCTCCAACCCCCCCCCCCCCAAGGGGCGCCACTCTCTCTGTCCACGGCCGCCACATCCTAATTAATGCTCTATGATCCCTCGCCGCTACCCCCTATTCATGTGTCCGGCCCATTTCAGGACGCCGGGCGCAGGAATTATTGTTGGATTGGAATGATTGTTGGATTCCTTCATTCATAAAAAAAATTCTCTCAGCAGCCCAGCATGCACCAGTCGATGATGTCACAGGGGGGGCAGTGCCACCAGGTGACTTTTTGCCGGGTAGTCCCGCCCCTTATTTATTTAAGAACTGTCAGATGGAGGAGCAGGCGGTCGGTAAGCCTTTGTCACGGGCGGAGCTTTTTTTTTTTTTTTTTTTTCAACATGGGGACATGGTGCATTGGGGTGGGGGAGGTGCTCGCTTGTCCCCTCCTGTTCCTGTCCTGCCAGGCTGTATGCTTAGATAAGGTTATATCTGGTATGGATTTTGGGGAGGACCCCACGCCTTTTTTTTTTTTTTACATTTTCAGATCTGGTATGGATTTGGATAATTATTATTATTATTATTATTTTTATTCATATTATTATTACATTTTACTTATATTTTCTCTCTCTCTCTCTCTCTCTCTCTATATATATATATATATATATATATATATATATATATATATATATGTATGCTTAGATAAGGTTATATCTGGTATGGATTTTAGGGAGGACCCCACGCCTTTTTTTTTTTTTTTTTACATTTTCAGATCTGGTATGGATTTGGATAATTATTATTATTATTATTATTCATATTATTAATACATTTTACTTATATTTTATATATATATATATATATATATATATATATATATATATATATATATATATATATATATATTATACATATATTTTAGATATATATTATACGTATATTTTTGATATATATTATACGTATATTTTAGATATATATTATACGTATATTTTTGATATATATTATACGTATATTTTAGATATATATTATACGTATATTTTAGATATATATATATTATACGTATATTTTAGATATATATATATATATATATTATACATATATTTTAGATATATATTATAAGTATATTTTAGATATATATTATACATATATTTTAGATATATATTATAAGTATATTTTAGATATATATTATAAGTATATTTTAGATATATTATTATGCATATATTTTAGATATATATTATACGTATATTTTAGATATATATTATACATATATTTTAGATATATATTATACATATATTTTAGATATATATATTAATATTATTTTTTTTTTTTTTTTGAGACAGCGCGGTATATATTTGTTTATAACTTACAGTATAGATATATATTATGCATATATTTTAGATATATATTATACGTATATTTTAGATATATATTATGCATATATTTTAGATATATATTATACGTATATTTTAGATATATATTATACATATATTTTAGATATATATTATACATATATTTTAGATATATATTATACGTATATTTTATATATATATATATTATACGTATATTTTAGATATATATTATACGTATATTTTAGATATATATTATATATATATTTTAGATATGTATTATACACATATCACAATATATATTTATAATAACTAAATATATTAATAAAACTAAATAAATAATATAAAAAATAATAATGTAATATAAAAAAAATATTTAAAAAGGCTCAGGGCCTTCAACGATAATAATCCACTTTCCAAAGCAATAAAAATAAGACAGGGATTCAAACCCTTCCACATGCCAGCCATCAAAAAAAAAAAAATTTTAGGTGTGATTCTCTAGGAAAGGTGAGCGTCATGGAACGCCACAACGGCTGCCAAAGAATCCCCATCCACGGTGCTGTAAGCTCATTTTGGGCTAATCTTCGCATTAGAGAGCCGCACGAGCGGGGGCAGGGCTTGGAAACTTCACCTTAATATTTGGAGGCAAGTTTGGGAACCCGGCCAGTGGCTAAAAAAGGGGGGGGGGGAAATAAATAAAAAAAATAAAGATTACAGAGGCGCGATAGCCTGGTATGTGATACTGGAGCTGGGCTGGCTCTGTAAATATTATGATTTTTACGCGTGTGACACAGGGTGCTATTTTAAGCAGCTCAGCGCTACCGGTCTTGGGGTTGGTGTAAACCTGCCTTTGGTTTGTAATATACGGGCGGATTATTGAGACTGGCGCACGGCCAAAGTGGCTGGACCGAAAATGTCTCATTCTCCCCTTTGAAGCCGCGACGTTTAATGGAGAAATGATTCCTGTGTACACACCAGCATTGATGTGCATTCTGCGCCCGTCTCTGCTCGCCCACCACCCTGCCTGTGTTATAAAACAGCGGTAACACGTTAGTATAAGAAAAAAGTGATTTGTGGGCCCCATTAATGCCTTCATATATTTATATTCGGCGGCCCCGTGTTTGCGCAATTCACGGGAAGAGGCATTATTCCTGGGAAAGTGTGTTTTCTCATCCCTAATTGTCTTGGCTCCCAAACGTGCCAATCCTCTTTAAAAGTAAATAATATGGAAAAATTCTCCAAAGTATTTTATAAAATTCTGTGAAAAGAGAACTTTTCAACCATATTAAACCATTAGTGGCCAACTGTACTTCTCACCACCAGCTTTCAGAATCTAAAATACTCTGCTGGAGGACTCTTCTCCTTCCTCTGCTCTCCTCTCCTGAAATACTCTGCTGGAGGACTCTTCTCCTTCCTCTGCTCTCATCTCCTGAAATACTCTGCACTGCTGGAGGACTCTTCTCCTTCCTCTGCTCTCCTCTTCTGAAATACTCTGCTGGAGGACTCTTCTCCTTCCTCTGCTCTCCTCTCCTGAAATACTCTGCTAGAGGACTCTTCTCCTTCCTCTGCTCTCCTCTTCTGAAATACTCTGCTGGAGGACTCTTCTCTTTCCTCTGCTCTCCTCTTCTGAAATACTCTGCTCTGCTGGAGGACTCTTCTCCTTCCTCTGCTCTCCTCTCCTGAAATACTCTGCCGGAGGACTCTTCTCCTTCCTCTGCTCTCCTCTCCTGAAATACTCTGCTAGAGGACTCTTCTCCTTCCTCTGCTCTCCTCTTCTGAAATACTCTGCTGGAGGACTCTTCTCCTTCCTCTGCTCTCCTCTTCTGAAATACTCTGCTCTGCTGGAGGACTCTTCTCCTTCCTCTGCTCTCCTCTCCTGAAATACTCTGCTGGAGGACTCTTCTCCTTCCTCTGCTCTCCTCTCCTGAAATACTCTGCCGGAGGACTCTTCTCCTTCCTCTGCTCTCATCTCCTGAAATACTCTGCACTGCTGGAGGACTCTTCTCCTTCCTCTGCTCTCCTCTTCTGAAATACTCTGCTGGAGGACTCTTCTCCTTCCTCTGCTCTCCTCTCCTGAAATACTCTGCTAGAGGACTCTTCTCCTTCCTCTGCTCTCCTCTTCTGAAATACTCTGCTGGAGGACTCTTCTCTTTCCTCTGCTCTCCTCTTCTGAAATACTCTGCTCTGCTGGAGGACTCTTCTCCTTCCTCTGCTCTCCTCTCCTGAAATACTCTGCCGGAGGACTCTTCTCCTTCCTCTGCTCTCCTCTCCTGAAATACTCTGCTAGAGGACTCTTCTCCTTCCTCTGCTCTCCTCTTCTGAAATACTCTGCTGGAGGACTCTTCTCCTTCCTCTGCTCTCCTCTTCTGAAATACTCTGCTCTGCTGGAGGACTCTTCTCCTTCCTCTGCTCTCCTCTCCTGAAATACTCTGCTGGAGGACTCTTCTCCTTCCTCTGCTCTCCTCTCCTGAAATACTCTGCCGGAGGACTCTTCTCCTTCCTCTGCTCTCCTATCCTGGAATACTCTGCCGGAGGACTCTTCTCCTTCCTCTGCTCTCCTCTCCTGAAATACTCTGCTCTGCTGGAGGACTCTGCTCCTTCCTCTGCTCTCCTCTCCTGAAATACTCTGTAATGCTGGAGGACACTGCTCCTTCCTCTATAACTCTCCTCTCCTGAAATACTCTGCTCTGCTGGAGGACTCTTCTCCTTCCTCTGCTCTCCTCTCCTGAAATACTCTGCTCTGCTGGAGGACTCTTCTCCTTTCTCTGCTCTCCTCTCCTGAAATCCCCTGCTCTGCTGGAGGACTCTTCTCCTTCCTCTGCTTTCCTCTCCTGAAATACTCTGCTGGAGGACTCTTCTCCCTCCTCTGCTCTCCTCTCCTGAAATCCCCTGCTCTGCTGGAGGACTCTTCTCCTTCCTCTGCTCTCCTCTCCTGAAATACTCTGCTGGAGGACTCTTCTCCTTCCTCTGCTCTCCTCTCCTGAAATACTCTGCCGGAGGACTCTTCTCCTTCCTCTGCTCTCCTATCCTGGAATACTCTGCTGGAGGACTCTTCTCCTTCCTCTGCTCTCCTCTCCTGAAATACTCTGCTCTGCTGGAGGACTCTTCTCCTTCTTCTGCTCTCCTCTCCTGAAATACTCTGCTCTGCTGGAGGACTCTTCTCCTTTCTCTGCTCTCCTCTCCTGAAATCCCCTGCTCTGCTGGAGGACTCTTCTCCTTCCTCTGCTCTCCTCTCCTGAAATACTCTGCCGAAGGACTCTTCTCCTTCCTCTGCTCTCCTATCCTGGAATACTCTGCCGGAGGACTCTTCTCCTTCCTCTGCTCTCCTGAAATTCTCTGCACTGCTGGAGGACTCTTCTCCTTCCTCTGCTCTCCTCTCCTGAAATACTCTGCTCTGCTGGAGGACTCTGCTCCTTCCTCTGCTCTCCTCTCCTGAAATACTCTGCTCTGCTGGAGGACTCTGCTCCTTCCTCTGCTCTCCTCTCCTGAAATACTCTGCTCTGCTGGAGGACTCTGCTCCTTCCTCTATAACTCTCCTCTCCTGAAATACTCTGCTCTGCTGGAGCACTCTTCTCCTTTCTCTGCTCACCTGAAATAATCTGCACTGCTGGAGGACTCTGCTCCTTCCTCTAACTCTCCTCCCAGTGTAAATATGCTAACAGGGGGCACGCGGATAGGACGAGAGAGTAGAGTGGTGGAGAGACGAGTATGCTCCTTCACTATACAGTCAAAAACTGGGGAAGGAGCAAGACCTGAACCTGAAAAAAAAAATCAGACAGGGCTGTGCTGTATGGCAGAACTGTGTAAATCTCAGAGCTGGATGGACAGAAATACAAATCGTTTTTCATTTGTGTATTTAGCTGTTTGCCTGAAGTCACCCCTTTAAGCCACGACACTCATTAGCCGAAATGAAGGACAGGATCGTATTGTAGCAGACTTTTTTTTTTTTTTTTTTAATAGTCGATTTCCGCAACCCTAACCCGGCAATATGGGCCGACCCTCGTAAAAGCCAATCATAGTAAACGCAGGTTTTATGTGCTACAAGTGGCGTTTCAATGAATGACTGTTTAATGCGATATCCGATTAAACCCGAATCTCAGGATGGGACAGTAAAACGTCTGGATTTATGTATCTCCTATACACAGGCCGGGGGGGGGGATGGGGGGGGTTGGGGAGAGGCGGCCAAGTCTCCTCAATGTTCTTATTGTATATGTGGAAAGGTCTCTCCAGCGCCGGCAGCTGCCACCTGCACAAACAGCACAAGTGTACGAATATGTAATGAGACATAAGGGCCACAACCGCCGCAGTTTAAAGGGAAGGAAAAGAGGAAATCGGCCATTCTGATGGGAAAAAAAAAAAAAAAGTTTACTAATCGCTTTACAGGGAAGAGAAAGTTTCTTTTTAAAGGGATTTCCGAGTCCAATATCCGGGACCGGAAATTGGGGGGGGTGAAAAAAATGATTTTGATTAAAAAAAGACGCCTGTTTGTTAATGATCGGAAGTCTTGGCGGAGAACTGAAGCTTTGATAAATGTTTTTATCATTCTTGGAGAAGTCAAAAAAAAAAAAAACGTGGCATGTCTGCATTTTTCTGCACCCCATCGGAGCTGACCGGAAGTCTCCAACCGCCTCCGCGCCACGGCTCGGCTACGGGGCATTTCAATAGAGTTAGGAAGAAAAGAGTTTACCTAGTGCCCCACCACTGCCACACAACAGGCATTAACCCACATGCTAAAATCATACATTGGGCTGCCAATCAGGGCCAGGACAAGGGGTGGGGGGGAAGGGTCAGCTGCCCTGGGCGCAATGGTTTACTGTAGGGATGGGGCATTTACTGTAAGGATGGGGCATTTACTGTAGGGATGAGGGGCATATACTGTAGGGATGGGGCATTTACTGTAAGGATGGGGCATTTACTGTAAGGATGGGGCATTTACTGTAAGGATGGGGCATTTACTGTAAGGATGGGGCATTTACTGTAGGGATGGGGCATATACTGTAGGGATGGGGCATTTACAGTAGGGATGGGGGGTATATACTGTAGGGTTGGGGGGCATATAAAAAAAAAAAATTAAGAGTGCCCACCGTCAGCACACAACAGACACCACCCACAGGAGACAATGACACATTGGGCTGCCAATAGCAAACCAAAGCATCCCGAAAATTTTGTGGCGTGTCCAAGACGTTTAGGTGCATTGGCAGCCCATTTATTTCAAACTTTTGGGCCATTCACACTAGTCAGATGCTAAAACGATACGTGTCAGAGTGCGGCGAGTGTGAATGGGCACTTAGGGGCTACAACGCTATGCATATCCCAAGAATACAAGTATAAGTAATGTATAAAATTAAAATATTCGTTTATAAAATAGTTTATAAAAATAAATAAGAATAAAATAGTTTATTAAATTAAACATACTTAATATTTATTAGCATTTCAATAAAAATCATTTTTAAACAATCAGAAAACATGCCATGAATCAAAGATTAATCAACACACAAAGGCACAGTACTAGGGGGGATCAGAGGGGCACAGTAAGGGGGGATCAGGAGGGCACAATATTGGGATCAGGAGGGCACAGTACAGGAAGGTCAGGAGGGCACAGTACTAGGGGGGATCAGAGGGGCACAGTATGTGGGGATCAGGAGGGCACAATATTGTGATCAGGCGGGCACAGTACTAGGGGGATCAGGTGGGCACAACATTGTGATCATGAGGGCACAGTACTAGGGGGATCAGAGGGGCACAGTACGGGGGGATCTGGTGGGCACTGTACTAGGGGGATCAGAGGGGCATAGTACATGGTGATCAGGTGGGCACAATATTGAGATCAGGAGGGCACAGTACTAGGGGGATCAGAGGTGCATAGTACATGGTGATCAGGTGGGCACAATATTGGGATCAGGAGGGCACAATATAGGAAGGTCAGGAGGGTACAGTACTATGGGGGATCAGAGGGGCACAGTACGTGGGGATCAGGTGGCTACAATATTGTGATCAGGAGGGCACAGTACTAGGGGGATCAGGAGGGCACAGTACTAGGGGGATCAGAGGGGCACAGTACGGGGGATCTGGTGGGCACTGTACTAGGGGGATCAGAGGGTCATAGTACATGGTGATCAGGTGGGCACAATATTGGGATCAGGAGGGCGCAGTACTAGGGGGATCAGAGGGGAATAGTACATGGTGATCAGGTGGGCACAATATTGGGATCAGGAGCAGGACGGTCAGGAGGGTACAGTACTAGGGGGGATCAGAGGGGAACAGTACGTGGTGATCAGGTGGGCACAATATTGGGATCAGGAGGGTACAGTACTAGGGGGATCAGGTGGGCACAATATTGGGATCAGGAGGGCACAATACTAGGGAGATCAGAGGGGTACATTAAGGGGGCATCAGGAGGGCATTGCACTAGGGTGATCAAGGGGGCATAGTACATGGTGATCAGGTGGGCACAATATTGTGATCAGGAGGGCACAGTACAGGTTCCAGGGTGTTGCCCGGGACACAGCCATCTTGGAACAGCTTAGTAAAAAGCATAACTGTCCCGGAATAGTTGGAAAATACATAATGCAAGATTATCATGGGGCCCTCATGCACCTGGGGCCCCTAGGCAGTGCCTAGGAGTGCCCATGCATTAGGACAGCCCTGATCAAAAGCGTTTTGTTACATTGGTTTGACACTTGTTGATCCTATCCGAAATCCAGTACGGTCCTGTGCACTCTGCAGTCCTATCACAAGCAGTGTTATCAGCCCTACCAAGCTCTCCTCTCTGAACTACCAAACACCTCCCCCCCCCCCCCCCCATGTTACAGTGATAAAGAGCGGGGAAGGAGTTCTGCAGTCCTAACACACTTCCTGTCCTAGGGTGACAACGCTTGATACGTACAATGCTGTGAGAGAGTGTTGTCACCCTAGAACAGGAAGTGCGTTACCAGCAGGATCATCAGGTGAAAATAAAAGACAAGAAAACCATAAAAAAGTAAAACTAATGCAGCCACCACATCTAAGGACTGGTAAGCTGCAGTATAATACATGATTGTTCTTGGGTTTAGATACGCTTTCAGGTAACTCTTTTATTTTGAGGAAGCAGTCTTGAATTTTTAATGGGAAACCCCCTCCCGTGACCTGGCAAAGCTCCATCATCTTAACAGGATACCTGAAGTAGGTCAATGCTCCGAGATAAGGGTCGTACTTTAGTCACCTGAGTCACTTTGTTTATTTTCCAATTAGCCGACGACAGGTGTGTATTAATAACTTCTAGCTGGAAGTTAATGAAAATGAGATCCATACACAACAATGAGGAGCCTGTGAACGTGGAAATACTATGCAAATTCAGGGTCCGGTTTGTTAATAACGCAGTTAATGGGAGATAGAAGGACTTGGTGAAGTGGTTGCTCTTGCAGCATGAAATCACCTAATTTCCTAATATATGTTTCCAGCTTCTGGGCATCTCTCACCAACGTTACTGGGGGCAGGATATATTATGACCTATAATAAGTCTACATAGGGACGTACAAAGGTTTTCCAAAAATTTGTGTTTTTGGGTTTAGATACATTGCACACCTTGCTTACCTCGGCTGCAAAAACTGGCATGACCAATCAGCAGCAGATGCCTCGGCATTTGGTCACGTGACCAGGACCGTCTAAATGCACACTGGGTACTGCCTGGACCCCCGGGTGCACGGGGACCCAATGGTCAGGGCCAGGACAAGGATGGGAGGGGTTGCCGCGTGCTGTGTTTGGGGGGCACACTAGTGATTTGAATGTTTGTTCTGCTCCTCTTTGACAGCAGTATCTGCAATGTCACTCCTGTCAGAAGGAGCAGCGGCTGGGTTCTGCTGGAGAAAGGATTCAGCTTTCCCCTCCCTCCTGCAGGGGGTGGAAGAGAGGAGCAACTGAGACTGAGAACCCACCTCAGTCTCAGCAGGGAGAGGAAGGAGGAGCTGCCTTAATTGCAGGTGGGAACAGCATTTGTGATCTGTGAGTACAAGGGAGAGGGGGGGCACAACTCTGATGTATGGGGGCACTATGATGGGGACACCTAATGAAAGGGGGCACTCTGATGAAGACACCTGATGTATGGGGACACTATGATGGGGAAAACTGATGTATGGGGACACTGTGATTTGGACACCTGATGTAAGGGGGCACTGTGATGGGGACACCTGATTTAAGGAGTCACTGTGATGGGGACACTGTGATGGGAACACCTGATGGATGGGGACACTGTGGTGGGGACACCTGATGTAAGGGGGTACTGTGATGGGTACACCTGATGGATGGGGGCAATGTGATGGGGACACCTGATGTAAGGGGGCAATGTGATGGGGATACCTGATGGATGGGGACACTGTGATGGAGACACCTGATGGATGGGGACGTGGTGATGGAGACACCTGATGGATGGGGACGTGGTGATGGAGACACCTGATGGATGAGGACACGGTGATGGAGACACCTGATGGATGGGGACACGGTGATGGGATGCCTGATGGATGGGAAAACAGTGATGGGGACACCTGATGGATGGGGATATCTGATCTAAGGATACGCTGCAATTGGGGAACCTGATGAATATTGGCACTGTGATGGGGACACCTGATGTATTGGTGTGCTGTAATGGGGACACCTGATGTAAGGAGACACTGTGATGGGGCCACCTGATGAAGGCTTGTAGGGGCCTCAGTGCATTACTTTGTCCAGGGGCCCATGATACTATTAAGATAGCACTGCGCGTGACCAGCCCTCATGGATCTCAAAGCAGAGGTTTCCAAGTATTTCAGGAGTTCTGACTTCTTTTTTCAACAGAGGGATCATCTCTAAATGCCTTGTTCCTCCACAAGACCATTGCTGAGACCATGACTAATGTGCCATCCTCAAAGGCATTATAGAGCTTAGCTATGTCCTGGCATTTTTCTTTGTTTTCATGCTTGATAGCAACAGGAGATGAAGTCATGCAAATCATTCTTTTTTGCCCCACCAGTCAGATGCACATCCAGAACCGGTGGTGTATAGTACAAATATAGCCTAATACTATAGAGCCATTTATTCCAAACTGCATACAGCTGTTTCAGGCTTTTTGGCCATCGTCAGTGCAGCATATGAAAGCCATGGCTTCTATAGAGTAGGATATGTGATGGAATGAGACATGTGAATTCCATCTGTTCTAAGAAGGCTTTACTGTCCTCTGCACTGATTCAGTTGGAGGGCTTTTTGATTCCTTTAGTCCCTTCTCACCATAGCCTGTATGGTTATACTGCCCTCTAAAGCAAGCCATCAATCCAAAACTGCAGTTTTTTTTTTCTCCAACTCCCCCATGACTTTTTCAACGGATGACAAGTGAACTGGCGGTGCCAGGGATCGGCACACAACGTGAGGGCCATCCAAAGCATTCTGCAATAGTGGAGGTATTCAAGGCTTCCATAATTATGCTTACATCTGCTCAATCACCTAGCCTGAATAGGAATCCCGCCGTACCAAATCCCCCGCCTTTGTGCTGTGGCACGCAGGTTTGGGAGGATCACATGGTGACAAGGGGATCCTTTCAATTCCCACGGGACGAATTTCACTACCCTGGTGGCTCGGCCGCTGACCTTCATTCACCGCTCCCTCAGTCTCTGGGAGACAAAGGGCCAGCTATGAAGGAAGCATTGTCTTCGCTCCCCATTCTAAATCCTGCAGTAATCTGCAGCAACCTCACCGGGAGCAAAGAGGTTAAACTGCAAGCCAAAGTACAAAAAAAAAAGCATTCATTGCAAATACCAAAACACCCTACAATCTGTTCATTTCTAGTGAAAAAAAGACTGATAAAAAAGATTGATAGACCAAACAGTGTTTTGTAGACTAAGAAACATGTCATAAATCTACTGCATGTTGGTTTCCCACTCTTGGAAAAAAATTGAGAATTTAGAGAAGACAGTCGGGCCCAATATAGTGCAGTTTTACCTCTTGGATGTAGTCAAAGTTAGGAATATGTTGGTGGAAGAAGCACAGATTATTCTTTTCTGGGTAGGTTGCAGTAAGCCTTGGTATGGTCTGCACCCTTAAGCTTGTGGAGAATATACAGTATCTATGTCCATGCAGATGTTTATTCTTGATACGGCCATATTCAAGAACTAAACCTTCGTCCTACTGGGTGGACCTTATATGGAATGGTTAATGAATATGTCAGGAAACCATTGGTAAGGTCTGCAACCTATTCTGAAGAATACTGTATCTCTGTCTTGATGGGGATTGCACTCAATGCATTGAGAAAACCAAACTTTCATCCCTCTGGGAGGACCTTACATGGTATGGTTGATGAAACTATCGTAAACCATTGGTAGGGTCTGCAACCTAACCTGGAGAATATGTCTGTATTGATGGTGGCCACACTTAATGCATTGGGAGAATCAAACCTACGTCCTTCTGGGTGGAACCTATATGGAATGGTTGATGAAATTGTCAGTAAAGCATTGGTAAGGTCTGCAACCTGCTCTGAAGAATACTGTATGTCTGATGGGGTTTGCAGTCAATGCATTGGGAGAACCAAACCTTCGTCCCTCTGGGTATACCTTGTATGGGATGGTTGATGAAGCTGTCAGTAAACCATTGGTAAGGTCTGCATTTCTGCAACCTGACCTGAAAAATATCTTGTCTTGAAAGAAGTGGCACCTATTGAATTCAGGGAATCAAATTTTCGTTTCGTTGGGTGCTCTCTATAATGGAGGGTTGAAGTATATCAAAAATTCCATTTGGCTTTGTGTTGCAGAGGCACTTGGCATTAACATATGGAAGAGATTAATCAAGAGATTTCACACCTGCACAAAAAATTCCTTTGTTATAATAAACCACCATTACTCCCATCTGGATAGGTTGTCATAACCCATTGGCTGTGCAAGTCTACTTGCACAAAGCGGCAGTTTCATAGGTAAGCTTGAACTTCTTCAGAAAAGGTGTATCAGAACACTTTTGTCAAGGCTGGAAGTAAAGCCACCAGCAGTGAGGAGAGTACTGATGGCTCAGTGCCGATAGTTTAGCTTTCAGCCCATACAAAAGTGCTCTGACACACTTTTTTTTTTAAAAGAAGAGACATTCTACCTACAAAACACATTATATGGTGCTTGTTCTGATGTAAAATCTCCAAACTAATCTCTTTGATACAATAATGCCAGGCACCTCTGCAACACAAAGCCAACTGGGATTTTTGAGATACTTTCCTGACATCAACCATCCCCCATAAAGTTCACCGGGAAAAGAAGGTTTGGTTCTTCCAATGCATTGAATGTGACCGCCATCTAGGGCAAAGGTCTACGCGAAGACAGACATGTTCTCCAGGTCAGATTGCAGACCATACCAACCGTATACTGAAACCTACCTATATGTGAGTATTAGTGTTTTAATACAATAAATTAACTTTTTCTAAAGATGTGAAACCTCCAGAGTAATCTCTTAGACAAATTAATGCCACCTGACTCTGCAACACAAAGCCAACTGGGATTTTTGAGATAATTTGATTCTGGTTTGATTCTCTCAATGTATTGAGTGTGTCCACCATCAATACAGACATTACTTCCAGGTCAAGTTGCAGACCATACTAATGATTTATTGACAATTTCACCAACCATTTCATATGAAGTTCCACCCAGAGGGACAAAGGTTTGGTTCTCCCAATGCATTGAGTGTGACCACCATCAAGACAGACATATTCTCCAGGTTAGGTTGCAGACCCTACCTATGGTTTACAACAGTTTCATCAAGCATCCCATACAAGGTTCTCCCAGAGGGATGAGGGTTTGGTTCTCCCAATGTATTGAGTGTGACCACCATCAAGACAGACATATTCTCCAGGTTAGGTTGCAGACCCTACCTATGGTTTACAACAGTTTCATCAAGCATCCCATACAAGGTTCTCCCAGAGGGATGAGGGTTTGGTTCTCCCCAATGCATTGAGTGTGACCACCATCAAGACAGACATATTCTCCAGGTTAGGTTGCAGACCCTACCTATGGTTTACAACAGTTTCATCAAGCATCCCATACAAGGTTCTCCCAGAGGAATGAGGGTTTGGTTCTCCCCAATGCATTGAGTGTGACCACCATCAAGGCAGACATATTCCCCAGGTCAGGTTACAGACCATATCAATGGTCTACTGCAACCTACCCAGATGTAAGTAATAGTGTTTTAATACAACAAAGAAACTTTTCCTGAAGATGTAAGGACTCAGGACTAATCTGTTCTACACATTAATGCCAGGAGACTCTGTAACACAAACCCAACTCGGATTTTTGAGATATTCCCTGAACAATGTCATGCATCTACAGACATATAGCTTTCATGCCTATGGGTAAGAGTGTTTTTGTTTTAGAAGGAAGAAAGTAAAAAGGAAGCTTTGCTTTTCCTTTCTATTTTCCCTTTATGAGAAAGGTTGCTAGCTCAGATGTCTTGTTATGGAGCACGTAGAAATTAAGACTTGACTTTTCTACAGTATGTGATGCAAAATGGGATTTAGGGAAAAAAATCTTTCAGCTCTACGATGTGCAAATTTTAATAGCATGGCTGGCATATCAGCAAGGCTGGGACAAGAGCCTAGAGTGCACGTAGACATAAAGTGGCTCAAAGAGGCTGCAGGTGATCTGCAACACTGAGATACAATGATTGCTGAAGTTTAGGTAAAAACAAGTATTTTATTTTTTCAAAAAAGTAGTAGTCAACAACCAATCGAGCTCCAGGACAGTTTAAAAACAACGATCCAACACACAATAGAGAGTCTATGCATACCGCCAGATTGTGTAGCCCCCAGACCCAAGCGTGCTCAGTATGCAAATCTCTACTTCAAGTATGCCCCTCCCGCCTCCTTCAATGCCATGGCCATGCCTTTGCGTAGGTCTCTCCTTCAAAGCACATAAGGCACATTCAGTGATGTCTTTTTTCGCCTTATGAATAACCATGCACAGCAAACGCATGAGTCAAAGGGGCCCCTTCTGAAAAGCCCTAATTAAGCAGCCAGTTAAATCTTTGCTAACCAGGAGATGTGTTGGTTTTTAATAAGTTCACTGCACAACAAGACAAGTGCTCTTCAAATCTTCCAAGGAGGGAGCAGAATCCCACAGGAGCTCATCCTGAGGGAAGAGGTCTGCAATTATAAAAGAATGACTGGCTCAGGCAAGGGTGGGCGAGGACCACAATCAGCCTGATCTCAGGATTTAATCTGCACAGTTAGAATCTGGTTGTGGCCAACTGTTTGTTGTCACTGTGTAATTACACAATTACAGGGCAACAGGTTGGAAGGATGCACAGTTGTAGCCACAGGCATTTATTTTCTATTGTGTGCTTGAGGTCGGTGAGGAGGTACACTAAAACAGTGATGGTGGGAAAATTACACACAGCCAGCAAGTTTATGATGTGGATAACAACACCTCTAACTCCCAGATAGGGGATAACAACACCTCTAACCCCCAGATAGGGTCTACAGAATGTAAGTAAACAAAACGGATTTATGGGCATCTTATTCAATATTATTATTATGTCAACAGTATATTTTTGACATCACTGAGAATGCAGCCTATCCATTCACTAGAGACCGGTGACATCACTGAGATTACAGCCTATCCATTCACTAGAGACCGGTGACATCACTGAGAATGCAGCCTATCCATTCACTAGAGACCGGTGACATCACTGAGAATGCAGCCCGTCCATTCTCTAGAGACCGGTGACATCACTGAGAATGCAGCCTATCCATTCACTAGAGACTGGTGACATCACTGAGAATGTAGCCTATCCAGTACCAAAGGCTAGCAGCAGTCACGCTATATATAATTTATAAATGGCTTACAAGTGTGCTTTGCTTTACTTTCCATCCAGATAAAGTCTTCATTTACAGACTGTAGAGTATTCTTGGTGATGTGTGAATACAACCCACAATTTCTAATGAGTTGTTTTCCTCTCCAAGTGAACCCTTTCCAGCCTCTTCATGTTTATCATCTCACCGTCTTTAGCCGGCACCAGCTAATCATTAAACGCCTGAGAGCTGCACGAGGGTTGTAACCACTATCTGGGTGGAAAGCCGCAGCCACTGATAGCCCTGCGCTGACAGATTGCTCCTCCATTGTCTTCTGAGTAGATTCTGGTGAGAAAAATGCAGCTGTATAGACATAATATCACCAGAGATCACCGTAGCCACAATATAGCGAAGGCCTGGTCGCCCGGAAGATGTTACCAAATGGAAAGTACACAGACCAAGAGATTAAACAGTAACTCCAGGCCAAAACTCAAATCAGAGCAGTTTCTATCAAGGAGACTTTGATTCTCCCCTATGGTCAGAAAGGCCAATCAATTGATCTTTAATAATTTGATGCAGCCACATTTACCAGGCTTTGCCATGATGGCTAGTAAGAGAAAGGTAACAGCCACATATGATGCTGGGTATCCATGATTGAAGGAACTGAAATGCAATGAACGGAAGGGGAGGAAACAAATTAATCCGGTTTACTTGGACTTGATGGGCTTGTGGCTCTCGGCCTTCTTGGGCAACAGCATGGCCTGGATGTTGGGCAGGATTCCTCCCTGGGCGATAGTGACACCACTGAGCAGCTTGTTTAGCTTCTCGTTGTTGCGTACAGCCAGTTGGAGGTGTCGGGTGATGATGCGGGTCCCGTTGCCGGCATTGCTGGTCAGTTTGAAGATTTCATCTTTGAGATACTTGAAGATGGAAGCCAGATAGATGAGAGTTCTGGCACAGACCTACTCTCCATAGTTACCCTTCCTGAGCAGATGGTGAGCATGACCGACTAGGAACTGCAGACCAGTCTGGGACAATTGGGTCTTGGCCTTAGCTAGAGCTTTGCCTCCTTGTCTACCAGTTCCCAACATGATTTCCTTTAACTACTGTTCGCAAACGACCATAAAACAGAAAAGTGGTAGATGATGTTGGGTGCCCTCAGCCTAGAAAATGAATCTGACTTGCTGCAGCTTCTAATGCACAATGTGAGAAGCCCACAGTGTGCAGTGAAAGCAGAGTAAGCCTTTTTAATACAGGAAAGGAGCCTGTACTACTGTGCAAGACTGAAAGGAAGGCTGGATTTCAACCTTAATAATTTCCTACACTATCCAAAACTAAACCAAAAAAAATGGATTTAGATGGACTTTATTTTGCAAAACTGCTTTTATAGCCTTTGTATATGTTATATCATTAACACATTAGGATTATTCTTATAGAATAGTACCTAAAACACAGCAGAGGTTTGGAAGTCTCAGGGAAAAAAAAAAACACGGATAGCAGTTAAAACTGTTGGGAAAATCTTTGTTCATTACTATGTATTTAATATGGGTTGTATTATACCCTGCCCCCACCAATGCTCGGAAGATAGAATCATATATTTAAGAAATACGTGATTTCATGCTGCAAGAGCAACCAATTCCATCACTCATTAACTGGATTATTATAAGCTGGAACGTTGTATTTACATAGTATTTCCATGTTCACGGGATCCTCATTGTTATGTGTGGATCTCATTTTCATTAACTTCCAGCTACAATTTATTAATATGAAGACACACCTGGTTCTCAGCCAATGGGAAATGAAACAAGGTGACTCAGGTGACTAAAGCATGACCATTATCTCAAAGAACTTATCTGGATGCCTAGATATCCTGTTTAGAAAATCAATGAGGGTTTGCCGTGTTACAGGGTTTCCAAACTGTTGGCAAAACTCCAGCGCGCATCCTAAATCGAAGTGTATCTAAACCCAAGAAGAACATTGTAGCTCACCAGCCTAGAGATGTGTTCTTGGTCAATGGGAAATTAAACAAGGTGACTTAAGGACAGCCATTATCTTGGAGAACGTACCTACTTGCCTGGAATATGCCATTTAGAAAATAATTCATGGGGCTTTGCCATGTCACCGGGGGGTTTCCCAACTGTTTGCAAAATATCAGACTGCATCCTAATTAAAAGTGTGTCTAAACCCAAGCACAACAATGTAACACATTGTGACTTAACGGTCTAGAGATGTGTTCCTGGCCAATTGTAAATGAAATAAAGTGGCTCAGGTGACTCAAGTACGACCATTATCTCTGAGAATCTAGCTATAGGCCTAGATATCCTGTTTAGAAAATCAATTACGGGGCTTTGCCTTGTCGCCGGGGGTTTCCCAACTGTTGTCAAAACTGCTGAGTGCATCCTAGATTGAAGTGTATCTAAACCCAAAAACAACAGTGTAATACATTGCAACTGCCTATAGATGTGTTCTTGGCCAACTGGAAATTAAATAAGGTGGCTTAGGTGACTCGACTACGACCATTATCTTGGAGAATTTATCTACTTGCTGTACATATCCTCTTTAAATTTGGGGGTGTCACCAGCTCTCCAGGTTTTCCAAACTGTTGGCAAAACTCCAGACTGCATCCTAAATTGAAGTGTATCTAAACCCAAGAACAACAATATAATACATTGCAACAGTCTAGAGATGTGTTTTTGGCCAATTGGAAATAGGTGACTCACATATGACCATTATCTCGGAGAACTTTTCTATATGCTTAGATATCCTGTTTAGCAAATCACTTATGGGGCTTTGCCATATCACCGGGGGTTTTCAAACTGTTGGCAAAACTGGAGGCTGCTTTCTAAATTGAAGTGTATCCAAACCCAAGAACAACAATGTAATACATTGAAACAGTCTAGAGATGTGTTCTTGCCCAATGGGAGATTAACCAAGGTGGCTCAGTTGACTCTGACCATTGGTTGACTATGACCATTATCTCTGAGAATTGACCTTCTTGCTTTAGATAACCTGTTGGCAGGTTACCGAGGTTTCCCAACTGTTGGAAAAATTCCAAATTGCAAATTAAAGCGTATCTAAACCCAAGAACAACAATGAACTTTAAATAGGCTCAACGTAAGGCTTTCCTGTGAGCATTTAAGATAAGAAACTTTTTTTTTCCATTTTTGTAGACCACCTTAGGTAATGCACACACATGAAGCATATCCACTATAAATGAAAGAACTGAAATCCAATGAATGAATGGGGTGGACCAGGAACAGTACAGCTGGGGAGGAAAGGGCTAGATGATGATGGACGTCTTCTAGCGAAGGAAGTGAGTTTGTCTCCAAATCTAAACTGTGACTTAAGGTAAGGCTGGAGTTCCTGCTTGAAACAGAAGTCATGGCTGAAAAAGACTTGGAAACTGCAACAAAATTTTTAATAAAAAAAAAGAAACTCAATTTAATTTCCGCTCATATTTTGCAGAAAACTCATGTTTTCACCTTGTATAAGTGGATGTTAATGATCTATACACAAGCCCTGTAGAAGTACTTTATGATCAATTCAGGAAAAAAAATTGGCAGGCTTCAAAACCCAAGCCCAACTATTTAAACCCAAGAAAACAAAAACACAAAGAAACGTTTGAAGATTTTCCACCGAAAGAAGGTCAAACCAAAGACACACACACTCGAGATCCCCCCCAAAAAATCTTGTCTCTGCATAAAGAAACTGTACACTGCCGGGTTTCTGCACCTTCTGAGGATACTCCTCCTTCCAGCCAGCTCCCTGCTCCCGTCCTCCTGAAAAGCCTCATTGTTTGTGCCCAGAGGGCTTTCAACTCTCCGTATCCTGAACTTGAACCCCAAAGTTTTCTGCTGGTGAAAAGTTTGAACTGCTTTGGGCTGTGCCAGCAGTTTTGCGGTTCGTAATGGGCTTCGAAATCTTGGAAGTTGGAGCGTTTCAAGGCACCCGTTCCATTGGACAGAAATAAAAGAGAAAAAAAACTTTCAAGATAAACAAAGAAGGATTAACAACCCACGGCAGGTTCAAAGAAAGTTCTCCAACTGCTTTGGAGGATAAAGTCACTTCTTGCACTTTCAAATGGTTGTTTGGTTTAGAGTTCAAACTGAAGATTAATCTAGTCACTGAAAAAAAAAAAAAAAAAGATTTTCCTTTGGCTTCAAATCAGAAACAGTGCTGGAGTTATAAGATATTAAACTTTGAAGAACATCTGAAATGGACAGATTGTAGACCAAGTAGTTGCCTTCAACAAGGACATAATAATCAATGCCTGAAGAATACATAGAACACTACACCTCCAATATGACTGACCATGGGATATGATCCTAATACAACCCTATTAAACTCTATACAAATGGTAGACCAATCAGCAGCAGTACAATAAGGACATAATAAACAATGTCCAAAGAAGGAGGACTCTACAGCTCCAATATGGCCAACCACTGGACATTGACCATAGTACAGTCTTATTACACTTGATATATTCAACACTACACCTCCAACATGACCCACCACTGGACATGATCATAATACAATTCTTATATACTCTATACATAGAACACAACACCTCCAACATGTCCAACCACTGGACATGAGCATAATACGATTCTATTATGTAGAACAATACACCCTCAACATGACCAACCACTGGACATGATCAACATATGATTATATTATACTCTATACATAGAAAATTACACCTCCAACATGTCCGACCACTGGAAATTATCATAATACAATTCTATTACACTCTATTACACGGAAAACTACATCTCCAACAAGACCATGGGATATGATCCTAATATAACCCTACTACACTCTATACAGATAGCACACCAATCAACATAAGTAGTTGCTTTCAACAAGGAAATAATAAACAACATCCAAAGAAGGAGGACTCTACAGCTTAAATATGGCCGACCACTGGACATGATCATAAAACAATTCTATTAGACTCTATACATAGAACACTACATCCACAACATGACCCACCACTGGACACGATCATAATACAATTCTATTACACTCTATACATAGAACACTACACCTCCAACATGACCAACCACTGGGCATGATCATAATACAATTCTATGGCACTCTATACATAGAACACTACACCTCCAACATGACCCTCCACTGGACACGATCATAATACAATTCTATGGCACTCTATACATAGAACACTACACCTCCAACATGACCCACCACTGGACATGATCATAATACAATTCTATGGCACTCTATACATAGAACACTACACCTCCAACATGACCTACCACTGGATATGATCATAATACAATTCTATTACACTCTATACATAGAACACTACACCTCCAACACAACCGACCACTGGGCATGATCATAATACAATTCTATGGCACTCTATACATAGAACACTACACCTCCAACATGAACCACCACTGGACACGATCATAATTCAATTAGTTTACAATCTATACATAGAACACTACACCTCATGACATGACCCCCATGACCCAACATGAGCCACCACTGGACACGATCTTAATACAATTCTATTACACTCTATACATGGAACACTACATTTCCAACACGACCGACCACTCTACATGAACATAATACAAAACACTACAGCCCCAACATGACCAAAAACTGGAGATTGACCATAATACATTCCTATTGCATTCAATATATAGAACACTACACCCCCACCATGACCCACCACTGGACACCATCATAATGGACATGATCATAATACACGGCCCACCACTGTTGGTTTTACTTTTGAAAAACTTTTGATACAACTGGACAAGTTTGATACAACTGGAAAGGAACATAACAAAACCACACAAGAGCATAGCAGACAATGTGATTCCAGCACAGCTATGTTATCCCCTTTTAACAGCACTTGAGCTGGACTCCTCTGTTGAGCCACATTGCAGGGTCTTTATAAATATCTTCAGCGTTCCACTTCTCGTCTACTCTTGGCAGTGGAGAACAATACAGGACAGATTTTTTTCTCTCTGTCATAGAGGAGTTTCATGAACACAGCCTCCCCACATACTGTCTCCCATGCTAATCACAGCCCCATTCAACGCTGCCTCCAACTGAATAGAGAGCTTTGACAATGGGCCAGGGGCATACTGAGCCTGCCCCACAATGCACTTGTTCTTTCACTTGCAAAGTGCTTTTTCCACGCTCCCATTAGCGAGAGCTCATAAAACGATGCTCTGTAATTTTTCGGGACAAAACAAGTCTCGTTTTCTGCCTCGCTCTCTCTACAAGGAGGAACACTAAGCTACTAACTCACTAAAAAAAAAGTTCAGGTAACGTCCTGTAGACCAAAAAACTGCAACTTTATTGGCAAAAAAGTAACCTTTTAGTGATCAACTTTTTACTTTTTCTTTGTTTGAGTTTATTCAAAATACTCAAGATTTCCGTAGTTCCAAAAAGTTCAACATTTTTGAGCTTTTTTTTTTTTTTTTTTTGGAATGACTTAACTCCTGCAAATGAAGATGTTGCTTGTTTGCGAGTTGGATTATGACATAAACACGTGGATTATGCTCCGAGATTTACGAACGACTTGCCGTTGCCAAGGAGACGTCCTTTTCAACAATGTCCATTGTGGGGGCTTTTCATGAGTATTGGTGGGAAAAAAGCGACTGGCATTCGGCTTCTGGCGGAGTGATGTGCGGGATGAATTGGCACTGACGGGGACTTTTCAATGGCCATAGCATAATATGGCATTGCCTTTTCAGAGATACTAAATTAGATCAGACAGCTAAAAGGAGCATTGTTCTGATTTTTTTTTTTTTTAAATAGCTCCTTCTGTGGCTGTTGATTGGCCAATCAAAGGGTCTGACGACGGATGGAACGTTGGAAAGGCTGTACTTCCCTAGAGCCGTGTATTCATAGGCAAAGCTGTCATCAACGATGAGGACACATGACATGACTGCCCCAATTTATTGCCGATAACTGATTGAGCAGTCGGCCTTCAGGCGATTTCCAGTATGGAAGACCAGACTGTTTATTATCAGCCATGAATGGCACGACCGTCGCCACATAATGTACCTGATGAATGGCCGCCAGGAAGCATTGTATGGTGTGGTCTCACAGCGACTTGTTCAAACCTCTTACAGCGCCCGCTGTAAGTGTTTAAGTTACCAGTTCGGTGGTCCATCATATAAGAAGGGTCCAGGCATCCAAAATGCTTCATCCAGAGAGCAGTGTAAGCATGCAGTACAGGAACGCCGCACACCGCCAGCTCAGGGTTTGGTGGTGTATCGAAATGGCCTCAGCCTCGGCACCTCCTTGGCAACACCCGACATGTTTCGCCCCCGGTGGGGCTTAATCATAAAGGGTCTTTATGATTAAGCCCCTGGGGTGGGGCTAAACATGTCAGGGGCCTTGGTCAAGGAAGAGCTGAGGATTAGGTTGTTTCCATACACCAGTACACCCAGAGCTGGCAGTGTGCAGCGTCCCTATACTGCATTAATGTATGGTTTGGTGTTGGCTTTGCTTCACACTTAGAGCATTAGGCCTTGATTGCTTGTGGAACTTTTTATTACACTTTGACCTCTTAACATTGACTCCTGCCAATCCCTTTAAGGGGTTCTTTATGCCAATCCCTTTAAGGGGTTCTTTATGATTAGGTAGGCAGGCTCCTGATCATGTGATGACTGTGATTGGCTGTTAAAGTGGTCACATGATCATTGAAAAGTGACCAGGAGCTGCCACCAGTGGCTCATTCACTGTGCTGGGGGTGCTCACTGGGATGGGATCTCTGCAGTCACCTCCTATATAGTTAAACCTCTTCAGGGGGATAGCCTCACTCAGGGAACTCTTGGACAAGCCTGATAGGCCTTTCGCAAACCGTCCTAGTACCCACCCTCATAAGGCTCAGAAAGTCCACAGCTAGCTCTAACCGGCCTCCAGCCCTGTCCAGGGCCTACAATTGCTGGCTTCATCTGCTTAGATATGGGGTATTTAGCTCCCATGCCCCAACTGATCTAGGGCTCCTCCCTGGCTTATAACTGGGCCCTGACTCATCCATGATATCACTACAGGAGGGCTTTAACTAAAAGGGGTCCTAGCACCTGATGACACTATCTTCTGTAACCAGACACTATTCTGGAACAGAACCACCTACTGGCAGATTAGCTAACTGCACCTTACTATGTAAAAAAAAAAAAAAGTGTTCCTTTAAGTGTATCCAGTCTCAATCACTTAAAGTTATTTCAAAAGTCATTTTCAATAATAAATTAGCAGATTTCATCAAAATAATCCCTGGAGATCCTGCCATGAAGGTCTTTGTCCAGGCGCTTCCTGTTAGAGGGTAACGCGGTTTTGTCCTTGCCTCCCAGTTGTGGTCCTGCGTTGTCACTTGGTAACATGGTCTTCCTGTAGAGAATATACATTTTGCAGGCATGGTTGTCACCATCAAGAAACGCAACCTGAGAAATACCATGCAGCCATTAGTGGAGTGCATGCAGGCAGGAACTGGCTGTAAAGAGGCTGCAGGAGATCAGCAGCACTAATGAAAAACTTTTTACTGTACGGCATGACCATTGTTTAGGATACACAGAGCTTTAGCAAACCTGATGTCCATGAGTTAGGGTTTACATCTACTTTTCAGTGTTTCAAATTTAAAGCAACGGGGTGGACAAGCTGCATTTTTCAATGAGGATCAGAATTTAAAGTGGGAAATGAGAACACTTGGAGAGAAAATGTTTTTAGCCGCAGTCCTCCTGTGACTTCCTGTCAGCTGTTACAACAAAACCTGCAGCATCCTCACCGCTCCTGGACCAGAGCCAGCAAAGCCATTGAATAGAGAGCAAAAACAGCTCCAGCCCTGTACAATACAAAGAGGACAGGAAGCCAATACTCCGCTCAATAATAAAAAAAAAAAAAAAAAAAAAAAAAAGCTAAATGTCAAGCTGTATTCAAAGAGCCCAGGAGACAATTTCTTTAAAGCTGAACGACGGACACAAAATCCTTCAGTTCAATAAATTCCTCAATAGCCAAAAAGGACATTTCCTTTGTGTGCACAAAATACTTTTGCAAACCCAGATATGACTTTGCCAAATAGAAATGACATCATCGCTGTGCTGTACATAGCCTGTGCAGAGTTGTGACCCAGCAGGCTCCACCCACTACAGGCTGCCTGCAGAAAACTACAGGAGGGGGCGGAGACAAGACCAGTCACCCTGCACAAGGAGAGAGAAAGCAGAGCTGTGGGAGGGGCCCCAGCAGGCTACACCCATTAAATGCCTGCAGAAAATGACAGGAGGGGGCGGAGGCAAGACCAGTCACCCTGCACAAGGAGAGAGAAAGCAGAGCTGTGGGAGGGGCCCCAGCAGGCTCCACCCACTACAGGCTGCCTGCAGAAAACTACAGGAGGGGGCGGAGACAAGACCAGTCCGCCTGCACAAGGAGAGAGAGAGCAGAGCTGTGGGAGGGGCCCCAGCAGGCACCACCCACTACAGGCTGCCTGCAGAAAACTACAGGAGGGGGGCGGAGACAAGACCAGTCAGCCTGCACAAGGAGAGAGAGAGCAGAGCTGTGGGAGGGGCCCCAGCAGGCTACACCCATTAAATGCCTGCAGAAAATGACAGGAGGGGGCGGAGGCAAGACCAGTCTCCCTGCACAAGGAGTGAGGGCAGCAGTGAGCGGTCTTTATTACAGGAAGTCTCACACTGGAATACTGCACAGATCTGGAAAAAATACAGAAAGATCATCGAGATTGAGGCTGGGTTCACACTGCTGCGATGGCAGACATCGTATGCGATTCGCAGCGCACTGCTGTTCACACCACATGTGATGTCTGCGCAGTGCGATATCAGCCATACAGATAGTATGGCTGATATCGCACCGCATTCGGTCCAAACACGCACAGGACCCTTTTTTTTTTTGTTCGGACTAGAATCGGATCGCATGGGTGTTCACACCTATGCGATCCGATTCACGTCCGAACTGTCAGTTCACAGTGCGCTATGCGAGCTGAACTGGGGGTGTCGTTAACATTGTATGACACTCCCCAGCAGTTCGCATATGGCAGTGTGAACTGCCGTGCGAGTTGGTGCGATACGGGAACCCGCAGTAGATTCGCAGTGTTCCCGCACCGCAGCAGTGTGAACCTAGCCTCAAGAAGAATACCTATGATGAATGGATTCAGACAATATTTGCTTATTTTATGGAAGCTCTCATTTGTATAATTTGTATACCAAATGACAGCATTACATTATATATATATGTACATTATATATATATATATAATATACATATATATATATATATATAATGTAATGCTGTCATTTGGTATACAAATTATACAAATGAGAGCTTCCATAAAATAAGCAAATATTGTCTAAATCCATATATATAAAATAGTTGCATTTGTAGAATGTATAGTGTGTATGAATCTGCATATACTGTATATATATATATATAATATCTCTAGTACTGACTTTAGATACACTTTACCTTCACCCTAATTCTGTTTATTTAACTGGTTAAAGCTCATGAAAGAATATATCTGATGATAGATCCACTTGAATTGATTGATGTGCTGGAGGCACATTATGCTCTGAGAAAGGTGTCACTTGTAACAATGTTGCATTATTAGGATGTGAGAGCTACTGATCCCTCCTGTATTAATCTAATATGATGTCTGAGATTTATCGTAAATGCAGCTTTCAAAGGCTAATAAGTATAGGAAGAAATATTGCGTATTACCTAATTACTAAATGGGTTCAATGCAACTATGCATTACAGGAAATCTTCAGCACTTAGCAAAATATAGAGTAAAAAAAAAAAAGAAATAAAAAAAAAGAAATAAAAAATAAATAAATAATATATATATATATATATATATATATATATATATTTATTTATTTATTTCAGTAGAGCTCCACCCAAAAGGGGAAGCTCAGCTTGTCTAACACATTTGGCACCTTCTGGTAGCGGGTACCTGCTTTTAACAGGTACCCGCTCCCACTGCAGGCTCAGTTCGCCTCTGTGAAGATCCATTCCCTGATTTTCTTTTATTTATAATTTTTTATATTTTGAATTATCTTGCAGCTCTGAAGGAGGAGTTTCGCCACTGTTGGCTGGTGTGTTCTTCTTTGGGGTGGCGGCAAACAAACAACACCCCCTCCCCCCGGTGGCGTGGCACCGCGCTCCCCCCCACGCGGGGCGGTCCGGTCCGGCCCGACCAGCACTTACCCGCTAGTGTGGTAGTTTTGCGGGGTTGTGGTCCTGGAGTGCGGGCAGTCCGCTCAGGCTCCAGTGTCCACTCCTCCAGCTTCCTCCGCCACCTGTCTTCCGCCTAAGCGCTAGACATCCAATAGGATCGCCTGGCGCTTCGGCCAGTCAGTAAACAGGTCTCACAGACCTGCCTCCTGATTGGCGGGGAGGAACTTTAGTGTAAAAGTAGCTAAAAATCATTTTGCTATGGTCACACAATTGGGTGGGCTTAGGAGCGCAATGCTCTGCGCTCCAAGCTCACCCTTTTTTTGAAGCATATTGGAGCCTCTGGCTCTAATCAGGTGCTTCAAACCCCCCCCCCACCTCCGCATTGGAATCCATAGTCCGGCGCCATATGTAGTTTAGGGGGCCAGACGCATGGATAGGGGAGGCGGCTCCCGTGCGCCCTCTATGGACGGGCCGCCGCTGAGTTTTGCCCCTGAAACGTGTTGGCTGTTTTGCAAACCATTAAAGCAGTTTTGGTCTCCTTTATAAAATTTGGTACGCCTCTGAGCAATAAAAAAAGTGTACATTGTACAAACTGTGTAATTAGAATATATTTTACAGATGCCACACCCAGATGTTACACCCAGAAGGTCATTTTAAGAAATACACACAAAAAAAAAAAAAAAAAATCAGCTTTCGCTTGTGCCGAGTACAGAGTGTCGTGTTTCGCCGTTCACATCAAAGCTGCGCAGTCAGCCGAACGCCCTGAATTTTTTTTTTTCTAATGCACATTTATATATTTTTTCCAGGGAATCAAGTGGCAGAGCTCTGGAAAAATGAAAAAAAAAAAACCCCTCTATATATCACACTACCGTCAGTTTCCAGACCATGTCAAGCGTGTCTGCGCAGTGGCCGTAACCCCCCTCCGCAGACCAGTGGGAAGATCCGATTTCCCCCCACAGAAAGAAGAAGTAATTAAGAGCCAAAAAAAAAATTAAAAAATGAAGGAAAGAAGGGCTGAATTTCTCTTCGATGTCAGACCACAAGAAAAGCGCGGCATATTAGGCTCATTAGGCTCCCGTAATGGCCTCCCGTCTGCCTTTTTTTGGTCTGGTCTCGGCTTATATATTGACTCTGGTTTATTGTGTTTACAGATGGTGAGTACCCAGATGGCCACAGCGAGGTGCAGAACATCTGAGCCCTGATTGGATGACATTTAGTACGCTAAAGCTCTGTGTATTGTAAAATAATGGCTATTTTTTTTTTTTTTACTTTTTTTTTTATCCTTTTTTGCTACTAATCTCCTCCAGTCTATTTCAGCAACTCCTTGTCTGTATGCAACCTTCTAGATTGTAAGCTCTAACGACGAGCAGGGCCCTCTGATCCCTCCTGTATTGATTTGTATTGTAATTGTACTGTCTGCCCTCATGTTGTAAAGCGCTGCGCAAACTGTTGGCGCTATATAAATTATTATAATAATAATACAGTTGAACCTCGGATTACGAGCATATTCCGTTCCAGGAGTATGCTCTTAATCCAAAGTACTCGCATATCAAAGTGAGTTTTCCCATTGAAGTCAATGGAAACGAAAATAATTCATTCCGCGTTGACTTCAATGGGATGCAATACCGCATGCGGCCAGAGGCGGGGGGACACCGGAGAGCATCGGAAACGGCCAGAAAGGCCCGAGGACACTTAGGTCCCTTTCACACTTATACAACTTCAAAGTGGCGCGATTTTACCGCGATTTCGGGGCTGCTATTTTGCCGCGATTTTACCACGATTTTGCTGCGATTTTGCCACGATTTGGAAGCAGTACTACTTTGTACGACTTTGCCACAACTTTGGCATTAACCATTCTCAGCTTGTGCTTACAAAGTAGTGCTGAATTATTCAGGTACGATTTGCATGCTACTTAAGGGTTTAACATTGAGGTCTATGGAGTACAAATCGTATGGAAGTTGGACCAAAGTAGTGCTGAAATCGTGTCTATATTATTCAGGTACGATTTGCATGCTACTTGAGGGTTTAGCATTGAGGTCTATGGAGTAGAAATCGTATGGAAGTTGGACCAAAGTAGTGCAGGGACTACTTTGAAGTAGGCACGACTTAAAGTCGTGCCAATATGAATGGTAGTCATTGAAAATCATGGAGAAGGACTTGTCATACGATTTTGCAGTACAAAATCGTGGGACAAGTCGTATAAGTGTGAAAGGGGCCTAAGGCTGACCTCGGCAAACGTCGGAAAGGCTCAGAAACGGAGTACTTCTGTGTATTTCTTTCCGAGCATTGCCGAACGGTGGCGATCAGCTGCAATCGTCGCTGTTCGGCTCTACTCGGCTCCGGCGCCCCCGCACGTCAGGCCAAATGCGGTACTGCAGGCCCTATTAGGTTGAATTCTGCTCGTCTTGCGAGACAACACTCACAAACCGAGTCAGAATTTTTTTGAAAAAAGTTGCTCGCAAATCAAAATGCTCTCAAACCAAGATACTCTTAAACCAAGGTTCCACTGTAATAATCACTCCGCCAGCTGTTCATCATTTTCAGATGATCTGAGCCAAGCGGCACCATCCGGATGGTGCCGCTGTGGCCGCTGGGGCTGTGTCGGGTGTTGGCAAGGGAGCCCATCCATGCTCCTAATAACAAGATTATAAGCGACTGCAAGAACACACTCTAAAGATGTCACTACTTTGCAAAATCTTTAACCAGTAGCAGCAAATAGCATGCCCCTGTCTTGTTACTGGCCCCCGGTGGCGCGTTTCACCGTGAGGATCTGTACCGGGGATCTTCAAACTACGGCCCTCTAGGTGTTGCGGAACTACACATCCCATGAGGCATTGTGAAACTATGACATTCACAGACATGACTAGGCGTGATGGGAATTGTAGTTCCTGAACAGCCGGAAGGCCGTAGTTTGAAGACCCCTGATCCGTACAATTGAGCCCATCAGGGTGAAACGCGTCGTTCCTAGGTGCAGACATGCTGTATGCTGCCAGAGCTGCTGTTAGAAACCATGCTGCCCTGTACAGCCTTCCTAGCACGCCCCCACCCTCCGGGGGTGCAGCGGAAGAGCTCTACTGACTTTATCCGCCTTAGTCCCTCCTCTGCTCCCACCTCCTGGGCCCCTCTGTTGACATGATGGGGCCCAGGGAAATGTAATTTAAGTCTTGATTAGCAAGTAGGAGCGGGGGTGTGGTCTAGCAAATCCGTTTATTCTTTTAGGCAGGAATGAACAATAAGGCTACCCCGGACCCCCCCCCCCCCTGTTTAGCAGATGAGGCCTGGGCCCAGTACAACAGGACCAGTTGTACTGCCTTATCAGCAGGCCCTGTATGTTGCTTGTGGTTGAATAAAGCTTGGCCTGGTCATGAATGAGGGGGTAAATCTTCCAGAGCTGAAGTGGTTAAAAAGTAGCTTTTCCTTAGTAAATATAGAGTTATAGTTTTTTTTTTTTTCACTTGAAGTTCTACTTTCCAAAATGTTGGCTCCTCCCAGCCCCGCAAAGGATTAAGCACTTACTGCCCTACATTGCTAGGCTAAAATTCTTCCAGATGGTCCTCAAACCTCTTCCACGGCACTAAGACAGGAAAAGAGAAACATTTCTGTAAATATTATTAACTGGGTGGGTGAAATTAGTTCAGTCTGCCGCTCCGCATTGGTGAAATGCCTAGGATTTTCCGACCAACTTTAATTTCGTGATACCATCTAAGAAAATGTTTGGCTGGAAAATGTCATTTCTGAAAGTCCTCTAATCATGGCTGCGTACACAGCGCTGGATGGTTCACAAGTGTTTGCACCTGTCAATCTTTCACCGCCTCAACTAAAGTCCTGGACCTTCACACAGAGCTGAGCAAACGGGGGTTCCTGGGGGGGGGGAGGGGGGTGCCAGAGTCCATTATATCCACCTCTCGTTGGTTGTGCATAGCTGTACCAGGCTGCGTAACCTCAAGTTCACCCCATTCTGACCAAAAATGCTTCAGATGCATTTTCAGAGCATTTTCAGGACATTTTCCAGGGTGGTCAATGAGAATGTTAAGTGGTTTTGTGCATTTTTTAAAAATTATTATAGCCAAGAAAGAAATAATTTTTTTGTTTTTTTTACATTTTTTTTTTTTTTTAATGAATTATATAGGTTTTGTTATACATTTTTAATGAAATAATATATGAAATTATGATGCAGTTTTTATTCGGGTAGCATCTTCAGAGCTAGGCTCCTTTTCACATTATCTCCGTCTCCTTACTACCTGTAGTTTACAGTGCTCAGTAGCTAAAGCTGAAATTTGCACACCCAAGATTCTCATCCAAGGACTCAGCGAGAGACACAAAGCCTGAAAGGGAGGTACTTCTGGTGTGATTTCTCTTAAAGCTCAACCCCGGGAAATTCGAAATGTATCCCTTGCATGTGGTGCTGCGCCTACAATGCAAGGGTTAATTGCTCATTTAGTTCTAGGAGACGTGTTAAATAAAGCGTACTTGCCGTTTTATCGCTACTGTCTTCTTACTAACCGTTGTCTACAGTGCTCGGTAGCTAAAGCTGAAATTTGCACACACAAGATCCTCATCACAGGATTCAGTGAAGGACACTGTGCCTAAAATCAAGTTACTTCTGGTGTGAGTTCTCCCTAAACTCAACCCCGGGAAATTCGTAACTGTGCTCAGTAGCTAAAGATGAAATTTGCACACACAAGATCCTCATCACAGGATTCAGTGAAGGACACTGTGCCTAAAATCAAGTTACTTCTGGTGTGAGTTCTCCGTAAACTCAACCCCGGGGAAATTCGTAACTGTGCTCAGTAGCTAAAGCTGAAATTTGCACACACAAGATCCTCATCACAGGATTCAGTGAAAGACACTGTGCCTAAAATCAAGTTACTTCTGGTGTGAGTTCTCCCTAAACTCAACCCCGGGAAATTCGTAACTGTGCTCAGTAGCTAAAGCTGAAATGTGCTCATCCAAAGACTCAGCGAGAGAGACTAAGCCTGAAAGGGAGGTACTTGTGGTGTGATTCCTCTTAAGGCTCAACCCCCGGGAAATTCGAAATGTGTCCCTTGCATGTGGTGCTGCGCATACAATTCAAGGGTTAATTGCTCATTTAGTTCTAGGAGACTTGTTAAATAAAGCGTACTTGCCATTTTATCCTCTGTCTTCTTACTAACTGTTGTCCACAGTGCTCAGTAGCTAAAGCTGAAATTTGCGCACACAAGATCCTCATCAGAGGATTCAGTGAAGGACACTGTGCCTGAAAGCAAGTTACTTCTGGTGTGAGTTCTCTTAAAGCTCAACCCCGGGAAATTCCAAATGTATCCCTTGCATGTGGTGCTGCGCCTACAATGCAAGGGTTAATTGCTCATTAAGTTTTAGGAGACTTGTTAAATAAACATACTTGTCGTTTTATCCTCCATTTTCTTACTAACTGTTGTTTACAGTGCTCAGTAGCTAAAGCTGAAATTCACACACACACAAGATTCTGATATGATTTCTCTTAAAGCGGAACCCTGGTAAAATTAATCCTTGCAGTAGGCCTGTGCTCATTTAGGTCTAGGGGACTTGTTAAAGAAGATTTACCTACCCATCTTCTCCCTTACACGTAATTACCATGTTATCCTCTGTCTCTATACTGCCTGTTGTTTACAGTGCTCAGTAGCTAAAGCTGACATTTTCACACACACAAGATCCTTATCAGAGGATTCAATGGTGGACATTGTGCCTAAAAGTGAGCTACTTCTGGTGTGATTTTTCTTAAAGCTCAACCTTGGGAAGCTAAAAAAATTAACCCTTGTAGTGGGGCTGTGCCCACACTGCAATAGCTAATTACTCATTTAGTTCTAGGAAACTTGTTAAATAAAACTTCTCCTCTGTCACCTTGCTACCTGTTGTTCACAGTGCTCAGTAGCTGAAACGCTAGAATTAGGTCTAGTGGACTTATTAAAGAAGATTCATTTACCCATCTTCGCCCCTACGCTATAGCTGTCTAACGTCTTGACTTAATCAACAGCAATGCAGAGTCCATAAGCCTGCATTGGATGTAATGATGCCAAGGAACAGTCCACTGCTGGAATGTGAGCGCCATCTGCTGGAGGAACTGACAATCAGGTAATTAAAAGTGCTTCTCCTATACCAGGGATCTTTAAACTACGGCCCTCCAGCTGTTGCGGAACTACACATCCCATGAGGCATTGTAAAACTCTGAGATTCACAGGCATGATGGGGATTGTAGTTCATGAACAACTGGAGGACCATAGTTTGAAGACCCCTGTCCTGTACCTTAGACCAGTAATGGAGAACCCCAGATGTTTTGGAACTACATTTCCCATGATGCTCAACTACAATGCAGAGTGCATGAGCATCATGGGAAATGTAGTTCCAAAACATCTGTGGTGCCAAGGTTCGCCATCACTGCCCTAGACTAAATGAGCAATTAACCTTTGCAGTGTGGGCACAGCCCCACTACATGGGATAATTTTCAAGTTTCCCAGAGTTGAACTTTAAGCTAGCCCATAATGCTCTGGGATTCCTTATTCATGTATTAAATATTAAAGCGGAACCAAACCCCCCTATCCTTTTCAGCCAAGTTAAATGCCATCTTAGTCTCTGTTTGATCTGCAACTGCCATGTTTCTGCACATGTGACCATCAATGATCACCAGCCATTGGTTGATTTGACAGTTTGGTTGAGAGCACAAGCAAATGTGACAGTTAGCGATCCTGGGATGCCTTAAATGTAACTGTTTTTTTAAACCATTCAATCAGCAGGTTTAGTTTTACTTAAAGTTATAAACAAAGATAGACACTAAACTATTCAAAACTTTAAAAAAATAAACAAAACCGACCCAAAGTTTCGTATTAACTTTTAGGGATCAAGTCCTCATTGTCATCTGAATGTCTCTTTGGGCTTTTAGCTACAGTCCTCACCAATCCAAAGAGAGTGCATAGCTAAAGGAAGAACTATTCTATACAATTCTGGAGGACTGTGTACTATGAGTACACATGAGAGTTTAAGAAGAACATGTCTAGATATTATATGGAAACCGGTGGTGCTGCACGTGCCAACACTGTAAGAAAAAGGAAGATGGCCCTGGATTTTGCACCTTCAAAAACAAGTTACAGTGCAAGGGCCTGCCTGATTGCATACAATTGAAAGTGTTTAGGTTTGACCTCATATTATATGGTTTTGGTAAATCGTAAGGAACATTGTACAGGAAAATTGTATAATGTATAGCTAGCCTTTTTATAAAAGGTTTTCTTTGAAGGCGGCTCAAAACCAAACACACTTTTTGAGTATTTTAGGGCCTTCTTATCTACCAGGCAACAAAATAGCTAGTAGAAGTTTTAAACCAAACATCACAATCATTACCTTGTCCACTCGTTGAGTAGGCAATTTTCTGTTGTTCACCAATTTTAAGATCACTTCTAAATTTGTGTATCAATTCTATAAGAAAAAAAGTCACCGTAGAAAAGCAGCTGTATAGAACATGTTTTTTTTTTTTGTTTTTTTTTGGAAGACATGTTTGTTTGGTCTGCTATGGTCGTCTCGCTGCACCAGGATACCTGTTCTTTGTAATTGACACCCCAAGCTGTCTCCATCTCCAGCTTGTTATGCAAATGCGAATGTTGTCTTGCCTTGTAGAAACTCTTTTAAGATGCACCACATTCACTAATTAATCCTTTGTCAAGGCGATCCATTGAAGCTGCATCAATTCAAACTTGACAGTTAAGTAGGCTAATCATAATTATGTCACTAATTATCATTATGTACATGACAAGTGACGAGCAGATGATGGTCTTCATTGTCACCTTAAATAACCGGTAAATAAGCACATTTTTTTCTGGTATCATACAAGGTATGTGGTAACTGCAAAAACCAAATGATGACTATGCACCCTATTGGACTAAGTCAATGAGCTGTCTGTGTACAGGGTGAGTTTTGCACTGAATGCAAAGTTTGCAGACAAGAAAGTGATCTCCTACCATTTCAGGCTTAGGAATTTGTCAGTAATGAAGAGCTGAATTTGCTAATTAAATGCTCACCACCCCCTGACAAAGCAAACATCTTGATGACAGCCAGTTTCTCCCCATCTTGATTTACGGATCCAGCCTATCACGTCTACTACAGTGATAAAAGTTTGACCTAGGAAGCCCAGGAGTCTCCAAAATTTCAGCTGGGCACCAGAAGTACAAAAGGTTGTCTATCCAAATGTTTTCCAGTGATCTGTAGCAAGACTACCCCATGGAGCTTCAACAACACTCAAGTGTCAGAACTAGACTTCGAGCCAGCATGGGTTGGCCAAGACCAAAATCCAGTTGGCGAATTCAGACGTCAACTTAGGGAATCATAAAGAGACTTATTAAGTCTGACACCTCTTTCTTTAAAGTTTAGAATGGGGTCATTTTGACACCAAATATTATGGTTTGAAGTTAAAAGGTAGAGACAGCCAAGTTTCATAATCTCTAGTCACAGCGAGGGGGATTTACTAAAACTGGAGCATGCAAAACCTGGTGCAGCTCTGCATGGAAGCCATTCAGTTTCCAGGTTTTATTGTCAAAGTTTAATTGAACAAGCTGAAGTTAGAAGCTGCTTGGCTTCACCAGATTCTGAGTGCTCCAATTTTAGTAAATCCTTCCCATAAAGTTTTAACGTTGGCGCTATGTATAACTGTTTTGCAGTTACTGCTTAGGTGAAAATAGATATCAGGATCTTTATATCTTCTAAGGATACGCATTACTAGTCAACACATCATTGGCATTGTCCAACAGCGCCTGCATGGTGTCACTCGATACCTCTTGCACGTTGAGAATGTGAACATCTTATTTCATAGCCACCAGCAGTAAATGAGCATTGGGAAAATCCAGTGACAGTAAAACCATCTTCGAGGGAACCAGATAACGATAAACTGGTCATAGGGACATTAAGACAACTGTCACCATTGATAAGCACAAATTGCTCCCTAGTAGACTGCAGAAAGCCTTTGGCGATCAAGTAAAACCCCTTATTAACTAATGAAGAGCATCATTACTTTCTCCATTTAATGGATGGCTACTATGGTACAACCCTCTTCTACTCTTCTACACCCTAGTAGACTGAACATCAATTTGCTGCAAAAAAAATTGTCCACCCATCAAACTTAAACCATTATACCCAGCTTGATAACAAGCTTTGGATTATCATTTAAAGATTACCTAGCGGTTTTAGTGGACGGTTTGGGATTAAATCCTATATTTGGAAAGTATACAGTGTACAACTCCCAAGTGAAGAGCACAATCTTATCTGTTGAATTTAAGAACATGATAGCATTATCCAGACTCAGCACCTTTAATCTAGATGTACACTAATCTGATTGTGAACACACCATGGCCAAACTAAAACAGCTGACAGCGAGGCCAGCAAAACCAACGTTTGTGCAAACGCCAAGACTTTTGTTTTTCAGCACAGTCTGATCTTTTTGACACAAACTTTTTGCAAACTTTCTAAGTTGAAAAATTGATTTCAGCAACCTATGGTCCAGTGCTGGCAGAGGCAAGACTTCCTCGCCCTATACGGGATGGCCACGAGCCAAAATTCGACTGCACGTCAGGCGGACCCTTAACTAAGTTTAAAGAGCCTAATTCCACTCAATCCCCAGAACTCTCAGTTGCACGAAACAATACGAACCAGATGTCAATTATGTAATGATTTATGAGTTCAGTTCTTTCTTGGAGACCTGCTCAGTTACCTAAGCAAACTCCAAATACTCCACATCACCCTCGGCTTCTCGCTGCCACAATGCCTTGTAGCTTAGCAATAAAATCTAGCAATTCATACTAGTGTTTCATATAAACATTGCAAGCGTGACCTTTGGAGTAGGATGGCTGTGACAGAGTGTTTTAAAGCTATGAATAACGCATAAGGCATTTGGCCATAAAAGAAATGGACAGTATGGCAGACTTGCAATGTGCAGACTGACATTGACAACCCGGTTGGGTTTAGTCAAGTTAAAACAGCGGCAGGTGCAAGTCGGTTATTCAAAAACATGGGTCAATGACTATTTTTACAAAAATTCTGCCTGCATCTGGAGGAGGTACTGCCTTGCACAATGTGGGGAGATCTATACAAGAGTAAAAAAAAGTGCAAAGTTTTGCTTTGAAGCCACAGAGATCTGATAAGAGACCAACAACCCTAACAGAGGTTCACTGCAGCTTCTCAACTGAAACCAAAGCCTGCAACTATTGATCCAACTGTCAGCTCCTTCCATTGCTTCAGCAGAGTAGCCTGTAACCTATAGGGGATTAAGAACCTCTCAGCCATGCAAAATTCCCCCCTTCTGCCTTTTGGACCACACAGCCTGTACAACTTAATTTTCTAAGGTTTGCCCACAAAGAGCTCTTAACACACGGCAGGGAAAAAAATGGTATTTGGGATGTTTATGTACATCGAAAAAAAAATCTGCACACAAAAAATTAATGAATAACAAATGTAAAAAAAGTTACAACTGTAAAGCTCTCTCTGCATTTCCTTCTTTCTATATGTATATAAACATACAAAGATGCATACACAAACTTTCAAGCCTGATTTGTGCCTGCAGGGTAAGGGTAAACAGCATCAGGAGCAGATAACATATACAATCCCATAAACTGGCAATCAGCAAGGAAAATTTTATAATTTCCTGCCATATCAGGGCTCGCTAGGTACTTTCCACTAATAACTTTCCCTTTTCAAGCAATTAAACACACATGCGAAAAGTCAAAACTTGCATCAGTCATCACCAACATTAGAGAAGCCTTCAATAAACAGAGTCTTTACACCAGCCTTTTTCAAACTTCTTGCCCCAGAAGAACCCATTAAATAAATTTCAGCTCTTAGGGAACCCCTGCTAAGATTAATTCCTAATCATCCTAACATTGACAGCCAGTGGAAAGAATGTCAAGCTTACAAACAACTAAAAAGATCTATGTTGTCTTGCTTCTGGCTCTGTCGAGTGGACCCAAAACTTTGGAGGCAGCTGGAAGGTCAATTGGCCACAGCTTAAGGAACTCCATGCAACCTCTGGAGGAACCTTAAGGTTCTGCAGAACCATGGTTGAAAACTGCTGCTCTGGAGAAACCCTTGAAATAATTTTCAGGGAAACCTTGCTAAAATTAATTCTCACATTGGTGGACAGAACTTTGGAGGCATCATCAGCTGGGAGTTCAATCCACCACAGCTTAAAGAACCCCTAGCAACCTCTGGCAGAACCTTAAGGTTCTACAGAATCCTGGTGAGAACTGCTGCTCTGGAGGAACCCATGAGATAATTTTTGGGTCTCATGGAACCTGCTAAGAATAGTTCCCAATGCTCCTTACATTCATGGTCAAGAATGTCAACATTACAAACAGCTAAAAAGACTAATGGTGCCATGCTGCTGGCTCCGCCGAGTGTCACTGGACCCAAAACTTTTGAGGCACCATCAGATGGGAGATCAACCAGCCACAGCTCAAGTAGCCCCTTGCAACCTCTGGAGGAACCCTAAGGTTCTACAGAACCCTGGTAAGAACTGCTGCTCTGGATGAACCCATGAAATTGATTTCAGGTCTCAGGGAACCCTTGCTAAGATTATTTCCTAATGCTCCTTACATTGATGGTCAGTGGAAAGAATGTCACCCTTACAGAATACAGAATACAGAAAAATGTAATAATCCCAAAAGGAAATTGTTACAAACTGCTAAACAGACTATTGGTGACATGCTGCTGGCTCTGCAGAGTGGCATTGGACCCGAAACTTTGGAGGCACCATCAGATGGGAGGTCAACCAGCCACAGCTCAAAGTACCCATAGCAACCTCTGAAGGAACCCTAAAGTTCAACGGAACCCTGGTTGAGACAAGCTGATCTACACTCATAATTATATTTTGAACTCATAAAGTAAATAAATAAATCAGAAGTACAAATGTATGAAGCACCACTCTCTTAGGCAAGGCACATGGGTGTACAAAAACTAAATAAACTTTAGAAAACTTTTTCATACTAATAACTTTTTCTTCTATTTTGAACATAATGTAAGTAAATACACTTGATATACACATGTATCTAGCACCAGGCTCTTAGGCAAGGCACTTGCTTGTAAAAAACTTTGAAACACTTTTTCAATCATTTTTTTCTCACGTGTAATTCTATTTTAAACTTAAAAAATGAATAAATGAATTAAATATAAAAGTGTATCAAGCGTCAGGCTCTTAGGCAAGGGACATGTTTGTAAAGAAAAAAAAAAGTAACAAAACTTTAGAAAACTTTTTAACGCTTTCTAATAGGTTTTTCTCAAGCAGATAAATAAATTAAATATACAAATGTATTATGCACCAATCTGTTAGGCAAGGCACATGCTTGTAAAAAAAAAAAAAAAAAGTACCAAAACTTTAGAAAACTTTTTAACACTTTCCTAATCACTTTTCTCAAGCAGAGCCTGCTGCGGGAAGTTTGTAGTTACTGTAACATTAGCCCCTGTTTTATTGCAGCCAGCCAGGGACAGTGCAGGGGAAAAGTTATTGTAGAATTAAGTCATTCTGCATGCAAGGAAACTCAACAGCTATGGACTGTCAAGAGGAGAATGCCGAAGGAAAAGGGTGCATGAGGGCTCTGCACCCCCACTCAATGCCAGGAGGCTCCTGTAAAGCCAAGAAAGTTTTTATCAATTTTTTTTTTTTTTTAACTTACCTACAACAAGGCAGAACAGATCCAGAAAAATTAGCAAAATCCTCTTGCAGCTCCCAGTGCCATTATTGTTGTTTAAAGTGGTGCTGCCCCCGTTCCTGCTTTCGGGGGGCATCGCCTTGTCATATTTGTAGTTCTGCATGCTGGTGTTGCAGTTGGAGACAAATTTCTTTAGATCCAGGCTGCCCAGCTTTGCACACAGTCAATGACAGCAAGCAGACCAGGGAGCTTGTGACTTTGCCCCCCCCTCCTCCCCAGGTACAAAGTCCTTATTTCAAGTCTTGGATAAAGTCACAGAGCCTGCTCCAGAGGTGGATCCAAGTTTTTTCGGTGTAGGATCCCGGCTTTGGGGATGGGATTTCACTTCTGCCTAGGCTTTTGGTGAATGCACAGAGAGAGAGAGAGAGAGAAAGGAGGGGGGGATATTATTCCCAGAGATCCCAGCCTCTGTTCACAAAAGGCTCACTCAGTCCTGCTGATAAAAGTGCTGAGAGCTCAGTCTGCACTCCTGCTCTGCCTGCTCTCCTTCTGCACTTTTATTTTCAGGGTCTGCTTTCCACCCCCTAGAAGAAACTGCCTTGCTCTTGGCTCAGATGGGATTTGGCTAGCACAGCCCCCTTCCTGAAACTTACTTATACATATGATAATTAACTGCACATTTGTTTCCAGAGAGAGAAAGCTGACCCTAAACAGTATGAGGGAGCCTCTAGTGTTCGAAAAGTGCTCCAGAATTTTTTCCAAGAAGTTGCAAAAGTTTAAAGAGGCACCACAGTCCCCCCCCCCTACCTCCTTCTCCTCCACCTCTTCCCCCCAGAGTGGCTCACTTTTACCTTTTCCTCATCTAGGCTGCAGGTAGAAGGTAGGAGGTCTCGAAGAATGGCCTGGGAGGAGTTTTTTTTTAAGGCTGAATAAAGCTTATGTTGGAGATGTAGAAAGGCAAATGTGTTTTTGTCTGCTCATTCACATGATGCCATGCGTGTGAAAACTTGTCCCTGAGCTGTCACTATGTTTTTCTGGCATGCCTGGGGTTGGGTCATGTAATGTGTTTTTTAACGCTTTGTTAGCAGCTGCTTAGAGCAAAAGATCAGGTTGGTGAGGTATGGATTTGGAGCGTTAGGGCTTGACTGAGTTCAACGACGGTCTACTGAGAGAGGACCTTTTCATAGGGGCTCATTTTCCCACAATTGCAATGCATTAATGCAGCATTTTTCAACCTTTTTTCAGTCACGGCACCCTTAAAGCACATGCAAAATCTTGAGGCACCCCAGTCTGAAATGTAAAAAAAACCTAAATGTTACTTACCGATGAGAAACCTGAGCCTGGGACGATGCACACAACTGCCTTGATAAAATTGACTTCATATCAGAAGACCCCTTTCATATCAGAGGTCCCTGAATCAAATTGGAGGTCCCTCATCACATCAGAGGTCTCCCCTTCACATCAGAGTCTCCCTATAACATCAGAGGTCCCCCCATCACATCAGAGGCGCCTCTTTGCATAAGAAGTTCCCCATCACATCAAAGATCCCCTTCACATCAGAGTCTCCCCATCACATCAGAGGTCCCCCCATAACATCAGAGGTGCCTCGTTACATTAGAAGTTCCCCATCACATCAGAGATCCCCTTCACATCAGAGATCCCCTTCACATCAGAGATCCCCTTCACATCAGAGTCTCCCCATCACATCAGAGGTCCCTCCATCACATCAGAGGTGCCTTGTTACATTAGAAGTTCCCCATCACATCAGAGATCCCCTTCACATCAGAGATCCCCTTCACATCAGAGATCCCCTTCACATCAGAGTCTCCCCATCACATCAGAGGTCCCCCCATCACATCAGAGGTGCCTCGTTACATTAAAAGTTCCCCATCACATCAGAGATCCCCTTCACATCAGAGATCCCCTTCACATCAGAGTCTCCCCATCACATCAGAGGTCCCCCCATCACATCAGAGGTGCCTCGTTACATTAAAAGTTCCCCATCACATCAGAGATCCCCTTCACATCAGAGGCTTCCCATCATATCAAAGGTTCCTCCCATCACATCAGAGGTGCCTCGTTACATTAGGCGTTCCCCATCACATCAGAGATCCCCTTCACATCAGAGACTCCTTATCATATCAGAGGTACCCCCATCACATTGGAGGTCCCTCATTACATTAGAAGTCCCCCATAACATCAGAGGTCCCTCTTCACATCAGAGGCTCTCCATCACATCAGAGGTCCCCCCATCACATCGGAGGTCCCTCATTACATTAGAAGTTCCCCTATCACATCAGTACCCCTTCAAATCAGAGGTATCCCTTCACATCAGAGGCTCCCTATCACATCATAGGTCTCCTGCCCTCCCCATCGCATCAGAGGTCCCTCAATACATTAGCAGTTCCATCACATTAGCGGTCCCCATCACATCATAGGCTCTCCGTCGCATCATAGATACCCCTATCATATCAGAGATCCCCCTTCACATCATAGGTTCCTCCATCACATCAGAGTTACCCTCGTCACATCAGAGGTCCATCATTACATTAGAAGTTCCCCCATCACTTTAGAGGTACCCCATCACATCAGAGGTACCACATCACATCAGCGGTCCCTCATTACATTAAAAGTTCCCCATCCCATCAGAGGTCCTTCATTACATTAGAAGTTCCCCCATCAAATCAGAGGACCCTCATTACATTAGAAGTTTCCCCATCACATTAGAGGTCCCCATCACATCAGAGGCTCTCCGTCGCATCATAGGTCCCCTTATCACATCAGATGTCCCCCTTCACATCATAGGTTCCTCCATCACATCAGAGGTCCCCCTTCACATCAGAAGCTCCCCATCACATTAGAGCTCCCCCCCGCCCATCGCGTCAGAGGTCCCTCAATACATTAGCAGTTCCCCCATCACATCAGAGATCCCCATTACATCAGAGGTTTTCCGTTGCATCATAGGTCCCCTTATCACATCAGAGGTCCCCCTTCACATCATAGGTCCCCTTATCACATCAGAGGTCCCCCTTCACATCAGAAGCTCCCCTTTGCATCAGAGCCCCCCCCCCCATCACCTCAGAGGCTACCCATCATAACAGAGGTCCACCAAGCACATCGGATTACCCCCTTCATGTCAGAGGCCCCCCATCATATCCCAGTCCCCCCAAACATGAGTGCAGAGCCTGTCAGCACATCTGTGCACATGCAGATGATTTACCATGCACTGACAAAGACAGGGAGGTTTTCAGCCTTCCTTGGTCATAGTCTTTGCGCGTGCACGGGAAACACCCATGCATGCGCGAATGCCCGAAAGACCCTGTGCCTGCAAAAGTGCCACAGGACTCCTTTGATACCTGAGCCCTATGGCACATCTGTGCATGTGCATGTGCATGGTGTGGGGAGAATTGTGAAAAATACCGCTTTGCAGCACAAATAAAGCGCTTTCAAAAAAAATAAAAAATTTTATGAGAGGGAGGAGCAAGGTGGCAGGACAGCTCAATATGACCTTTAGGGTGAAGATCCACTTTAAGCATTCATGCAGACACAATGAATTATCCCTGTATTATTTGTAACGTTGTCTCCTATGATTATCAGCTCCATCTAATGGCCGTAATTTTTTTAATTTTTTTATTGAGGTATTTCAGAAAAATGGTGCATAGTGGCAATTAGATGGCGCTGACAATCATAGGAGATACTCAGACTGCAAACAATATGTCTGTGCACTGCAAAATGTTTATGCATAGACCTCTTCAATTCCAAACGTTCTGCAGTAATCAATGGCTAATATGGTCCAATCCTCCACTGCTAGACTGCAGAAGGAAACCTGTGCCAGCCCAGGGAAATTATAATTATTATAATAGTAATTATATAGCAACAACAGTTTGCAGAGCACTTTACAATATAAAGGGAGAGTACAGTTACAATACAATTCAATACAAGAGGTTTGGGAAGGCCCTGCTCCTGAAAGCTTACAATCTAAAAGGGAGGGGCTCTATGCAGATAGTGGTAGCAAACTGAAACCGGGACCCCCAGTTTCACATCTGAAACTGGCCTTTGTTATTCGTTAGTGGGCACACAAAGAAAAAAAAAAACTTCCCCGAACACGGGGGGCAATTGTCTGCCCAGCAAATTGCAGCAATGACCTGAGAAGCGTGTAGAAGATGACCTCACTTCACCGTAGAGGTGAGCTGCAGCCATGATGTGTAAAACCACAGGCCTTCAAAGTACTTCTCTCAATGGCCTTTCTCAGGCTTTGATGGGTTTTCACTTCCTATAAGCTACCTGAATACTTCTCAAAGCCTGACCCATTTTAGAGAAGTGCAGGGTACACCCAGAGGAGCCTAGTAGCTGGATGAGCACACATTCATGGGACTTGTAGTTCTGCATCTGCTGGAGAACAAGATGTGAAGGGTCCAGTATTCCCTGTACAATGCCATGGTACCCTATATGTTAACATCTTATAACTAATAAAAATAAATCTTCGGTTGGCATGATGGTGCTTGTTGTTCTACAAAGACATCATTTCATAATGTGCTGAAATTTGTCAGGGCAGCAGACTTAAAGCTGCATCTTTGGCTGGCGACACACAGGTTGTACTTGGGCCAGGCCTAAAGGCTCCTGCCGGTTGGGAAGGAGTTACATCCCGCCCCACAGCCTCAGGTGATGGTACTTACAATAGAGAAGGTTTACTGCTTACTGAAGGTGTTTATTTTGTTCTCTTGTTTCCTTCTGCACTCAGGAGAGTAACTGAATATACAGGTTGTACAATAATACTTACAGGTTGGCAGGACTGATGTTTGGCTGTGTGGTGGATGATGGAGAGTTAAACCACCTGGAAATGTCCTCCATTTCTCAGAGATCTCTGCATTAAGTTCCCGGGTCTGTACACCTGCTGTGCCCTATATGAAGGGTTCCCATCATCCCTGTGCTGAGTTCCCAGGTCTGTACACCTGCTGTGCCCATTATGAGGGGTTCCCACCATCCCTGTGCTGAGTTCCCGGGTCTGTACACCTGCTGTGCCCCATTATGAGGGGTTCCCACCATCCCTGTGCTGAGTTCCTGGGTCTGTACACCTGCTGTGCCCTATATGAGGGGGTTCCCACCATCCCTGTGCTGAGTTCCTGGGTCTGTACACCTGCTGTGCCCCATTATGAGGGGTTCCTACCATCCATGTGCTGAGTTCCTGGGTTTGTATACCCACCGTGCCCATTATGATGGGTTCCCACCATACTTGTGCACTGCAGAGTTCTCAGCGCTGTACACCTGCTCTGACTATTATGGGGGAGGGTTCCAACTTCGCACCATAACACCATCTGTGGCCATTATGATGAGTTTCTCACTATTCCTTTACTGAGTTCCTGGGTCTATACAACTACTGTGCTGATGATGAGGAACCCCCCCCCCCCCCCCCCACCACCACCACCACCATTCCTGTGCTGAGTCTCTGGGTCTGCACATCTTTTGCACCTATTAAGACAGTTTCCCACCATCCTGAGTCCCCAACTCTGCAAACCTGCTGTGCCCATAGTGAGGGTTTCCTACCATCCTTGCATTGAGTTTCTGTGCCTATACACCTGTTGTGCCCATTGTGTGAGGTTCCCATCATCCTTAGGCTGAGTTCCCAGATCTTCACACCTCTTGTACCCATTATGAGGGGCTCCCACCACCACTGTGCTGAGTTCCTGGGCCTGCACACCTACTGTGCCCATTATGAGGGACTCCCACCACCCCTGTACTTCCCAGTTCCTATTTGGAGTGGCCTAGCAATAGAAAATAACAGGGTCTTACCCAACCCACCAGGCTCCATTTTCTTCTTAAATATTTTAGGTAGTCTGACCATTTAATAAGAGTGCACCTATGGCTTGAGCAACGTTCCCTAAAAGTCTTAGGGTACAGGTGCTTTGCAAAGGAACTCAAAAACCCATCCTAAGAAGCCAATGGCCATTAAAGAATAGTCTTTTGTTTCATTTTAGGAGATTGTAGTTTATGGAAGAGCTCCATGGACAAAGGATCTCTACACTAGAATGAGTAGAGTGAAATGATGCACATTACTTTTGCCTCTTTTGCACCCTTTGCAAATGCTGGTTCTGAGGCTGGGAAGCTAAATGCACACCTCCCTAGAAGTAGAATGAGGACAGCACTCGTTGAACCTCACTACATTTACTTGCATGTAGCTGTGACATTGAACGCAAAAAAGGATTGGCTAGATTTGAATCAGGCAGTGTGCTTCATGGGCTGCATGTGGCCCTTTGCTTGCCCTTTGGGCACTATTCTTTCAACCAACACCAATGATGAGGGACCATTCCTTCCATTGACACCAACAGTGGTGCATAATCCCTCCTACTAGCACCAATGATGGGGCACTATTCCTGACATCAATGATGGGACACTATTCCTCCCGCTGACACCAATGGTGGGGCACTATTCCCCCCAATGACACCAACAATGGGGAACAATTCCTCTCACTGACACCAATGATGGGGCACTCTTCCTCCTCCTACTGACCACAGGTGCTATATAATTTATTTATTACCCCTAACCACCAAGCCTGAAACATTGCCTATTTCCAGTGATGCTGGGGGCATTTTATTTTCCACTGGCTACAGTCCAGCCCCCCTAAAGTATATAGAACGATAAACTGGCCCTTTGTTTAGAAAGTTGGGAGACCCCTACTCTAAAGAAGGGGTCTCCAAACTGTGGCCCGTGGCCCAGATGTGACCCTTTGTTTGCCTGTTTCTGGCATTTGGGGCACTATTCCTTTCATTGATACGAAACACTATTCCCCCCACTGACTCCAGTGATGGGGTACTGTTCCTTCCACTGACACCAGAGATGGGGAACTGATTCCCCCACAGACACCAATTATAGGGCATGTTTCCTCCCAAAGACACCAATGATGGGACACTATTCCTCCCACTGACAGCAATAATGGGGCAGTATTCCTCCCACTGACACCAATGATGGGGCAGTATTCCTCCCACTAACACCAATGATGGGGTACTGGACCTCCCACTGACACCAGAGATGTGGAACTGATTCTTCCACTGACACCAATTACGGGGCACCATTCCTCCCACTGATCCCAACAATGGGGCACTATTCCTCCTCCTACTGGCCATGAGTGCTATGTAATTTATTTGCTCCCACTGACGACCAAGCCTGATACATTGTCTCCTTAGATTAAAGCATTAAAGAACAATAAACTGACCCTTTGGAAAGTTTGGGGACCCCTGCTCTAGAGGATGGTAGGAACAAATGACCACTTTAGCACTAGAGTTTATCCAAAAATGAGATGACATTAGATTTGGACCCTATTTCATTCATTCGAATTCCATCCCAGGAACACCACATTGGTGTAAGCAAATCTATTGTTTCCAAAAGAGTTGTTCTCCATTGACAGCAAGGGAGTGACATCTCACTGGTCCAGCTAACAAGGAAGCAATGCCATGAAAAGAGGTGAATGGCTTTTATGTTCTCCCTTCTCTAGTGATTGAGTTACCATTGGAAGTGCATCGTAGGCCTTACCGATCCTGGTGCAGAGGGACCATTAAGTGACATCAGAGTCAAGATGGCTGAGACTAAAGTGTTTTCACACTTCCATTACACCGGAGCCAGTAACCGCTCTCTCTTACCAGGCCTGTCTAGACTGGGATGGCTGCTGATCGAAGAGTGATAGACATCAGACTGTATCTGTCTATCTGTGTCCTGCTGACGGCAATGTAACCCTACACCTGACCTGAAGGGCCAATATGGTGGTTCAGCAAAACACAGAATCATCTTCCAACTTGTTTTCCCAAAAAAAACTGATTGCAAGCCCTGATAGGGTCAGGATCAAATGCAGTGGTGGGAGAGCTTAGCCCTCCAGCCGTGAAGAAGATACAAAGGTCAGCTTGCCCTGGGCAGTACAAACCAGGGTCCAACCTGGAGAGCCTACAGTTTAGAGTGTCCCTCTTAGGACCCAAATTCCTCCACTGCTTTTGGCTACAAAATGTTTACTTCAGATCTGCAGAAATTTTAAAGTTCCACTTACTGAAAATGTTTAACCCACCCATAAAGCCCAGACGAAATTTAGCAGCCCTGCCAGGCACCAGTTTCAAAAACTTTTCGACTAATTAGCCTATGTAAACCATTTTAAGATGATTTCCAGGTATGGATTTTTGCATAGCCACGTTGGTACAGCTTTGACCAGTAAAAGTACACATGTTCCATACCTGGCTGATCCCTATGGAAGAGGAGAATCACTGTAGTAGCTGTAGAATTCACCTCCGTAACATCTCTAAAATTTGCCCCTTTTTAACAAATGAAACCACCATGCTCCTCATTCACTCCCTCGTTATCTCTCGCCTTGACTATTGCAACTCCCTTCTCATTGGCTTACCTCTCCATAGGCTCCTCCCCTCTTCAGTCTATCATAATTGCTGCTGCCAGACTTATTCACCTTACCAACCGCTCAGTGTCTGCCAACCCTCTTCTCCAATCCCTACACTGACCACCACCCCTCTCCTCCAATCCCTACCCTGGCTCCCAATCACCCAGCGAATTAAATTCAAAATACTAACCACAACATACAAAGCCATTCACAACTCTGCCCCGAGCTACATCACTGATCTTGTCTCCAAATATCACCCAAATCGACCTCTCCGCTCTTCTCAAGACCTCCTGCTTTCAAGCTCTCTCATCTCCTCCTTCCATGCTCGTCTCCAGGATTTCTCCAGAGCCTCTCCCATCCTCTGGAACTCGCTACCTCCATCTATCCGGCTATCCCCTACTCTTGCTACCTTCAGGCGATCCTTGAAAACTCATCTCTTCAGGAAAGCCTATCACGTCTCCAACTAATCTCCTACCCCTTCCATCAGATCATTCCCCACAGTTACAACCTTTTGTACCACCTGCCCCACCCTATTAGATTGTAAGCTCTTCTGAGCAGGGCCCTCTTAATCCTCTTGTATTTTATTGTATTATAACTGTATTGTCTCCCTTTTATATTGTAAAGCACTGCGTAAACTGTTGGCGCTATATAAATCCTGAATAATAATAATAATAGTAGCTGCTGCTACTACGGTAAACCCCTATTCTTTTTCAAGTCACGTGCTGAGCAGATGCCCTGCTGCATGGTGAACACAAGAAAAGGCTTGCCTCTGAGCCGCCATTAAGGGAATAGACGTTCTCTGATTGAACAGGGTAGAGATTGTGATGTCACCACCCACCCTTCCACCTCGTCCAATCAGAGAACGCTTTGAAGTCGTTGAGAAAAATACAAGGTATTCTCTGAATGGCGCCCGTGCCAAGCAAACGACGCCCTGTGGATACTATGCAGCAGGGTAGCCTCTCGCCACAGGACCCGGAAGACAGATAGGGGTTGATTTATTCAAACTGGAGAGTGCAAAATCTGGTGCAGCTCTGCATGGTAGCCAATCAGCTTCTAACTTTAGCTTGTTCAATAAAGCTTTGGAAGCTGATTGGTTTCTATGCAGAGCTGCATCAGATTTTGCACTCTTTAGTTTTAGTAAATCAACACTAAGGGTCACTGTAGTAGCATTGTAATAGCAGTGGCTAGTACAGTAATTCACCGCTTCTACAGGAATCAGCCAGGTATGGTATATGTACTCGGGGCCATCTTTACCCACTTCCATACTGGGCATTTTCACCCCCCTTCCTGCCCAGGCCAATTTTCAGTTTTCAGCGCTGTCGCATTTTGAATGACAATTGCACGGTCATGCAACACTGCACCCAAATTACATTTTTATCTTTTTTTCCCCCCACAAGTAGAGCTTTCTTTTGGTGGTATTTGATCTTCTCTGCGTTTTTTGTTTTTTTTTTGCACTATAAACAAAAGAAGAGCGACAAGTTTGAAAAAAACACAATATTTTTTTACTTTTTGCTATAATAAATATCCCAATTAAAAAAAAAAAAAAATGCCCTCAGTTTAGGCCGATATGTATTCTTCTACATATTTTGGAAAAAAAAAATCGCAATAAGCGTATATTGATTGTTTTGCGCAAAAGTTATATTGTTGACAAAATAGGGGATAGTTTTATGGCATTTTTTTTTTTTACTAGTAATTGCGGCGATCTGCAATTTTTATCGTGACTACGACATTGCGGCGGATACATCGGACACTTTCGACACTATTTTGGGACCATTCACATTTATACAGCGATCAGTGCTGTGAAAATGCACTGATTACTGTACAAATGTCACTGGCAGGGAAGGAGTTAACACTAGGGGGCGATCAAGGGGTTAAATGTGTTAGCTAGGGAGCGATTCTAAATGTAGGGGGAGGGGACTCACAAGGGGAGGAGACCAATCGGTGTTCCTCTGTACTAGGAACACACGATCGGTCTCCTCTCCCCTGACAGGACGTGGATCTGTGTGTTTACACACACAGATCCACGGTCCTGCTCTGTTAATGAGCAATTGCAGGTGCCCGGCAGACATCGCGGTCGCTGGGCACGTCCACCGACTACAGAGTGACAAGGGCGGAGCGCGTGCGCGCACCCCCTAGGCGGCCGGGAAGCCCAGGACGTCATATGACACCCGCCCAGGATGGGAGATCCCTCCTGCGGACGTCATATTACTATGGGCAGGTAGGGAAGTGGTTAATATTAATTGGACCCTGGACAAACATTTTCTAGTGCCCTCTAGAATCCACTTATCAACTATTTGTGGCTCAAGGGGAAGCTGCTTTGGGTCCCACAACAATGACTGGGCCTGGGGCAGCTGCCCCTTTTGCCCTGCATTAAAGATGGCCCCATCTGTACTCCACACTTACATTGATCCAAGCTGGACCAACATAACTATGCAATAAAATCCGTACTTGGAATTTAGCTGTATGTTTGTATAAAAAAAATCTCATCAGTACATTCCATTTTGCCATCAGAGACTTGATGAACGTTGCTTGAAAGTCCTTCAAAATGTTGCTTTCCTTTTAACATTCAATTTTGCTAAGAAAGGAATTCCCCAAAAAAAAATGACATAGAATGCTGGAAATCTACTAGTTTGGGAAAAAGTTTCCATGCTGCTCCTTCCAAATGTCCTAACACTATGGTGGATATCGAAAGTTGACTTGACACCTCTAACCATTAGAAAATCCAACGAACATTCCAAAAACTTACATTTTTTAATTAAATTCTACTCGTGTATGGCCAGCTTCTGGGCACAGTGACAGCTTCAGGCATTGTACCGGGACTGAAAGTGAAAGAAATCTTCCACTCGCTCCAGCAAACAATTAAGAGAAGATTTCCCCTCACTTCCTGTTGTGTCTCCATGAGTCCTTCCCCACACTATACAGAATTTAAAAAAAAAAGGATCTTGGCTTTAGATATACTTTAATATATTGAAGGATAGGGATAAGTGTTAGCATTAGGCTAAGTGTAAAGGGTTAATTTCCCATGCTAACTTATGGCTGTGTAGGTTGTGTTATGCCGCGTACACACGAGCGGACTTTTCGACCGGACTGGTCCGACGGTCTATCCGACGGATGTTCGGCGGACTTCCGACGGACTTTCCCAACGAACGGACTTGCCTACACACGATCACACCAAAGTCCGGCGGATTCGTACGTGATGACGTACGACCGGACTAAAATAAGGAAGTTGATAGCCGGTAGCCAATAGCTGCCCTAGCGTAGGGTGACCAGACATCCCCGGTTTCTGGGGACAGTCCCCGGATTGAGGACACTGTCCCCAGACCAAGTCTGTCCCCAGTTTTGTCCCCTGATTGGATTTGAACAGGGGCTGGGGCAATTTCAAAGACAGCCCGTGCAGAATAAAAAGAAAAAATCTGAATTGCACCCCCCCTCCTCTGCCGCTCCTACTAGCTAATGGGGGTTTATTTTTTTCCATTATCTGTGCCCCTTTCTGATGATCATGTGCTGGTCGGAGCGGAGGGACTATTTCTTCAGTTTCGGGCGCATGCCCATTTAGCTCCACTCGCATGTTCTTCTGCCTTGGCTCAAGTCCCGGCCAGCCGCCTGCCTGCTTATCTCCTTGCCTTCCCTGGTGGAGTGATCTTCCTCTGCTCCCCACCCAGTAGTAGCCGGGGCCCGAAGAGTAAAGCCCCATACACACTATCAGATTTTCTGCTGATTTTGTCTTCAGATTTACCAAAACCATGTAGTGCAAAGGCCTGCCTGATTGCATACAAATTGAAACTCCTAAGGTTTGACCTCATATTATATGGTTTTGGTAAATCTGAAGGAAAAAATCAGCAGAAAATCTGATAGTGTGTATGGGGCTTTAGACTTGACAGGCTGTGAGGCGGGCAGCGGCGGGGGAGACGATCAAAGAGTCGTCAATTGCTGCCATTACAAGTTAAAAAAAAAATATGTCCCCGGATTTCATTTTAAAAATCTGGTCACCTTACCCTAGCGTCGGTTTTCGTCCGCCGGACTAGCATACAGACGAGCGGACTCCAGTCCGTCGGAAAGATTTGAAACATGTTCCAGATCTAAAGTCCTTCAGATATTCGACCGAAAAAGTCCACTGCAGGTCCGATGAAGCCCACACACGGTCGAATTGTCCGCCGGACTCGGTACGTCAGACCGGTCCGGTCGAAAAGTCCGCTCATGTGTACGCGGCATTAGGGTCCATTAACACTTAAGCATTCTGTTGCAGTGCATTAACGGAATGCATTAACGCATGTTGCCTTAGGGCAGCCCATTCATTATGAATGGGCTTCCAAACCACCACAATGAGTAAAAAAAAAGCACAGAGCCCTTTATCGCCACACAGCACACCACAACGCATGGTATGCTTGTCGTGTGTGGGGCTCTGCTATACAGTGCGTTGGCGTGCCATTCGAAATGAAATGCACCGCACATAGAGCAGAGAATTTGTCATACGTTGTGGTAATATGTGTTGATGCGCACGTTTTAGCATGCATTGCCATTACTCCTAAGTAGTAAGGGGCTCTTAGCGATAGGTTCACTCACATTAATGCGTGTCGGGAAAGCTGCCACTTAGCAGACGCATGAACGTGCGATTCTTAATGGCAACCCCACTCATCTGCAAACGCGTAAATTTTGGCATGAATCAAACTGCATGGTGCTGTTTTGGAAAAAGAGTCAGGGGCTTCTTCTTCATTTCTCTCTTGCATTGGGCAGCCCATTGAAACGAGTGGGCTGCCCTACACGCAACACAGAGGAACACGTGAAAAATGTGCGGGAATGCGCCCGCGCTTGGCCACCCCCGTATGTGTGAACCAAGCCTAAAGGTTAGGCTGGTGGCTTTTTTGGGACTAGAATGGCTGTCAATGGTTAATGGTTCAGGATTAGGTTAGGGGTCAGTGCTAGAGGTAGATTACATGTTAATCATTATAAGGAGTCCTGCATCAACTCCTTTAGTACCACACTGCCGCTGCGGTGCCTCAGCCCTGTACGATAGAAGAGTTTAATTTGAAGCTCACTACTAAGTGTTTCTAGTTCCTCCATCCTGCCAGGTTGGGAAGTAGAAACAAGTTTTGTTCGGGAGTAAATGACTCACCTACTTCTGCTTTACTCATATGAAAAGTAAAAGTGAGGGAACAATGAGAGCCCTCGCTGCCAGGACAAGCCACAGCGGATTAAAATGATTTCTTAACAATACAACAAGTATTTGTGATTGATGTGTATTTCTGGAATGAAAGAATTTATAAACTCAGGTCTTCAGGTCTTCTACTTATGTTATACTGCTGGTGATTGTCTCTCGGGTACCAACATAAAATGACCATCACCTGTCCTGTAGGAGGACTTCAAATCTTCTACTCATGTTATACTCAAGGTGATCTTCTCTATGGTGCAAACATAAAATGGACATTACCTGTCCAGTAGGAGGAATTCAGACCTTCTACTCATGGTATGTTGTGGGTGTGATCTTTCCTAGGGTGCAAACAAAAAATGGGCATCACCTGGCCTGTAGGAGGTCTTCAGATAGTTACATAGTTAGTAAGGTTGAATAAAGACACCAGTCCATCCAGTTCAACCTGAGTGAGTGTGGGTCTACAACCCTGACCCTTGTCCCTAACCCTGAACATCGCACACTCACATCAATCCCTACCCTCAATCCAAGGTCCCCATTCATATACTAGGGCCAATTTTGGACAGAAGCCAATTAACCTACCAGCATGTCTTTGGAGTGTGGGAGGAAACCGGGGTACCCGGAGGAAACCCACGCAGGCACAGGGAGAACATGCAAACTCCAGGCAGGTAGTGTCGTGGTGGGGATTCGAACCAGCGACCCTTTTTTACTGCTAGGCGAGAGTGCTAACCACTGCACCACTGTGCCGCCCCTAAACTCGTGTCATACTGTAGGTGATCTTCCCTAGGGTGCAAACATAAAATGACCATCACCTGGCCTGTAGGAGGTCTTCAGATTTTCTACTCATGTTGTAATGTAGGTAATGTTCCCTGGGGTTGAAAACATGAAATGACCATCACCTGTCCTATAGGATTTCTTCAGATCTTCTCCTCATTTTGTACTGTAGGTGATCTTCCCTAGGGTGCAAACATAAAATTACCATTACCTGTCCTGTAGGAGGTGTTCAGATCTTCTACTCATGTTATACTGTAGGGGATCTTCCCTAGGGATCCAATTTAAAATGACCATCACCTGAATCTTTGTTGGCTGTAGGGGTTGTGGAGTCACAAGCTGTCCAGAAACGCACCAGGCATTATGTCTACCACATATGCATACATCCATTCTGTTTTTTGAAAAGTAGGTCAATAGATCTTTACTTACTAAACCCTCCCTGATTGCTTGGCTTGGACAGATTCCTATAATGAAAGAAGCAGAAGCAGGGAGATCCTTGCACTGTAGGACCTCAGGTACAGTTTTCTCTCCAGCAAGGAGAACAGAGAACAGCACAGTATTGACATCACCAAATCTTACTTCAAACCTCCTGAGAATAGCAGTCCGAGGCAGCCTTAGGACTGCCTTAGATGATTTCACACTGCAGATATGCAACTAAGAGGCTACAGAACAGGTGTACCTAGGTACAGGAAGTGCAAATATTTTTGGGGGGTAATGCTCAGGCACAATAGACACTTCTATAGGATTGTTCCCTATAGGATGGCAGATCCTCACTTTTTCTGGTACAATCATTTTTATTGAGAAAAACAATACCAAGATACAGGCTTGAGCAAAAAAAGAAAAGGGTCCCACTCAGGGGAGCAAAACAGTAAAATACATGTAAATACAGAAGAAGCACATCTGGCATCTAGTGTCAGAAGTAACAATGAGAAACTGGGCAAGGAGGTCCAGGACATAGTGAGGCAAAGGTGGTGGGATTGTCATCCCATGGTGGGGGGGGGGGGGGGAAGGGAAGTAAAGAAATAAAATAAAAAGGGGGGGACCACAAAAACCAAGGGGAAGTGGGGGATAGGGAGGGGTGGAGGGGCAGGAGGAAGAAATGAGGAGGGAAAAAGCAGGAGACAGACAGAATAAGAAAGGAAGAAGAGAGGTGCAGAACTAAGCAGGGGGAGAAGGCAGGAAACAGACAGGATAAGAAAAGAAGTGCAGAAGTAAGCATAGAAAGAAGGCAGAACCTGCAGGATAGTGTTCCAGAAAAACCAAACTAGCCTGGGGCAGAGTGGGGAGAGCATAAGACCACCATAAGTTCCACTTTTTGAGGAACTTGTCGTGGGAATCATGAAGTATACTGGTCATTTTCTCATGAAGCATGAGGGCAGTCAGTCTGTAAACCCAAGCCCTAGCAATGGCACATTGTGGCAATGAAACGATAGGTGGCCAGCTTCTGCTGGTAAGGGAGGAGGCCTGGGAGAGGGCAGTGGAGAAGTGCATGCCGGGCGTCCTTGTGGAATAGTACATAGAAAAGTATTGAGAGGAGGCTGTAGACTTTTGACCAGAAGCCCTTGAAATGGGGGCAGGACCACCAAATATGGATCTCATCTCCGCATTGGCTGCAGCCCCTGAATTATTTAATTACTATATGAGGGGTTTGAATGAGCTATACAGGCCAGGACCCAGTAGAGGAGAACCTTATAGGCCGCTTCCATGGTGACCATGTTGAAAGAACATTTGGCTATGGGAGGACCAGGCCTTGCTCCAATCCTCTAAATCTATGGAGATGTACAGGTGAGCACGAGATGAACCCCCCAGGAGTTGCAGAAATAGACAGACCAGCCCCCCCAACTTCTTGAAGAAGGTAAACAGTGGCATATTTGAGGTTCATTAGCTAAACCCCACAAATGTCCATATTTAGGAGTACAGGGTGAAGAAAATACATTTTTCTCCAGAATGCATTGTTTCGTAACATCCAGATGCTGCCTTGTGTCTGGAAACTGTTATGATCCATTATGTTTTTCATTATTAATGGGAAAACAAAGAATGTTTACTATGTTGGAATGAAGACTCAAACTATGTCGCTTGTCGCTATGACAAATAGTCATTGAATAGATTCCGCCATTCTGTCCAGTCTTCTCTCCAGTCCTAGAAATGTGAAGAGAGGAGACAACCTGTAGAAACGTGTCTGAAATGTAAGCGGAATTCCACGACATGCCAAGTCTTCCCCCATATCTCTGTCCACTATCAATAACAACAAGACAATTATACGATGCTTGGGAGGAAGAAGAGCTTCAGAGCTGTCATGGCACTTGATTCTTGCGGTTGTGACGCCCACTCAGATACAGACACCGATTACAGACACCGATCTCAGGTATCACATTCCGTATCATGCAATGTTAACCCTTTTACTGGAGAAACTAGAATAGGCAAATTCGGAATGCAAAGTGTAGCTATGGCCACCAAGCAGATACGTCCAGTAAGCCCATGCAGGTCCACTTAGGTCAACTTGGGTAAACCTCTGACCCAAACTTTTTATTTTTTAAAGAGTAGGCATGCTTTTTCTTTGCTTTTTTGATCACATTGGACACATTCCTTTACTTCCTACACAGGAAATAAGGGGAAGCTCCCTAATGTCCCGTACACACGAGCGGGAATTCCGCCAGCAAAAGTCTAATGTGAGCTTTTTGTCGGAAAATGCGACCGTGTGTATACTCCATTGGACTTTGCTGGCGGAATTCCAGTCAGCAAAAGATTGGGAGCATGTTCTCAATTTTTCGGTCGGAAAAAGTTCCGATCTGAAATTCCGATCGTCTGTACCAATTCCGACGCGCAAAATTTCAACGCATGCTCGGAAACAATTTGACGCATGCTCGGAAGCATTGAACTTCATTTTCTCGGCTAGTGTTGTACGTCACTACGTTCTTGGCGGTCGAAAGTTCAGCGAACTTTTGTGGGGCCGTGTGTATGCAAGCCAAGCTTGAGCGGAATTCCGTCGGAAAAACCATCCAAGAGTTTTCCGACGGAAATTCCGCTCGTGTGTATGCGGCATAACAGGGAGGCAAGCCCTGACAGAGGTTCTAATATGATACCACTTTATCATAGAGGTAAGAAAGGCTGTTCCTCCTTCTTCCTTTTGGTTCTTCCCTTCTCCATCAATGTTGCTTCTTTGGTCTGGATCAGTCAGATCAAGCCTTTATGTCTGGCTACTGGCCTTAGTGCACGTGGCCAACACTGTTCTATGCACTGCTTTACTAAACACTTCAAGATATAGTTCTAGTACGCTTCTCCTACATTCTGCTCTCGAACTTTGTGTGTCGGAAATTCCGACAGAAAAAGTCCGATGAAGCCCACACAACACAATCCAATCGCACTTTCTCCATCGGAAAATCCGACCGTGTGTACAGGGCATAAAAGTCATTAAAGCCGGCCATAGACGGTTCTTACCCTGGTCAGTTCAGCAGGACTGGCCAAGATTTGAACCACGAATGGGCACGCTGATTGAACCCAAGTTGATTGATCGATCAACTTGGGTGCAACCAGCATGTCTGATGATTTCTCATGCTATTATTGCCAGCGGCTATAGCCCCTAGCAATAATTTACTGTGTTCTCTAGGCAGCAGGGATAACACAACACAATAGCTTTGCGGGACAGTAGGGGCAGCTGCCCTGGGTGCAGACGAGCAAGTGGGCAAAGAACAAATGCAGAGTGGTACACCCATTCTAAGGCATGTATTAACAGTGGAGGAGGGAGGTGCAATTCTGGTTCCTTGCCCTGGGCACTGCACGACTCTGTCCCGGTACTGTCTGCAGGACGCATTACCCCATCAACAATGACTATGATGATGGGGGAATGAAGCTATTTTCTTTACTCCTGTTTTTAAAATTAATGTTGTTGAAATAAATCTGCAATGTGGGGAGAGGTCTGTGGGGAGCACAAATGTGAGAACATCGATCTGTGAAGGACTGTAATAGCAGTTATGTCTACCAGTATAAAGTAATGTATTTCCAGTCTATGAATGTCTCCTGAAGCATATGCCTGATCATCTCCTGTATCATGTCTGTAGCCTATGACCAGCTCCTGTATTATGTCTGCAGTCTCTTACCATCACTTGTATTATGTCTGAAGTCTCTGTCCATCTCCTGTAGTATGTCTGTAGTCTCTAAACATCTCCTGTATCATGTCTGCAGTCTCTGACCATCTCCTGTATCATGTCTGCAGTCTCTGACCATCTCCTGTACTATGTCTGAAGTCTCTGTCCATCTCCTGTAGTATGTCTGCAGTCTCTGACCATCTCCTGTACTATGTCTGCAGTCTCTGACCATCTCCTGTATCATGTCTGCAGTCTCTGACCATCTCCTGTATCATGTCTGCAGTCTCTGACCATCTCCTGTACTATGTCTGAAGTCTCTGTCCATCTCCTGTAGTATGTCTGCAGTCTCTGACCATCTCCTGTATTATGTCTGCAGTCTCTTACCATCACTTGTATTATGTCTGAAGTCTCTGTCCATCTCCTGTAGTATGTCTGTAGTCTCTAAACATCTCCTGTATCATGTCTGCAGTCTCTGACCATCTCCTGTATCATGTCTGCAGTCTCTGACCATCTCCTGTACTATGTCTGAAGTCTCTGTCCATCTCCTGTACTATGTCTGCAGTCTCTGACCATCTCCTGTATCATGTCTGCAGTCTCTGACCATCTCCTGTATCATGTCTGCAGTCTCTGACCATCTCCTGTATCATGTCTGCAGTCTCTGATCATCTCCTGTATCATGTTTGCAGTCTCTGTCCATCTCCTGTACTATGTCTGCAGTCTCTGTCCATCTCCTGTATTATGTCTGCAGTCTCTGTCCATCTCCTGTAGTATGTCTGCAGTCTCTGACCATCTCCTGTACTATGTCTGCAGTCTCTGACCATCTCCTGTACTATGTCTGCAGTCTCTGACCATCTCTTGTATTATGTCTGCAGTCTCTGACCATCTCCTGTACTATGTCTGCAGTCTCTGACCATCTCTTGTATTATGTCTGCAGTCTCTGACCATCTCCTGTAGTATGTCTGCAGTCTCTGACCATCTCCTGCATTATGTCTGCAGTCTCTGACCATCTCCTGTATTATGTCTGTAGCCTCTGACCATCTCTTGTATCATGTCTGCAGTCTCTGACCATCTCCTGTATTATGTCTGCAGTCTCTGACCATCTCCTGTACTATGTCTGTAGCCTCTGACCATCTCCTGTATCATGTCTGCAGTCTCTATCCATCTCCTCTAGTATGTCTGCTGTCCATGTCCATCTCCTGTAGTATGAGTGACTCTGAATTCTGTGAACATGAAAGTGTCACACTGTCACATATGAGGTCATTCCGGGACACCTACCATCCAGCCTACCTAGTGTAATGGAAATTTGAGGCCTGCAATGTTTATACCTTCAGTTTACATTAATGATAATCTTTATTAATAATTTCACTAGTTCTTTGTGTGTAACTTCCTCTTTCTGTTATTGTCTTTGTTCATTGGCAGCACTGTATTTGTAACATCACTGGCTTTTAAGGTTTTACCATCTACATTATATTAATTGAACGTTTCTTTTCTAAAATATAAATTCGATCTTTATTTTTTAGCACAGTTAACATTTGTTATTGATTTTATTGGTAATAGCCACAACAGCATTGGATTAGACTCTTATATAGACAAAAGGTTGTATTCACTTATTTTATTTATCATTAAGCGGATAAGTGAGGTGGTAGAAATGGCCAAAGCACTAGTCGGTGTACAGCTCTGCACTCAGGACACACACCTGTATAATTGGTATGAAGTAAAATTGTTCTCTCCAGAGATGTACCTTCTCCAGTAGATGACCCCTCTCTGTGCTCTGCCATGACTCTATATCCAGGCCGGGGATATGTGCGTCTCCCGGGATTAGCGCTCTGTGGATATAGTGCCATGATGATCAGATTACTCACATTCTATTTTTACACGCTGAACGTTCCATGGGGAAAAAAAAAGATCACCCAAAAAAGGGACTGGGGCAGCCCGGTGCCTCTTCCAAACCAGCCCATATTCATTTCAAAGTGCCGGGATCAACCATCAAGCCCTTCTCAGTATATCGAATGTAATACGTATATAAGCCAATGAACACGCTTATTTTGTCTCTTTTATTCCTATACTGAAGTAGAGTGAATTTTATGGAGCTAAAGCACTGTGTATTGTCTACAATTTAAATACGCATTATATTACCAAAAGTATTGGGACACCTGCCTTTACACGCACATGAACTTTAATGGCATCCCAGTCTTAGGCCGGGTTGACACTGGTACGACATACGTTCCGACATTGGGAGCTCATGTCGCATGACGTGTGAAAATCAATGTTTCTCTATGAAAGCCATCTTAACTGGTCCGACACCTGTCGGACCGACTTGAAAATGCTCCCTGCACTATATGGGTCAGACTTTGATCCTACTTCAGCCCATTGAATTTCGTTGAAGTCGGATCGCTGTCTTAAGTGATCCAGTTTTGGCATGCGGCTTGTGCTCTGATGATCTTGAAGGGGAACTCCCTGCCAAATGTAAAAAAAAAAAACGGCATGGGTTCCCCCCTCAAGACTATACCGGGCCCTTCGGTCTGGCATGGATTTTAAGGGGAACCCCCCACACCATAAAACGGCATGGGGTCCCCCGCAAAATCCATACCAGACCCTTATCCGTGCACACAGCCCAGCAGGTCAGGAAAGGGGGTGGGGACGAGCGAGTGAGCGGGAGAGAGCATCAAGTCAACATCGGAAGAAGAACAGAGGGAGAAGACAGTGGACAGAGGGAGAAGAACCGGAGAGGGCTAGAAGACATTAGCAGAGAAGAACCGGAGAGGGCTAGAAGACATCAGCAGAGAAGAACCGGGGAGGGCTAGAAGACATCAGCGGAGAAGAACCGGAGAGGGCTAGAAGACATCAGCAGAGAAGAACTCGGAGAGGGCTAAAAGATATTAGCGGAGAAGAACCTGGAGAGGGTAGAAGACATCAGCGGAGAAGAACCGGAAAGGGCTAGAAGACATCAGCGGAGAAGAACCGGAAAGGGCTAGAAGACATCAGCGGAAGAGAACCAGAAAGGGCTAGAAGACATCAGCGGAAGAGAACCGGAAAGGGCTAGAAGACATCAGCGGAGAAGAACCGGAGAGGGCTAGAAGACATCAGCGGAGGAGAACCGGAGAGGGCTAGAAGACATCAGCGGAGGAGAACCGGAGAGGGCTAGAAGACATCAGCAGAGGAGAACCGGAGAGAGCTAGAAGACATCAGCGGAGAGCGGAGAAGACCTGGAAAGGGGAAAAGAACCAGTAGAGGCAGAAGACATCAGTGGAGGAGGCAGAAGAGCCGGACATGGGAGAAGAAATCAAAAGCGATGCCGGAGCTGCCTTACTAAATTACTTTAAAAACCTGTGTACTGCGTTTTATTTTTGACACTTTTTTTTTTTAGGTGAATGGGTAGGGGTACATTGTACCTGATACTCATTCACATAGGGTGAGGGACCGGGATCTGGGTGCCGGCCTTCCAGATTCTAATGCCGCGTACACACGAGCGGATTTTACGGCGGACTTTGCCCGGCGGACTTTTCGACGTACTTTCCGACGGACTTTGTGAACGAACGGACTTGCCTACACACAATCCACCAAAGTCCGTCGAATTCGTACGTGATGACGTACGACCGGACTAAAACAAGGAAGTTCATAGCCAGTAGCCAATAGCTGCCCTAGCGTGGCTTTTTGTCCGTCGAACTAGCATACAGACGGCGGACTTTTCGACCGGACTCGATTTCAACGGATAAATTTTAAACAAGTTTCAAATCTAATTCCGTCCAACTTTTGAGAAAACAAAGTCCGCTGGAGCCCACACACATCGAATTGTCCGACGAAATCCAGTCCGCCGGGCAAAGTCCACCGTAAAGTCCGCTCGTGTGTACGCGGCATCATAAGCCTCCACGCCCGCAGACCCTGAAAACCAATGGCCAGGGTTGTCGGGAAGAGTCCCTTGTCCTCATCAACATGGGGACAAGGTGCTTTGGAATGGGGGGGCCCCCGCCTGCCCCAAAGCACTCAACCCCATGATGAGGGCATGGGGCCTGGTACGGCTCAGGGGGGGGCACTCGCTCGTCCCCACCCCCTTTCCTGACCTGCTGGGCGACGTGCTCAGATAAGGGTGTGGTATGGATTTGGGGGGGACCCCACGCTGTTTTTTCAGCATGGGGGTTCCCTTTAAAATCCATACCTGATCTGATCTGGTATGCTCTTGGAGGGGGAACCCATGCCGTTTTTTTTTTTTATTTTGCGTGGAGTTCACCCTAAAGATTCATACCAGACACAGTGATGGTATTGACAGGGATCAAAGTCTAAACCCTGTTCATTGAAGTCGGATGAATGTCGGACTTCAAGACGCAGGGCAAAGTCGGATCCACAGTGGTATGACTGTCGTGTTGCACCAGTGTAAACCCGGCATTAGTCCGTAGGGTTCAATATTGGGTTGGCCCTTTGGGATAAATTAGTGTGGAGACTGCGAGCCAGGTCTTCTCGTCCAACATCAGTGCCTGACCTCACAAATGCTCTTCTGGAAGAATGGTGAAACATTCCCATAGACACACTCCTAAACCTTGTGGACGGCCTTCCCAGAAGAGTTGTTATAGCTGCAAAGGGTACTCAATATTGAACCCTACGGACTAAGACTGGGGATGCCATTAAAGTTCTTAAAAATGCTGTTTTTAACCTTTTTACTTCCTTTGTTGCATCTCAGTGCAGCCTCTTTGCAGCCTCTTTGCAGCCATTGTCTATAGCAGTGATGGTGAACCTTGGCACCCCAGATGTTTTGGAACTACATTTCCCATGATGCTCATGCACTCTGCAGTGTAGATGAGCATCATGGGAAATGTAGTTCCAAAACACCTGGGGTGCCAAAGTTTGCCATCACTGGTCTGTATACTGTAGGAACTCCAGTGAAGGCTACATGGTGTTTCCCAGGGAGGGTTTCCTATTGGTGACCACAATAGACCATGCCCCACAATGGACCACAATGGTCCAGCACAAGGTGTGCTGGAAAGATGCTTGTGGTCTTCAATCAGGCCTGGTTCACACCTATGCATTTTTTTAGCACATTTTCAGTTTTGCAGAAACACACTACAGCCCATTTAACATGGTTTCCTATGGATGTAGTTCACATCTGTGCATTTTATGGAAAGGGCCAGGGACTTTTTTTTCTTGGTTTCTGGTTCCATAGACTTTAATGGATCAAAAACGTGTATTGAAAAACGCAAAATGCACCTGGCATATGCAAACTGCAACCTGCATAGGTGTGAACCAGGCCTTAGACAACATGTGGCAGGAGGACAACGCAGGAGAACGAATGGTAGACACAGGTGGCTGGGGGTGGGTGCAGTAAAAACAGGCGGCTGAGCCATACCTTTACCACTCCCCGGCTGCCCACTTCAATTCTAACATTACAGGGGCTGTACGCATGCAGCAGCCACAGTGCTTTGTCAAACTTGTGTATTACAGACTAAAATTGGTGGAAAAACTCATTTTTTAACTGCAATTTTCAGAGGTTTTATGTCTGGATCTCGCAAGAGAAAAAACAATAAAAAAATAAGATTTTTTAAAAAGGAACAAAATGCTGGAGGGAAAAAAAAAAACATAAAAAGTAGAGCACCCCGGTGCCAACAATTTGTACTCCAGCTATAAAAATAAGAAAAAAACAACAAATATATGGAACCCGCCCTTATCATAGGCGCTAGTCGCCTCACAGGGCTAGCGTGAGACTTCCATGACAGCGCCGGTTCCCCAGCATTACGGGCCTCAGAGATCACTCAACACTTCCCTCTGCTCTGCACTTAAATAAGTTTTGATGGGCTGTTTTCCCGGGCAATTAAAGGCCGTCGCCTAGAAGAGCGATTAGGTAAAACAGGGAGTTGTAGATTAATGAGCTGCGGCAGTTGGGGGGGGGGGGGTGGAGATGAATCTGATTGGTACAGCTGGGAGTGTCAGGGGCCCATCACCTGCAGGTTGGTGCGATCATCGAGCTGTTCAGAGGGGCGAGTTTTCTTTAATTTTTTTTTTTTCTTTTATGCCGTTCTCCAACAAAGAACCGCAAGGCCTTATTCACAAAGCGAATACAACAGGACAAGCCATTCACATGTGCAATATGGTGTGCAGAATGCATGCATTGCTACAATGTATCATAATCACTTGGCGACGTATATATACGTGCTGTGGTGGCTGGTGGGGGGTGCGGCAAACAATTGTCGCCATTCCGCAACTTTAAAGTGTGACATGTTAGGTATCTATTTGTTCAGCGTAACATTATCTTTTATGTTTTACAAAAAAAATTGGGTTATATATTGTGGTTTTTGCATTAAAGTTTATTCGTATGTATTTTTTGTATTTTTTCCCAAAAAATTGCATTTGAAAAATCACTGCACAAATACCGTGTGACATAAAAACTTGCAACAATTGCCATTTTATTGTTTAGGATCTCTGCTTTAAAAAAAAAAAATATATATATATATATATATATATATATATATATATATATATATGTATATATATATTTATATATATATATTTATATATATATATATATAATGTTTGGGGGTTCTAAGTAATATTCTAGCAAAAAATACAAGTCAGCAAGTGGATAATGTTTTCTTTGTTTTTCTTCTTTTAACCACTTAGCGCCAGTGCCTCTCTCCCCTTTACGAGGTTTACGGCACCGGGAGGCGGACGCGGATTAGGTTCATGTGGTCTGAAAACTCCTGATTGCAAGAGTTGTAAGTTGACAGTAACAGTGCCGGGAGTGTGCAGCACATCCAATTCACATAACATGCGAGTGTGCCCGGCTTGTGCAATGGAGCGGGCTCACACATTTCCAGGACAGCCGCGGTCAGTGGCAACCGGTGGTACATGTTTTAGGGGGGGTCACAATGCGCCCTCCACCGGACGGTCCCCAGCCCTGCACTTACCCCATCTAGGTCACAGGCAGAGCTTCCTCCGGGGTGGTGGGCGGCGGCTTCCCCTGCCTCTCCTCCACCTTTGCATCATGGCGGCTTCCGCCGTGCTTCCTCCTTCTCCTTGGCGGCCAATAGGATTGCTTCTCCTCTCAGCCAATTGGGAGAATCAGGAAGACAATAGCGAATATTAATTTACTACTGGGTGTGACCATCCTTTTTTTAAGCCAATTAAAGCAATCGTGCTTAAAAAAAAAAAACCCCATTGGAATCCATGCGTCCCGCATGTAGATTAGGGACCGGATGCATGGATTAGGGGGGCGGTGCCCTTTTTGGATAGGCCGCCACTGGCCACGGTCCACATTCCAAAAAGGGTCCTGTGCATGTTTTGGGCCTGATTCAGGTGCGAATTAAGGCAAAAAAATTGGGACCTGATTCGCACCCTGAACCGGTGAACAGGAACGCACCGGACCACATCTGCACATATGTGAACCGGGCCTAACACATTTTTTTCGTGCATTCTGCCTACATTTCTCCTGGACGCACACAGGCAGCAATTCTTTTTTTTGTTGTATCTTTGCGTCATTGCTACTTTTACACAGCAATACCTGGGTTTGCAAAGGCTTTTGGCCCACACAAAGTGGATTTATATCTTTTGCGCCTATTAAAGGATATATTGATATAAATGAGTAAGTCCTCGCTTCGGCAGGACATGTACTAAAATTGGAACGATACAGAGAAGATTAGCATGGCCCCCTGCGCAAGGATGACACGCAAATTCGTGAAGCGTTCCATATTTTCTTGCACCCCCTAAGGAGTAGTGAAGCTTTTCACTCTTGTTGTGTACTGTTGCCGTGGCTATACTAAAAAAAAAAAAAAGAAATAAAAAAATAATAAATTAGTAAAATAAATAAACACAAGTAAAGTTATTTCTGGAAGGTCACCAGAGCAGGTGAAGGCAGGCCGACCTATAACAGGTTGGATGTGTTTGCAGAGCAGATGTCATCCACCGTAATTACAGTACATGGAAACCGGTTAATAACAAAAAAAGAAGAAAAAAAATACAAGTGCAATAAAACAACTAAAGTACTTATTGCACTAATTATACAACATTACACATGAGGAAAGGGGCGGGGTGTTTCCTGGGATGGAAAGGTCACGTAGTAATCATATAGGTGCTGTATATATAATGTGTATATATAATGTGTATATATAATGTATATATATAATGTTGTATATATGCAGAGGGCGCTGTCACTTACCTGCTTACCAGGAGTCCAGGCCATGAAACCTGGGCACAGACACAACCCAGAAATACAAGAAGAGGAAAACAGAATTATAGAAGGAAGGTAGGAAAAGAAAGAACAGTGTAATAGCAAACAGCTTGTAAAATGATGAATTACATTGATTTCTAAGTGATTATATTATAAAATAAGTCATAATCACTTGCAGAAATATTTTCCCCTTATGTAAGAAAGGTGCCGACGAATGTAGGAAGTACACAGTAAACTTAGTATTTATAAGGCTTGCATAATATATATAGAGTTCAATAAACTAGATTGTACAATTCCCATCTGCAAGAGAAATCACATTGTAGCAAAACTATAATTCGAGTTTCTAGCAAGGCTCAACGCTGCCATCTAGTGTCCAAAAAGGAACAGGCACGCCTCACTTTATCTGCAGACTTGCTGTGGAAATTCTCATTTAGAAGTTATCCTAACATTGCACCTACGTTCAAATGATAACGATTGTCACTGCAAACAGCCTGTAATTGACTTTGTAGATGTCTGGGACTCTTCACACAACATCAGTAAATGTTATCAAATATTTTACACTTTACTGTCAGTAAATAAACTAGATTGTACAATTCCCATCTGCAAGAGAATCACCATTGCTGTGCGTCTCGGCTGCGCGAATCACCATTGCTGTGCGTCGGCTCGTACACGGCGATCTGTGGGCACGCATGCTCCCATTGGCCAGTGGGGGGAGCCAATCGTCGGGTCTGGCGGATACTTCCCCACAGAGACAGAAAGGCATAGCTCCCAAATGTCACTGATTTCGAGGGACTGTCCCTGATTTGGAGCAATGTCCATCTGTCCCTCATTCCTCCCCATGTGTCCCTCATTTTGGTCTGATCTATATAGTTGTATATAAAATGCACTTTTTATCTATCAAAAAGTGTTTCCCAGTGCTAAACCTTTCATCCGATTTCTAAATTGCTGCGTTTGTAAATTCCAAAAGCCAATATAAAGGAATAGTGGTGGTAAAAAAAAAAGAACTTGTGGGTTTATTCAATCTTGGGGTTTTTTTGTACACTTGTCCTTTAAGTGGACGTGGCAGGGGGTGTGTCCTATGCCTGCATACTTTGCTGATAGGTGTCCCTCATTCCCATCTCAAAAAGTTGGGAGGTATGCAGAACGGGGATCTGCCATAGTAAACAAGGCAGATCTCCGTTCTGTCAGGGGAGATCACACAAATCCTGTATTTCTGCTATGCAGGAGCACGGATCTGTGTGTTGTCCCAGGTAGCCCATCCCCCATACAGTTAGAACACACAGTGAGGGAAGACATTTAACCCTTAAATCGCTCCTGATGTTAACCCCTTCCATGCCAGTGTCATTAGTACAATGTCAGTGCATATTTTTAGCACTGATCACTGTAATAATGTCACTGGTTCCCAACAAAAAGCGTCAAAAATGTCAGTTAGGTGTCCGATCTGTTCCGCCGCAATGTCGCAGTCCTGCTACAAATCACTGATCGCCGCCATTACTGGTAAAAAAAAATGTAAAAAATAATAAAAAATGCCATAAATCTATCCCCTATTTTGTAGATGCTATAACTTTTGCACAAACCAATCAATATACGCTTATTGGGATTTTTTTTTTTACCAAAAATATGTAGCAGAATAGAAATTGGCCTAAATTGAAAAAGAAATTTGATTTTTTACATTTTTTTCATTGGGTGTGTTTTATAGTAGAATATAAAAAAAATTTTAATTTTTTTTTTCAAAATCGTCGATCTTTTTTTGTTTAAAGGGCAAAAAATAAAAATCGGTGATCAATAACCACCAAAAAAAAAAACTCTATTTGTGGGAAAAAAAAGGACATCAATTTTATTTAGGTACAGCGTCGCACGACCGCACAATTGTCAGCTAAGGTAAAGCTGTGCCGTATTCCAAAAAATGGCCTGGTCATTAAGGGGGCAAATACTTCCGGGGCTGAAGTAGTTAAAGCGGTATTAGACCCAAAAGCAAACATTTATTATATTGCATATTACCAATTCTTAGATGTGATGGCTGCACTAGTTTTCTTTTTTTTTAGGCTTTCTTTAAATCTCACCTGGTGCCAGTAAGTCTATTATTTTTCAACACAAAAAGCCAACCCTGCAGATGTACCAGTTAGAGGGTTGAGACAAACCATTTACCACTGAAAAAATAACTGTTTGCTGTAACTGATTATAAAGTGTTACCTGGACCTTGGCTTAAATTTGTTAGTGTATCTAAACTTGCTAATATCCCAGGGGGCGTGCATAGCGGCGATCCGTGGTTCGGGGTGTCCCTCAGACATCGCCGATCTCAGTAAAGAGCCTGTGACCTAGACTCTTTACCATATGATCAGCTGTGTCCAATCACATCTGATCACAGTGATAGCGCATAAGGAGAGGAGAGCCGATAAGCGGCTTTCCTCACAGGGGAGATCGCCCCATTGGTAATGCCTGCCAGTGCCCACTAGTGCCCACCACCAGTGATGCCAATCAGTGCCCATGAGGGATGTCAATCAGTGTCCATCAGTGCCTCCTCATCAGTGCCGCCTATTACTCTACCACTGGCACTAAATGTAAGGGAGTACTTTAAATTTTGAATTGTCACTGGGACAGGAGAAGAGGGAAAAGATTGCCATAGGAAAACTTGTTCTGGAGACAAGAGAAGATTTCCCTAACTTTGGAGAGATCTCCTCTCGCTTCCTATTCTGTCTTGAGATTGGAAGTGAAGAAAAATCTCTCTAATGGGACACAGACAACCAAAAACACATATACAGTATCTCACAAAAGTCAGTACACCCCTCAAATTTTTGTAAATCTTTTCTTCTATCTTTTCATGTGACAACACTGAAGAAATGACACTTTGCTACAATGTAAAGTAGTGAGTGTACAGCTTGTATAGCAGTGTAAATTTGCTGTCCCCTCAAAATAACTCAACACAGCCATTAATGTCTAAACCGCTGGCAACAAAAGTGAGTACACCCCTAAGAGAAAATGTCCAAATTGGGCCCAAAGTGTCAATATTTTGTGTGGCCACCATTATTTTCCAGCACTGCCTTAACCCTCTTGGGCATGGAGTTCACCAGAGCTTCACAGGTTACCACTGGAGTCCTCTTCCCCTCCTCCATGATGACATCACAGAGCTGGTGGATGTTAGAGACCTTGTGCTCCTCCACCTTCCATTTGAGGATGCCCCACAGATAATCAATAGGGTTTAGGTCTGGAGACATGTTTGGTCAGTCCATCACCTTTACCCTCAGCTTCTTTAACAAGGCAGTGGTCATCTTGGAGGTGTGTTTGGGGTGGTTATCATGTTGGAATACTGCCCTGCGGCCCAGTCTCTGAAGGGAGGGGATCATGCTCTGCTTCAGTAAGTCACAGTACATGTTGGCATTCATGGTTCCCTCAATGATCTGTAGCCCTCCAGTGCCATCAGCACTCATGCAGCCTCAGACCATGACACTCCCACCACCATGCTTGACTGTAGACAACACACACTTGTCTTTGTACTCCTCACCTGGTTGCCGCCACACACGCTTGTCACCATCTGATCCAAATAAGTTTATCTTGGTCTCACCAGACCGCAGGACATGGTTCCAGTAATCCATGTCCTTAGTCTTCTTGTCTTCAGCAAACTGTTTACGGGCTTTCTTGGGCATCATCTTTAGAAGAGGCTTCCTTCTGGGACGACAGCCATGCAGACCAATTTGATGCAGTGTGCGGCGTATGGTCTGAGCACTGACAGGCTGACCCCCTACCCCTTCAACCTCTGCAGCAATGCTGGCAGCACTCATACGTCTATTTCCCAAAGACAACCTCTGGATATGACGCTGAGCACGTACACTCAACTTCTTTGGTCGACCATAATGAGACCTGTTCTTAGTGGAACCTGTCCTGTTAAACCGCTGTATGGTCTTGGCCACCGTGCTGCAGCTCAGTTTCAGGGCCTGGGCAATATCTTATAGCCTAATCCATCTTTATGTAGAGTAAGGATGAGCTCTGGCGTGTTCGCAAGCTGCACGTGCCGAGCCCGCCAGGAAGTCAGCACTGCGCTGCCCTAATCACAGGCAGTGAGACATTTCCCGATCTCTGCAGCCGCACATCGGGAAATGTCTCACTGCCTGTTATTAGTGCTGTGCAGTGCCGACTTCCTGGCGGGCTCGGCATGTGTAGCTTGCGAACACACCTGAGCTTATCCTTAATGTAGAGCAACAATTCTTTTTTTCAGATGTTCAGAGAGTTCTTTGCCATGAGGTGCCATGTTGAACTTCCAGTGACCAGTATGAGAGAGTGAGAGCAATAACACCAACTTTAACACACCTGCTCCCCATTCACACCTGAGACCTTGTAACACTAACGAGTCACATGACACCGGGGAGGGAAAATGGCTAATTGGGCCCAACTTGGACATTTTCACTTAGGGGTGTACTCACTTTTGTTGCCAGCGGTTTAGACATTAATGGCTGTGTGTTGAGTTATTTTGAGGGGACAGCAAATTTACACTGTTATACAAGCTGTACACTCACTACTTTACATTGTAGCAAAGTGTCATTTCTTCAGTGTTGTCACATGAAAAGAAAGAATAAAATATTTACAGAAATGTGAGGGGTGTACTAACTTTTGTGAGATACTGTATATACTCAGACAAAAAAAAAAAAAAGTAGACTTGAGGGACCACTTGGTCTTTTTCCACTGTTGCTCATTTATGTTTCTATGTAAAACTCTCTATTTATATATGTGTGTGTGTAATAAATATTAAATGGATAAGTCAGTTTAATAAATAGTTAATTTAATAAATAAATGCCATAAATATTAAATTGAAAAATATTAATTAATATATAATAATATACAGTATAAATAAATGTTAGTATATATATATATATATATATATATATATATATATATATATATATATATATATGTATATATATATATATATATATATATATATATATATATATATATATATATATATATATACATATATATATATATATATATATATTCTTTCATTTTACACCGTTTGGAAGCCATGGATAAGTCAGTTTAATAAATAGTTAATTTAATAAATAAATGGCATAAATATTAAATTGAATAAATATTAATTAATACATAATAATATACAGTATAAATAAGCGTGATTTTATATATATATAATCATGCTTATTTATACTGTATATTATTATGTATTAATTAATATTTATTCAATTTAATATTTATGCCATTTATTTATTAAATTAACTATTTATTAAACTGACTTATCCATGGCTTCCAAACGATGTAAAATGAAAGAATGTAACAGAATTCTGAAATGCAAATGAGTTATACTGACCAAACATGAAATGACAAACAATTGATTATAAATTTGATTGTTTCAAATGATCTCTAAAACACAATAAAAATAAACACAAAAATGAAAAAAGCAAATCCTATTGATTTAAATTCGACTATTTTACTAGGATGAACAAATCTGATGGTATTTTTGTTGAAATTCATTTTTCTTGGATCAAAGCAATTATTTCAGGAAGATACAATTCTTTCATCTAAAATATATTTAATATTGTTACAAATTAGCCAGCATAACAGCCAGTGGTAGTAGTATAATAAATTGCATTGGTAGTATAAAAATCTGGCCAGGTTTACAAATTTACATATTCTACACCCAGCAGAAAAAGTAAAAACAAAAGTACAAAATAACCAACAAAAAAAAAAACAATTTTGTAGCATTTGGCTGTCCGCGTTGGGAAATTTCCATCAGAATGGGCAAAGACGTTGCACCGACACAAAGCCAGTTTCGGGAGGCACAATGAGCCTTTATGTGGAAGAGGAGGAAAGGACTGGACTGCCTGATGACAGAGAATTCCCAGTTTCACCGTGAAGAATGGAGATTCTCCATGGGTACTTTAGGAGCAATTAGCGGCCTATTCACAGAGGTGTAATGTGTTGTTTTTGTCCTGGGTGGAATCCTCTTAATGTGTTCAAAACATCAAGAAAGTGAATATCATGCAGATGAGATGGACTTCATGCATCAGCAGAACTTTTCTACGGCAGGTTTTTTGCACTTTTTATAGATCTATTTTTACTTTTAAAGGGAACCTTGAGGGCTGAAACACACTTTAGTGTTGTGGTGTGCTTCTCAACACATACTAATTTACCCCAGGGCACTAAGACATCCCAATGCACTAAGACACTCCAGGGCAGTGGGGAACCCCAGTTCACTGAGGCACCCCCTAGAAGCTAAGGCATGCCAATGCGATAAGGTACCCCCATACTCTAAGGAACCCCAATGCTTTAAAGCAATCCAGGTCAATAAGGTACTACAATGCATGTAGGCACCCCAGGGCACTAAGGCACTTCTACACACAAAGACACCCCATGGCACTATGGTACCTAAGCTAAGGCACCTCAGGACACTAAGAAACCCCAATGCGCCGAGGTCCCCCAGCACACTAAGGCGCCCAAGGCACCAATGCACCCCAATGCATTAAAGCACCCCAGAGAACTAAAATATCCCAATGCACTAAGACACCCCAGCGCACTAAAGCACCCCAAAGTGCTAAGGCACCCCAATGCATTAAGGAAACCCAGGGAACAAAAACACCCCAATGCACTAAAGCATCCCAGTGCACTAAAGCACCCCAATGTACTAAGGCAGCCCAGGCCACAAAGACAACCCAAGGCATTAAAGCACTCCAAAGCTCTAAGGCATTCCAAAGCACTAAGCCACCCCTGTGTACTAAAACACCCCAATGCACTAAGGCACCCCAGTGCTTTGAAGCACCCCAAAGCTCTAAGGCACCCCAGCGCACTAAAGCACCCCAAAGCACTAAGGCACCCCAATGCATTAAGACAACCCAGGAAACAAAAACACCCCAATGCACTAAAGCACCCCAATGTACTAGGGCACCCCAGGTCACTAAGACACCCCAATGCATTAAAGCACTCCAAAGCTCTAAAGCATCCCAAAGCACTAAGGCACCCCTGGGTACTAAAACGCCCCAATGCACTGGACAGGAAGGCGGCAATCCCCCCGTGGGAGACAGACAGGAAGGCGGCGATCTCCCCCTGGGAGATGAACAGGAAGGTGGCGATCCCTCCGTGGGAGATGGAGAGGAAGGCGGCAATCCCCCCTGGGAGACAGACAGGAAGGTGGGGACCCCCCCCCCCCCCGTGGGAGACGGACAGGAAGGTAGCAATCCCCCCTGTGGGAGAAGGACAGGAAGGTAGCAATCCCCCCATGGGAGACGGACAGGAAGGCGGCAATCCCCCCATGGGAGACGGACAGGAAGGCGGCAATCCCCCCATGGGAGACGGACAGGAAGGCAACAATCCCCCCGTGGGAGACGGACAGGAAGGTGGCGATCTCCCCATTAGAGACGGACAGGAAGGCGGCAATCCCTCCGTGGGAGACGGACAGGAAGGCGGCAATCCCCCCCCCCGTGGGAGACGGACATTAGGGTGGGGACCCCCCCCCCCGTGGAAGACGGACAGGACCTGAGACCTTGTAACACTAACGAGTCACCTGACACCTAGCAGGGAAAAATGCCTAATTGGGCCCAATATGGACATTTTCACTTAGGGGTGTACTCACTTTTGTTGCCAGCAGTTTAGACGTTAATGGCTGTGTGTTGAGTTATTTTGAGGGGGCAGCATGTAGATTAGGGGGCTGGAAGCATGGATTAAGGGAGCGCCGCCCCTGCGCCTCCGTATGGATGGGCCGCCACTGGTTATAACCCTCCCTTACTCTAGTAAAAAGAAAAAATAGAAAAAAAGTTTTGGCTTTAGCTCTGCATTCGTTATTTCGGATAATTCATAACTTCGGATAAATTGGTATTCGTTCCTTTCACTAACAGCCAAATTTGAAAAGAAATTCCAATACCTATAATTTAATAGTTTAGTAATAGTTAAGTTATTATTAGTTAGTTATTATTTCTGATTTTTCGAATTTTCGGGTTTTCGGATTTTCGAATCTCTGAATTTTCACATTTCTGAATTTACGAACTTTCAAATTTACGAATATTCAATATTCTCGTTAATTTGGATATTTACGAATTAACGAATTTGTCGAAATTTGTTAAAAAAAACTTTTTCGGAACAAAACGAATTGCACATGTCTAGCGAATATTAATTCTTTATTGTCACAGAACTTGGGTGGGCTTGAAACGCAGTGCTCCGTGCCCCGGGCCCATCCTTTTTTGAAGCCAATTAGAGCCTCAAGCTCTAATCACGTGCTTTAAAAAAAAAAAAAAAACCCCACTGGAATCCATGCGTCCGATACCCTACATGTAGATTAGGAGGGCGGTGCGCCTGCGCCCCTAATGGATGGGCCGCCACTGACTGAGAGGAGTACGAAGCTATGTACAGCCCCCTGCTGGCCCCTCCCACCAGCCATGAATTGCCATCTAGAATCACATAGACCCAGTCACGACATCAAAGGGTCTAAAATAAGGTATTAGTGAAAATGCAAAGGGTTTATGAAACCAGCACGTTGATGAGGAGAGAGGGGAGAAATCAGGGAAGGCAAAATATTGAACAAATGTAGTACTGCATGTAGCGAAGCCAGGAATGTTTCAGGATCTGTGAGCATCAGAATGATATCGGCAAATAGGCTAATGGTATGTTCAGATTTGTGGATTGGGAATCCTCTGATGCCCTGGTGTGATCTAATATATGTAGCCAAGGGTTCTAATATTTGATTCATGATTTAAGGGGAAAGTGGACATCCTTGGCGGGTTCCATCTGTTGTGTTGAATGGTTTGGAGAGTACCCCTGGTGTATATACTCGAGCTGAGGGTTCTGAGTAAAGAGCCATTATTGCCGTTAGGATGGTTCCAGAGAACCCAAATTTCTTTAGGACCAGAGATAGGTATCCCCAGTGGACTCTATTAAAGGCCTTCTCTACGTCCAGTGCTAGGAGAAGAGAAGGCCTTCACCGGGTCCCAACTAAGTGAATAATGTTTGTCAGCCTCCTAGTGGCATCGGAGGTCTGATGTCCCTTGGTAAACCCAGTCTGGTCCGAATGTATTAGATGGGGTAAGATATCTATCGGGCGATTTGCTATAAGTTTGGCGTTCAATTTTAGATCGGTATTCAGTAGCGATATGGGTCGGAAATTGTCCGGAGTGTTTGGTTCTTTCGGGAAAGCAAAATATAGGCCGATTAAACTTCATATGCGGAGGACTTTCCTAATAAGCGGCTCTCAGATGACTATTCTGCACAGTCCAGCC
>JBBGZY010003194.1:250000-280000 GCA_037952925.1 Lithobates clamitans
TAACGTAACTCTCTCGCATTGACTGACTCCTGTGTTGTTACACCTGCGCGGCGGACCCCGCGCTCCAACCGGCCGAGGCAATAAAAAGGCCATTTGGATACGGAGAATAAAACCGACTCACAGCACATGTTTATTTAAAGCGACATTATTTTTAATCCTCGTTGAAAATATTTAGCCATTCAAGTTGTAAAATGATTTAATGAAAGGTAGACATGAGATTTTTTTTTTTTCCTGCAGTTTAAGATGCGGCTAAATGGGAGCTTTTATATATTCCTAATTACCGCAGGATTTCAGGAACGCTAAAGGACGCTTTTATATCGCGGGGTTAAATGTGCAAACATTTAATTTTATTCACCAACGTGGTCTCTGCGCCAGATTTTATACTAAACCTCTTTTATTGTTTTTGAATTTTTATAAAAGCTTAAAGTGTAAGTTCACCTTTACCGCTTTTCTGTCCCAGACGAGTAAAATAGCATTGTGTGGCAAACCTACCTACCTACCTACCTACCTACCTACCTACCTACCTACCAGCCACAGCTCTCTTTTTGTTCAAAGAATGAAGTCCAAAATGGCATTAAAAAGAATCTTCTTCAAATCTTCTACAGCCTGTGATTGCTCCGTCCTGAGTTATTGTAGGGACAAAGCAAACATTGGGAACAGCGCCCCCTAGTGCCATGGAGGGAGCACTGACCTGTTCCTTCAGGCTGCACATATACGGTATGTGGCTGCAACTGGGTGATTACCAATTATCTACAACTAGATGATTACCAACTGTTTACAACTGCCTGATACCTATCTGATACAATTAGGTGCTTATCAACTGGTACAACTGGATGATCAATAACTGTCCACAACTGGGTGATTACGAATTGTTTACAACTGGGTGATTGCCAACTGGTTACAACAAGGTGATTACCAACTGGTACAACTGGGTGATTACCAACTGGTTTCAACCGGGTGATTACCAACTAGTACTGCTGAGTGATTACCAACTGGTTACAGCTGGGTGATTATTAACTGGGGCAACTGGGTGATTACCAGCTGGTACAACTGGGTGATTACCACCTGATTACAACTGGGTGATTGCCAACTGGTTACAACGAGGTGATTACCAACTGGTACAACTGGGTGATTACCAACTGATTTCAACTGGGTGATTACCAACTGGTTTCAACTGACTGATTAGCAACTGGTTACAGCTGAGTGATTATTAACTGGGACAACTGGCTGATTACCAGCTGGTACAACTGGATGATTACGAACTGGTTACAACTGGATGATTACCAACTGATTACAACTGAGTGATTGCCAACTGTTTACAACGAGGTGATTACCAACTGGTACAACTGGGTGATTACCAGCAGGTTACCACTGAGTGATTAGCAACTGCTACAACTCGGTGATTATCAACTGGTACAACTGGGTAGTTACTAACTAGCTACAAGTGGGTTATTACTAACTGGTACAAATGGGTGACTACCAACATCCAACGGTCACTGAGCTTCTAGCACAGTGACCAAATCTATGGTTGTAACCGATCTATGGTTATGCAACTATCAATCCCTCCCCTCACATCAGGGTACTAGGTGTAATCCTAGACTCTGACTTGTCATTTCAGCCTCAGATCCAATCGTTGTCAAAAGTTTGTAGAATTCACCTCGGTAACATCTCAAAAATTCGTCCCTTTTTAACAAATGAAACCACTAAGCTCCTCATTCACTCCCTTGTTATCTCTCGCCTTGACTATTGCAACTCCCTTCTCATTGGCCTGCCTCTCCATAGGCTCCTCCCCTCTTCAGTCTATCATGAATGCTGCTGCCAGACTTATCCACCTTGCCAACCGCTTAGTGTCTGCCAACCTTCTACTCCAATCTCTACACTGGCTCCCAATCACCCAGCAAATTAAATTAAAAATACTAACCACAACATACAAAGCCATTCACAACTCTGCCCCGAGCTACATCACCGATCTTGTCTCCAAATTTCACCCAAATCGACCTCTCCGCTCTTCTCAAGACCTCCTGCTTTCAAGCTCTCTCATCTCCTCCTCCCATGCTCGTCTCCAGGATTTCTCCAGAGCCTCTCCCATCCTCTGGAACTCGCTACCTCCACCTGTCCGGCTATCCCCTACTCTTGCTACCTTCAGGCAATCCCTGAAAACTCGTCTCTTCAGGAAAGCCTATCACGTCTCCAACTAATCTTCTACCACTTCCATCAGCTCATTCCCCACATTTACAACCTTTTGTACCACCTGCCCCACCCTATTAGATTGTAAGCTCTTCTGAGCAGGGCCCTCTAACTCCTCTTGTATTTTATTGTATTATAACTGTATTGTCTCCCTTTTATATTGTAAAGCGCTGCGTAAACTGTTGGTGCTATATAAATCCTGTATAATAATAATAATAATAATAATTGGGATTCAACAGGGTGGGCTCCCAATCACATGACCACCATGACAGCCAATCACAGTGATCACATGATCGGGAAGTCCATCCAACTCTCAACCCCATCCCAGTTTAATGACCCAGTTAAAAGGCCACTGGGAAGGGGAGAGAAAGAGTTAAGACACTTGGTGATTTCTATACATACAAAGCAGATCTGTTGTAAATATACATAATTTTGGACCCTCTGTATGTCTCCTGTGATCAGCCCTTTTTGAAGTAGATAGCCAGTGGATGGACTCACTGATACACACCTCCTATGTCTCCTGATGAAGCAAATCTGTGATTTAAGAAATGTGTTGAGATTTATCCTTAGCTGCCGGAATTGGCATCAAGAGAATGGGAATAATGACACTGTAGCTGATTGTGAAGGCAATGAAGCCTATTGTGCAATGGGAACTTGAGGGTATCTATGGAGGTTGAAATGTGATATGTGGGAATGTCTTAGTACATAAAACATCATTGATTTTTATATTTTTATGTCAGTTAATATTTTTGAATAAACATTTTTTATATATAGTATTGATGTGCAAAGAGAGCATTTAAAAAGCCCCTGTTTTTTAAAACATTTATTCTACTGCCCAATATAAAGGACTTTGGTAAAAAAAAAAAAAAAAAAGCCAAGACGCTGCTGTCTACACATCTAGTTTGTTGTTGTTGTCCAGTCCATATAGTCATCTTGGCATTGGCAGTCTGTAGACGTTCTGGTCCGGATTACCTACTGGTTACAACTGGGTAATTACCACCTGACCACAATTGGGTGATTACCTACTGGTTGCAGCTGGGTTATTACCAACTGGCCACAATTGGCTGATTACTAACTAGTGCAGCTGGGTGATTACAAACTGACCACACTGGGGTGATTACCAAATGGTTACGACTAAGTGATTACCAACTGGTACAACTGGGTGATTACTAACGTCCATGGCAGCTGAAGTTTCTGTTCTGACAGCTCCAAGTACAGTGACCGAACTGTCACAGGATAGCTCCTGGTCTCTGGTTATGATCAGGAGTCAACTGGTTGCAACTCGGTGACTAACAGTTGGTTACAACTGTGTAATTAGCAATTGGTTGCAACTGGGTGCTTACCAACTGGTTATAAGTGGGTGATTAATACCGGTTACAACTGGGTGGCTACTAACTGGTTACAACCAGGCAGAGGCGGCTCTAGGCTTTGTGAGGCCTTAGGCAAAACTTACACATGAGGCCCCACGGACTGGGACGCTCCGTGATGAGGCCGCTATTCCTCAGGCTGCAGGCAGTATCTGATTTGTCCGTCAGCTCCTAAGCCACAGAGTCCCAGTGGGGGTAGGCGGAGCCGCCGGCGTCAACTTCAGTGATTGAGAACAGGCAAATTAGGCGGCCGCAAGGCCCCTGTGAGTGCGAGGCCTTAGGCGACCGCCTAATTTGCCTAATTAGAGAGCTGCCTCTGCAACCAGGTGATTACCAACTGGTTACAACTAGGTGGCTACTAACTGCTTACAACCAGGTGATTACCAGCTAGTTAAACTGAAGGATTACAGTGATCACAGGGTCAGAAAGTCCATATCCCTCCTCTTCCCAGTGTAAAGACCCAGTTATAGGGCCGACGGAAGGATGCAGGAAGACGTTAAAACCTTTGATGATTACTACAGTATATATGCAGAGCAGATCTGTTGTGAATATACTGTACATAACTGTGGACCCTCTGTATGTCCCTTGTGGTCTCCCCTCTGGTAGAAGATAGTCCTTAGCTGAGTGGTTGGACTCTGTTACACACACTTTCTTTATCTCCCGATGCAACTAATCTGTGTTATTTCAGAATTTTTGGGTAACGTTATGGTCAATTGGAGATGTGATCCCTAGCCCCCTATATTAAGGAGTAAAATATTTAGATGTCCTTGAGGCTTGCACAGATAGACCTTGTACTGTACCCACCAACCTAGGACTCTAGGAGCTGAGTCAGCAAGGAAATTTGAATGGAAGACACCAACGCTCACCTCTTTCCATGAAAATATTCCATAGAAAGGATGGAATTTCATTTCTGCCTCCCCACCGCTGCCTTATTAAACTAATTCCTCTAAACAGACACAGTCAAAGCAAAGGAAATATTTATCACACGACCTGAGCCCGTTCATATTTTCATTTCAGTTCAGGATTTATACCAACGCGGGGAAGAAAGTCAAAGGTTTTATTCATGAGCCTTGGGGCTCCCATCCATAAATGTGTTAAGTTTTGCAAAGAAGAAAAAAAAATGGAATTTCCACACAGAAATGTATTTGTGTTAATCTCACGCTCGGATGAATGGAGCTGAACGTTCGTATGATTCTTAATATCTACTCGGGAATGTGTAAAAATGTGCGCCATTGTCTGCTGGAGACGGGACCAGGTTCCTCCTTTTGAATGCAAAATGAAATTTCCACAAAAATGTTAAAAAGTTTCAATGCTTTTCTTTTTTTATAAGAGCCAAAGTGTCAGGAACTGTTTAAAGGACGCGCTCACTTTATCAGAATGGAAAAGGCAAAAAGAGGGTGGGACTTTATATGAGGTACACTGTTACAAAGCATAGTATGAACCAATCAAAGTAAATGTTAGTTATTTATTAATTACAAAAAGGCATACATGACATAGTAGCATAGTAAAATTCATAAAATTGCATAATATATAGTGGGTAACATACATATCTTTATATAGCAATCAATATATAGTACATATTAAGCTTACAATAAAAACTCAATAGACCTAGAAATGCAAGCCTGATTGTAATGGTAGCGTAAAACTCAATAATAATAGATTGGTGCATAATAATAATTTTGATAGTAGTCAGATAGAGTGGTAGAACATGGGGGAATGTGACGTTGCATCATAGGAAAGCTCTACGCGTTTCGTGGTTAAGTATACCACTCGTCAGGAGCAGATGCAGGGTTTGGGCTATATCTAGGATAAATAACCAAGATTGATAGAGTAAAAATATTATATATAAACAAAAAAATATATATAAAATAGGAAGGAAAGAGGGGGAGCAGACAAGGATCCCAACCACTCTTACCTGGTTGTGTAGATTAATAGATTTGTATATGGTAACCATCATGGAATAATACTAGATATGGTGTTAACCCCGGAAACTGAGGTAGTATAACCCTGAGGCAAGGACTATGCTTTGTAACAGTGTACCTCATATAAAGTCCCACCCTCTTTTTGCCTTTTCCAAATGATTAGGGATGGAGGTAAATCTCAGTTATTGCCTCATATAAAGTCCCAACCCCAAACTCTTTTTTCACTTTATCAGAATGGCCCAACAAAGGCATACCGATAGAGGATGGATGGGGATCAATGGTGCTCAGTTAAGTTTATATGGAGGATCTAAAGGTTGGGGTAATTTAAGGCCCTCCATGGTCTGTACATGTCCTTTAGACTCTCTCCTCTGGCACAGTAATAAAAGCATATTTTGTGGGTAGAAGGACTACACCATATTGTAGAAAGTGAGTAGACTCCAGTTTTAAGCCCCTCCCTGTTAGCACAATTTTGTCACACATATGATTTGCCTCTGCATGCTACATGTGCCACCTAACTCTTCTCTGGGGGGGGGGGGGGGGGTAGATGACCAGGAGCAGAGAGGCTTGACATGGGGGGAGGAGATGGCCAGAAGTGGAGTGGTTTGACGGGGAGGAGATGGGCAGGAGTAGAGCGGCTTGACAGAGGGAGGAGATGGCAAGCTTGACAGCTGGAGGTAATGGCCAATGGTGGAGTGGCTTGACAGGGGGAGGAGATGGGCAGGAGCAGAGCTGCTTGATAGGAAGAGGAGATAGCCAGGAGTGGATCGGCTTGAGAGGGGGAGGAGATGGCTAAGGGTGGAGTGGCTTGATGGGGAGGAGATGGCCAGGAGCAGAGCTGCTTGACAGGGGAGGAGATGGCCAGGTGTGGAGTGGCTTTACAGATAGAGAAGATGGCATGAAGTTGAGGGGCTTGACAGGGGGAGGAGATGACCAGAAGTGGAGGGGCATGCCATGAGGGAGAAGATGTCCAAGGGTAGAGTGGCTTGACAGGGGGAGGAGATGGCCAGGAGTGGAGCGACTTGACATGGGGGAGGAGATGACCAGAAGTGGAGGGGCTTTCCAGGAGTGAGAAGATAGCCAAGGGTGGAGTGGCTTGACAGGGGGAGAGGATTGCCAGGAGCAGAGCTGCTTGACAGGGAGAATAGATGGTCAGGAGCAGAGCTGCTTGACAGGGAAAGGAGATGACCAGAAGTGGAGTGGCTTGAGAGGGAGAGGAGATGTCCAGGAGTGGAGTGGCTTGACAGGGAGACAAGATGTTCAGGAGCAGAGTGGCTTGACAGGTAGAGAAGATGGAAAGAAGTGGAGGGGCTTGACAGGGGGGGAGATGGCCAGAAGTAGAGGGGCTTGCCAGAAGGGAGGAGATGGCCATGGTTGGAGTGGCTTGAAAGGGGGAAGAGATACCCGGGTGCAGAGCTGCTTGACAGGGAGAGGAGAGGGCCAGGAGTGGAGCGGCTTGAGAGGGGGAAGAGATGGCCAGAAGTCAAGTGGCATAACAGGAGGGAGGAGATGTCCAGAAGTGGAATGGCATGACAGGAGGGAGGAGATGACCAAGGGTGAAGTGGCTTGATGGGGAGGAGATGGCTAGGAGCAGAGCTGCTTGACAGGGAGAGGAGATGGCCAGTAACAAAGCGGCTTGACAGGCGGGAGGAGAGGAGATGTCTAGGAGTAGATTGGGTTGACAAGGGGAGCAGATGGCCAAGAGTGGAGCTGCTTGACAGGGAGAGGAAATGGTGGGGATCAGAGTGGCTTGAAGGGGGTGGGGAGATGGCCAGGAGAGGAGCTGCTTGACAAGTGGTAAAGATGGCTAGGAGAGAAGAAGATGGCCAGGAGAGAAGCATGCCCTCACTGTTTCAAGCTGAATGATGCTGGGCAAAATTCAACTCAGTAGACTGGGGACATCTAGTGGTGAAAAGAAATTACTACAGTGCCAGCGTTGGAGAGGTGGTGAGCATTGCAGCTTTTGTAAAGCTTGCGGGGGGAAAAAATATGCTTAGACTTTGGCTTTAACATAGATATAACTCCTAAATGGATGACATTCATTGCTAAGGAACTGTGTATCATAAACAATTGCCATTTTTTAAAATACGTGTGAATTTGGAAACATTAATATTTTCGATGCTGCTAAATGAACTGCTATGGCCATCAGAAGGGAATACTCAGCTCTCAGGACTCATCTTATAACTGAAATATCACACTTGGATGATCCTCTAAGTCTTTTCTTCCTGGCAGCCCATCTGATCCCCCCATCCCCCGCCAGTATAGCAGCCAGCTCCATTTCAGAGCACACAGGTCTTGGCATATACTTTGGCAGTGCCCCCCTCCCCCTCCAGGTTTATATTTAGAAATAGGAAACATCAACACTACTGACCTATTTAACCCTTAAGATGCCGCCAATTTAACTCTTATGCCCCGTACACACGGTCGGATTTTCTGACGGAAAATGTGCGATCGGAGCGTGTTGTCGGAAATACCAACCGTGTGTGGGCTCCATCGGACTTTTTCCATTGGATTTTCCGACACACAAAGTTGGAGAGCAGGCTATAAAATTTTCCGACAACAAAATCCGTTGTCGGAAATTCTGATCGTGTGTACACAAATCCCACAGACAAAGTGCCACGCATGCTCAGAATAAATAAAGAGATGAAAGCTATTGCCCACTGCCCCGTTTATAGTCCCGACGTACGTGTTTTACGTCACCGCGTTCAGAATGATCGGATTTTCCGACAACTTTGTGTGACCGTGTGTATGCAAGACAAGTTTGAGCCAACATCCGTCGGAAAAAATTCATGGATTTTGTTGTCGGAATGTCCGAACAAAGTCCAACCGTGTATACGGGGCATTACTATAGCAGCCAGGAGTTTCTCCCAGCTTTTTACTCCCAGCTAACGGCTTTTATAGAAGTGCTTTGGGGGGCTTCTATACACTTGTAAGTGACCTCCCTCCCTCGCTACCCCATTAGCCCCCTTGCGATAGTTATAAAGCTATGTTTAAAAAAAATGTAAAATGTAAAAACGCTCCAAATATTTATTTTAAATGTGCCCCCTATGGACAATTTTGGGTACTGTATGTTTTTTGCACTGGCATGTTTGATTTCAAGGCTTGGCATGTTTGATTTCAAGGCTTGGCATGTTTTGTATTTATCAACACAACCTAATTTTTTTTATATTTTACCCCAAAAAATTGGGTATTCTATTATGTTTGTGTGTGCTAAAATTAATTTAAGTGCATTTTTTACTGAAAAGATAAATTTGATAAACAGTAGCGAGAATATTGTGCGACATACTATATGTAGTGCTAACCCCAGAATTGGCCGCTTGATGTTTCGGGTCCTCTGTTCTTGTGGCCACGCCTCTGCTAACAGCTCGGTACTCTCTGACACACCTGGCTAGGGTGTGGCTATATATATGGATTATAGCAATTACCTAATATAATTAACACTATATAGTCCACCTCTTTAACCTACAAAGCAGCAATCAGCAGGTGGTAGTACACACGTGCTAAACCTTCTGCTGCCCAGCTCGTTGGGGCCCAAAACCTTGTGTTGGAGCTCTCTGGGTAGTGTCACTTGGTGTATGCAAAGGTAAAGTATTCCTAGCCAGCAAATCTGGCCCTCTATTAGGCTGCAGTGTGTGGTTAGCCAGTGGCTACTTATCAGTCCTGATAAACTGAGGCTTTCCATCCAAGCACCAGGCACAAAAGGGCTTCCCTCTATCTCTCTGATGGCTCTTTACTGCACAGCAAGCTCCCCACAGTCCAGAACACGATCCAAGGCTCAAGGATAGCATCCACTCTTGTTTCCTCTGCTCCCAGATAGAGATTGACCATTTGCTATCCTCACTGCCCTCAGGTGGGTCACAGTCTGTATCAGCCCTGGTCTCCTTACAGAAATAGAGCCATCTTTCTCCTTCATGCCAGGAAAACTACTACAGTCCCACCCTTTTTAATGTCCCTCTCTTGAGAACTATAGTTTTCCAACCCACCTGTGGTATAGCTCAGTTTTTCTGGCAAACTACACCTCCCACAATCCTCCATGATATTCTGCAGTCTCTCTTGTAACCATGTTCCCCCAGGGGCCCTCTAGTGGATGGTGGAAGAAATAACACTGCCTGTAATAGTTTTACAGTAGAGTCTCTGTTATGATGTGTCCGTGTAGACATTCTTTGTGGCTACACTATAGGTGTGCACCCCAAAGCTCAAACAAAAGGAAGGGGTCGGTAAATGACATATTGTTTAGTGCCTTCCACCGCTCTCCATCTTGAAACATCTCCCGCAGCAGCTGGGGGGGGAGCCAACAGCACTGCGGTGAGGGGGCGCAACACGGGGGGAAGCCCAGGCAGTAGGGGGAATCGGCACTGCACAGAGTGATTAGGGTGTGCCCAGACACACCTGGCACACCCCCTGCGCACGCCTAGGGGCTACACACACACAGAAGCAGCAACAGAATTGTGTGACTGCAGCTGCTCCTCTACTGCCAGTTAAACATAAAAAAATTGCCATCATTTTATTCTTCAAGGTCTCTTTTTTTATAAAATATAAAGGCACAGCAAAAAAATTGCCGTGTTTTGTGTAACGTGATCATTTCCTATGATCATCAGTGCCATCTAGTGGCCACAATGCAATAAATTTACACAAAACACAGCAATTTTTTTTTTTTTGCGGCTGTGCAAATGTTTGTCACATTCATGCCACAATTTATTTTATGAATAGATCCCATAATGTTTTGGGATAAAGTAATCTTCAGGCCTGAATTGTGCATTTTAACATGTGTGCGAAAAATAATTAAACAAAAGTCTCTGGCAGCAAAAGGGTTAAAGTGGACCTGTCATCAGATATAGAGTATGTTTCCATGTCCACACATGTCAGCGTAACCCTTCCAGATATTAATTACCTCTCACAGATATTACAGGACTGCCCCTGACATTGCCTTCATCTGCTTTTCTCTCCACAAGGACAGAACCATATGTGTTCAGGCCGGGCTGGGACAAAAATTTGGCCCTGGACTTCATCCAGACTGGCCCACTTTATTTTGCAAACACGCACAAGTAAATAACTGAAGTGGGAGGGCTAACGTCATGCAGGAACATTGCTACAGCCTCATTGGCTGGAATTTCAGAAACCAACATTGCTGCACAGCCATTGGCTGCCTTTCAGCAATGCAGGGGTGCTGAGGCTGAGCCGGGTTGCACAATATGAAGTGAGGTGATGGGCAGTGCGGATGACAGGTCTCTCCCATACCGGCCGGTTAAATACACACCCGCCAACACCGATGGCCACCCAAGTCCCCCCCCCCTTTCACTGGCCATTAGCCGTTCTACTTTATTTCTCCTATAGGCAGTACAGCCAGTGGTGTATTTTGGTTTTGTGCTGCCCTAGGCAAGACTAAAATCGGGCACCCCCCCATCTAAATTTGCCCCACTCCTTCCTGCTTAATATCCACCCCTTCATCTGTAAACTTCACCCATTCCTGCTTAGGCTCCACCTCTTCCTATTAGAGCTCCACTTTAGGAGTTGGTCAGAGACTGCAGACATACTATGGGGGTTTGTCAGAGACTACAGACATGATACAAGAGATGGTCAGAGACTGCAGACATAGTACAGGAGATGGTCAGAGACTGCAGACATAGTACAGGAGATGGTCAGAGATTGCAGACATGATATAGGAGACGGTTAGAGACTGCAGACATGATACAAGAGATTGTTAGAGACTGTAGACATGATACAAATGATGGTCAGAGACTGCAGACATTGTACAAGAGATGGTTAGAGACTGCAGACATGATCAGAGGCTGTGGACATGATCAGAGGTTGCGGACATAATCAGAGGTTGCGGACATGATCAGAGGCTTCGGACATGATCAGAGGTTGCGGACATAATCAGAGGTTGCGGACATGATCAGAGGCTTCGGACATGATCAGAGGCTGTGGACGTGATCAGAGGTTGTGGACGTGATCAGAGGTTGCGGAGATGATCAGAGGCTGCGGACGTGATCTGAGGTTGCGGACGTGATCAGAGGCTGCGGACATGATCAGAGGTTGCGGACATGAACAGAGGTTGCGGACATGATCAGAGGTTGCGGACATGATCAGAGGTTGCGAACATGATCAGAGGTTGCGGACATGATCGGAGGTTGCGGACATGATCGGAGGTTGCGGACATGATCAGAGGTTGCGGACATGATCGGAGGTTGCGGACGTGATCAGAGGTTGTGGACATGATCAGAGGTTGTGGTCATGATCAGAGGCTGCAAACATGATCAGAGGTTGCGGACTTGATCAGAGAGAATCCATCCCCAATCCCCATCATAGGGAATAAAAAAGTCTTCAGCCATTCATTCACTGTAATCACAGTGGGGAACAGCTTAATTCTAAAACATGACAGTTGTCCAAATTCATTTGCGACCGTGCCTCACCCCCAGCCCAGCCAAAAAGAGCCCGCCGAGCACAGCCCACTTGAGCCTGTCCGAGCACAGCCGAGCCCGTCCGAGCCCAGACCACCCCCCTCTGCTCGAGCCCGCCCACCCTATGCCTGAGCACAGCTGAGACTGCCCACCCCATGCCCCAGCACAGCCAAGCTGAGGGGAGCTGAGACCGCCCCTGGCCCGAGCCTAGCCTAGTAGAGGGGAGCCAAGACCGCTCCCTCCTGCCAGTAACTTTTTGCCGCTACATGAGGGCACCAGTCCCTCCCCCCCCCCCCTCCCAGCCAAGTACACCCCATAACTGGCGTCAGTCACTTCACAGTCCGCCCCATTAGCCGCCGGCCGCAGGGGACTGTATTTGTGCAGGAGGCAGGACTTAGGAGGGGAGGGGGCGGCTTTCACTGAAACTGCCTGTCACTGAAACCGGCCCACTGAAACCCCCGGTAGTCCCGATGGCCAGTACATGTTCAGGCATTATTCAGGGTCACCATCTACTTCCTGGACTGAGATGATGACACAATATTGTAAATCCTGGTGCCTGTGCAGTTCTTGGCTGTGTTCACAACATCCTTTATTTTTTACTTTTTTTTAACCTGATGCGCAGGCTCCCCCTCTATCTTCACAAGTGGGTTGGCAGTCCCAATCATGCAAAAAATAAGTGTCACCCCCTGCACATAGCACATGCAGGTTGCTGTGGCCACACCCCCTTTATGAAGTGGAGCCACCCATCCCCCCCCCCCCCTCCCCCAACACACACACAGACGCATAGGACCTCATTAGACCCCAGGTTGGGTGGCATTGTCAGTCAACTTGGAAGACTGAGGACATCTTGTGGTGAAAAAACAGTACTGCAGGGGACAGCTAAGGATAACCAGGAGTAAGTGGTCACCCAATCAGCTAAGGCCTGGGCATTCCCTGCCCCACAGATATACACAAAGGTTTGGAGATGCTCTTGACATTATTGAACTAATATTGCCACACGGGGGGGGGGGATGCCCTTGACACCGTTCACCTAATATGTCCACATGGGGGAATGCTCAAAGTTGTTGACCTAATATGGCCACATAGGGGGGATGCTTTTCACATCATTGACCTAATATGGCCACATGGGTGTGCTTTTGACATCATTGACTTAGTATCGCTACACGGGGGGGGGGGGGCATGTGTTTGAAATCATTGACCTAATATGGCCACATGGGGGGATGCTGTTGACTTTGTTGACCTAATATGGCAACATGGGGAGGATGCTCTTGACGTTGTTGACCTAATATGGCCACATAGGGGGATGCTGTTGACATTGTTGACCTAACATGGCCACATGGGGGATGCTCTTGACATTGACCTAATATGGCCACATGGGGGGGGGTGCAGTTGACATTGTTGACCTAAAATGACCACTTGGGGGATGCTCTTGAGGTTGTTGACCTTAATATGGCCACATGGGGGGATGCTTTTGACATTGGTGGCCTAATATGGCCACATGGGTATGTCAGCACACTATCATCACACTAATATGGCCATATTAGGTCAATGATGTCAAGAGCATTTCCCTCATGTGGCAATATTAGGTCAATGATACCATGAGCCTCTTTTTGTGCAGTTACGGGGCGGGGAATGTCCTGAATGTCCACAGTTGATTAGGTGGTGGTGGGTGGGAGTGACAGCTTCCTTCTGGGTTTGGTCCGAACCTTTGTTCATCCTTTGTACACCGGTGTGCAAACAAAATCTGCTTTATTTTCTCCTTCCTTTTGGCCCCATTGGATTTCACCAAGATGTTGCCAAAATTTTCCAATCTTCATCAAAGTTTTGGAAAACTGTTAATTCTTGCAGTCTCTAGGTATCTCTAGGTACACCAAGAGGGGCTGGAACCCCCCCTCCCCCAGGGTGGGCAGATTAGCCAGAAACTGGGCGCAGATTCCCCCTCCCCCAGCTGATGATTCGACCCCCTCCAGCTCCACCTCAATCCGAACTATCACCTCCACACGGTGTGACCCTGCAAGTGGTCTCCCCCATTTCCCCCCAATCCGTACTATCACCCCCACGCGGTGTGACCCTGGAAGTGGTCTTTCCCGCTTCCCCCCATCCAAATTATCACTCCCACGCAGTGTGACCCTGGAAGTGACCCCCCTTCTGAACTATCACCCCCACGCGGTGTGACCTTGGAAGTGACCCCCCATCCGAACTATCACCCCCACGCGGTGTGACCCTGGAAGTGACCCCTCATCTGAACTATCACCCCCACGCGGTGTGACCCTGGAAGTGACCCCCCATCTGAACTATCACCCCCACGCGGTGTGACCTTGGAAGTGACCCCCATCCGAACTATCACCCCCACGCGGTGTGACCCTGGAAGTGACCCCTCATCTGAACTATCACCCCCACGCGGTGTGACCCTGGAAGTGACTCCCTATCCGAACTATCACCCCCACGCGGTGTGACCCTGCAAGTGGTCTCCCCCATTTCCCCCCAATCCGTACTATCACCCCCACGCGGTGTGACCCTGGAAGTGACCCCCCATCCGAACTATCACCCCCACGCGGTGTGACCCTGGAAGTGGTCTTTCCCGATCCCCCCCCCCATCCAAACTATCACCTCCACGCAGTGTGACCCTGGAAGTGGTCTTTCCCGCTCCCCCCCCCATCCAAACTATCACCTCCACGCAGTGTGACCCTGGAAGTGGTCTTTCCCGCTCCCCCCCCATCCAAACTATCACCCCCACGCAGTGTGACCCTGGAAGTGACCCCCCATCCGAACCATCACCCCCACGCGGTGTGACCCTGGAAGTGGTCTTTACCGCCCCCCCCATCCAAACTATCACCCCCACGCGGTGTGACCCTGGAAGTGACCCCCCATCCGAACTATCACCCCCACGCGGTGTGACCCTGGAAGTGGTCTTTCCCGCTCCCCCCCCCATCCGAACTATCACCCCCACGCGGTGTGACCCTGGAAGTGGTACCCCCCCCCCCATTCCATCATCGTCTCTCCGTCAGGCAGGTGCCATGGCACCCCTCCGTGCTCAGAAATAGGACACCTCCCCCCTCCTGGCCCCTTTAAGGCCCCCAGCAGCTGCTCAGCCTGTCAGGTCAGCTCTGGGTGACGTTTGACAAATGCCAGTTGTGAGGAGCCAGCCGGGCATTCCCTCTCCTCCCAGCTGCATTGTGGGTACGAGGAGAAGGATGCAAAGATGGCTGAAAAGCAGAAGCACGATGGCCGGGTGAAGATCGGACACTACGTCCTGGGGGACACCCTGGGGGTCGGCACCTTCGGCAAAGTGAAAAGCTGAGTATATGCGGAGCGGGGGAGAGGGGAGCCGGGGTTGCGCACTTGGCGTAGCGCGGAGCGGTCAGCACGGGGGCGCCCTCTAGGACGAGCGCACCGGCCTCTGTGAATAGCGCTGGGAAGAGATACATTGTAACATTACACGGCAACACAGTGTCTCCCCCCTCTGTGTACTTATACCGGTCCGCCGCCTGGGGAGACCTACATGGGGGGTGATACCATTACAGCGGGGGGAGGGGGGGCTGACTGATAACATTATGGGGGATTATTGACTTATCCATTTATTAATAGAGGGGGGAAGGGTGGGGTCTGACTTGCTGCCCTGATATATCAGTATGAGAGATGGGAGGGGGGCTCACCTGCTGCTCTTGCTGACACATCAATGGGGGGGGGGGCTGTCTTGCTGGTCTTATCAGTATGGGGGGGGGGGATGAGCTGCTGATCTTGCTGACACATCAATATGGGGGGGGGGGGGGTTGACTGTCTTGCTGGTCTTATCAATATGGGGGGGGGGGGGGACTGTCTTGCTGGTTTTATCATAATAGGGGGGCTGTCTTGCTGGTCTTATCAATATGGGGGGGGACTGTCTTGCTGGTCTTATCAATATGGGGGGGGGACTGTCTGCTGGTCTTATCAATATGGGGGGGGGACTGTCTTGCTGGTCTTATCAATATGGGGGGGACTGTCTTGCTGGTCTTATCAATATGGGGGGGGGACTGTCTTGCTGGTCTTATCAATATGGGGGGGGGGGGGGTGACCTGCTGCTCTTACTAACACATCATAATGGGGGGTGTGACCTGCTGCTCCCACTGATCCACTGATATACGACTATGAGGGATGGGGGCTGACTTGCTGCTCTTGATGACACATCATTATTTGAATGGGGGGAGTTTTGGGGTGACTGTCTTGCTGGTCTTATCAATATGGGGGTGCATGACTTGCTGCTCTTACTGATATATCAATTTGAGAATGGGGGGGGGGGGGACTGGCTTGCTGCTCTTGCTGACACATCAATATGGGGGGGTGACTGTCTTGTTGTTCTTATCAACGTAGGGTGGCTGACCTGCTGCTCTTAATTGTAAAGGGGGTGACTGTCTTGCTTGTCATGTCGTTATGAAGGATGGGATCTGACTTGCTGCTCTTGGGTGGGGGGGGGCTGTCTTGCTTGTCATGTCATTATGAGGCATGGGGTCTGATTTGCTGCTCTTGGGGGGGGGGCTGTCTTGCTGGTCATGTCATTATGAGGGATGGGGGCTGACTTGCTGCTCTTTCTGAGACATTGATTTTGAGAATTTGGGGGCTGACTTGCTGCTCTTGGGTGGGTGAATGGGGGACTGTCTTGCTGGTCTTATCACTATGGGAGGTGACTGACCTGCTGCTACGACTGATACATCATTATGACTTGCTGCTCTTTTTGATATTTGAATTTGAGATACGGGGGGCTGACTTATCTTTTCGGGTGGGTGGCTGTCTTGTCGGTCTTAATAATATGGGGGGGGATGGGGCTGGCCTGCGGTTCTTGGATGGGGGCTGACTTGCTGATGTACCTGTCTAGAAGGGGGTTGTTGTTGCTGACGGGGAGAATGACTTGCTGCCTTTACTACTTTATCTTTGCTCTTACTGATACATCATTATGAGGGATGGGGACTGACTTGCTGATGCACCTGTCTAGAAGGGGGTCGTTGTTGCTGATATGTTGGTTGTTGCTGATATGTTGCACTTGCTGATTCATCAGTATTTGGGGGTGACTGTCTTGCTGGTCTTATCATTTTGGAGGTTGGCTGTCTTGCAGACCCCATCAATATAAGGGAGATGTATGACTTGCTGCTCTTTCTTATTCATTATGATGACTGACGGGGGCCGACTTGCTGCCCTTATAATGCACCTGTCAAACCTGTCAAGGAAGTGGTAGTTGTCGCTGAGTTGCTGATAGGTCAGTATAGGCGCTGACTGATTTTCTTACCAATATGGGAATGACTGTCTTGGTGGTCTTATCTATGAGGGATGTGATGGTCTTGCTGGTCCTATCAACAAAGGGGGGTGACTTACCTGCTGTTCTTACAGATACGTCATTATGAGGGATGGGGGCTGACTTGCTGCTCTTAGTGATATGTCAATTTGAGAGATGGGGTCTGACTTGCTGCTCTAGCTGACACATCGATATGAGGGGGTGACTGTCTTGCTGGTCTTATCAATATAAGGGAGTGACTGGCCTACTGCTCTTACTGATACATTATAATGAGGGATGGGGGCTGACTTGCTGATGCACCTGTCTCAAAGGCGATTGTCGTTGCTGACATGCTGCACTTGTTGATACATCAATATCTGGCGGTGACTGTCTTGCCGGTCTTATTACCTTGGAGGCTGGCTGTCTTGCAGATTTTATCAATATAAGGGGGTGAATGACTTGCTGCCTTTTCTAGTTCCTCATAATAAGGGATTGGGGGGCTGACATGCTGTTCTTTATTGATGCACCTGTTGGCCTGTCAAGGAGGGGGTTGTTGTTGTTGACTTGCTGATACTTCAGTACAGGCTTTCTCAACCTTTTAACCCTAGAGGAACCCCAAAAATAATTTTCAGGTCTCGAGGGACCCTTCCTAAAACCAATTCATCAGGGGTCAATAGGAACAATGCCCCTTATACTGGTGGTCAATAGGAAGAATGTTCCCCTTAAAGTGGTGCTCAGAATGCCACCCTTAAAGACCACTAAAATTATATTTGGTGTCATGCTGCTGGCTTTGCTAAGTGATGCTGAACCTTGAACTCTGTAGGCACCATCAAAAAGGTGGTTCATCAGCCACAGCTCAAGGAACCCCTAGCACCTCTGGAGGAACCCCTGGGTTCCACGGAACCCCTGGTTGAGAATGGCTGCTTCAGTATATAGGCTGTCTTTGTGGTCTTATCAACATGAGGGCCAGTGTCTTGTCAGTCTCAACAATTTGGAGGGGGCCTGTCTTGCACATCTTATCAATATAGGATGGTGAATGGCTTGCTGCTCTTATGAATACATCCTTATGAGGGATGGGAAGCTGAGTTGCCACTCTTATTAATGCTCCTGGCAGGGAGGGGCTTGTTTCTGACTTGCTGATACATACATATGGGGATTGACTGTCTTGTTGGTCTCATCACTATGGGGGGGGGGGGGGGGGGGTGACTGTCTAACGGTTCTTATCCATATAGGGCGGTGCATGACTTGCTGCTCTTACTTATTCATCATCATGAGGGATGGGGGGCTGACTTGCTTCTCTTATTGATACACCTGTCAATCTTAGAAAAAAAGGAGGCAATTCACGGACTTTAACGGTAACAGAAAGAGACGCAACAACCAAAATGATATCAAAAAAATATTTATTACAAAATTTGTTAAAATAACATAAATAACACCCGTCAATCTGTCATGGAGGGGGTTGTTGCTGATACATCAGTATAGGGGGGTGACTGTCTTTCTGGTTTTATAAATATGGGGGGGGGGGTGACTGTCTTTCTGGTTTTATAAAATATGGGGGGGGGGGGTGACTGTCTTTCTGGTTTTATAAATATGGGGGGGGGGGGGGGTGACTGTCTTTCTGGTTTTATAAATATGGGGGGGGGGGTGACTGTCTTTCTGGTTTTATAAATATGGGGGGGGGGGGGGGTGACTGTCTTTCTGGTTTTATAAATATGGGGGGGGGGTGACTGTCTTTCTGGTTTTATAAATATGGGGGGGGGGTGACTGTCTTTCTGGTTTTATAAATATGGGGGGGGGGTGACTGTCTTTCTGGTTTTATCAATATGGGAGGGTGACTGTCTTACCAGTCTTATCAATATGGGGGGTGACTGTTTTGCCATACTTATCAATATGGGGGGCGGTGACTGTCTTGCTGGTCTTATAAATGTGGGGGAGATGGTCTTGTTGGTCTTATAAAAAATAGGGGGGGGGGGGCTGTCTTTCTACTCTTACCAGTACATTATTATATGGAGTCAGATGATGACTTGTTACATAGTTACATAGTAGGTGAGGTTGAAAAAGGACACAAGTCCATCAAGTCCAACCTATGTGTGTGATTTATGTCGGTATTACATTGTATATCCCTGTATGTTGCGGTCATTCAGGTGATTATCTAATAGTTTTTTTAAACTATCGATGCTCCCCGCTGAGACCACCGCCTGTGGAAGTGAATTCCACATCCTTGCCGCTCTTACAGTAAAGAACCCTCTACGTAGTTTAAGGTTAAACTTTTGTTGCTTTTGTTTGATGCATCCTTTGGGAGGGGGGCAGGGGTTGTTGTGGCTGACTTGCTGGTTTTATGAATGTGGCAGATGACAGTCTTGCTGTTCTAATCAGTGTGGAGTTTGATGGTCTTGCTGCTCTTATCAATATGGAGGAGGGTCTGCTTGACTTGCAATCTTTATCAATATGGGGGGGGGGCTGACTTTCTTTTCTTACTAATACATCAGTTTGGAAGAGGGGGGCTATGGGCATCTGACTTGCTGCTCTTGGCCATGGCACATTTGTGACCCCACTGATGAAGACAACTCAGTAGTGTCATCACCAGGGACAGGAGCACAAGTGTGATGTGGCCATAAGAGCGGTAGGTCAATGTTCTTTACCTAAGGAACCCCAAAATTGTATCTGTTGTCTGGAAGTTCACCTAAAAGTTAGCAGAGCACTTCCTGTGCCTAGGGATACAAATAATGTTGAGTTCTTGAGATACTACAGAAGAAGGAGATGGTCAATGATTGCTGAGGTTGGTGCAGGACATGAAGAGAGACGTGGAACACATTACAAGAGAATGCTAAAGATCACTGCCATTGCAGTCCCAGTGCTTCCACCACTGATTGCTGGGGTCCAGGGGCCACACAAGTACCAGAGGGCTACATGTGGCCCTCAGGCTGCAGGTTGGGCATGAATATGTAGAGGATGTTGCCTGTACAGTGTATACTGAATGTAACAGTATGTCATCCTGTAGAAGGCGATGGATATAAATTAAAAGGACCTCCTGCATGACAAGGGTCCCCTGTATTTAAAGAGGCAATCTACATAAAAAAGGGCCACCTATCAGAAAAAGGGTCACCTACATGAAAAGGGCTACCTACACAAAAAGGGTGCCCTACATGAACAGCTTCTCCTGCTTAAAAAGGCCCACCTACATGAAAAGGGGTCACCTACATGAAAAGGGGGCACCTACATAAAAAGGGGGCACCTACACAAAAAGGGACACCTATCTGAAAAGGATCACCTACATGAAAAGGGTTAAGTACACAAAAATGGACTTCTACTTGAACAGGGCCCCCTGCATGAAAAGGGCCACCTACTTAAAATGGGCCACCTACGCGAAAAAGGGGTCACCTGCATGAAAAAGGGTCACCTACATAAAAAGGGCCTCCTGCAAATAGGGCCATCTATCAGAAAAGGATCACCTAGGAGAAAAGAGCTTCCTACACAAAAAGGGTCCTTAATATGAACAGGGTCACCTACATGAAAAGCGTCAAATTAATCAAAAGGGTCATTTAAATGAAAAGGAAAACCTACACGAAAAGCGTCACATTAATGAAAAGGGTCATCTAAATGAAATCAGCCACCTACAGGAAAATGGCCACCCACATGGTCAACTACATGAAAAGCGTCAAATTATTGGAAAGGGTCATCTAAATGAAAAGGACCACCTACATGAAAGTGGCCACCTACATGAAAAGCGTCACATTAATGAAATTACCCACCTACATACAAAGGGCCACCTACAGTACATGTGTGCTGAGACCTACTGGGGAAAGAAACCAAACAAACATATTCGAGACCCACAGACAGGTTTGTTTGCACCACGATCTTGTACTCAAGTTTGTATATGAAGGAATGTATATTTGGATTGAGGCTGCACAACAAGCACCAAAGGGCCACATGTGGCCTTCAGTCTGCATGAAAAGGACCACCTACTTGAAAAAGGTTACCCACATGAAAAGGGCCACCTAAGTAAAAATGGTCACCTACATGAAAAGGGACATCTAAATAAAAATGGTCACCTACCCGAAAAGGACCGCTTAAGTAAAAATGGTCACCTACATGAAAAGGGCCACCTATGTAAAAATGGTCACCTACATGAAAAGGAACACCAAAGTAAAAAAGGTCACCTACATGAAAAGGAACACCAAAGTAAAAAAGGTCACCTACATGAAAAGGAACACCAAAGTAAAAAAGGTCACCTACAGGAAAAGGGCCACCTCAGTAAAAATGGCCACCTAAATGGAAAGGACCACCTAAGTAAAAATATTCACCTATAGGAAAAGGGCTACCTAAGTAAATATGGTCACCTACAGGAAAAGGGCCACCTATGTAAAAATGGTCACCTACCGGAAAAGGGCCACCTAAGTAAATATGGTCACCAACATGAAAAGGAACACCAAAGTAAAAAAGGTCGCCTACATGAAAAGGAACACCAAAGTAAAAAAGGTCACCTACAGGAAAAGGGCCACCTCAGTAAAAATGGCCACCTAAATGGAAAGGACCACCTTAGTAAAAATATTCACCTATAGGAAAAGGGCTACCTAAGTAAATATGGTCACCTACAGGAAAAGGACTACCTAAGTAAATATGGTCACCTACATGAAAAGGAACACCAAAGTAAAAATGGTCACCTACATGAAAAGGGCCACCTAAGTAAAAATGGTCACCTACATGAAAAGCACCACCTAAGAAAAAACGGTCACCTACAGGAAAAGGGACCCCTGAGTAAAAATGGTCACCTTCATGAAAAGGACCACCTAAGAAAAAATGGTCATCTACAGGAAAAGGAACACCTAAGTAAAAATGGTCATCTACAGGAAAAGGACCACCTAAGAAAAAACGGTCACCTACATGAAAAGGGCCACCTAAGTAAAAATGGTCACCTACATGAAAAGGACCACCTAAGAAAAAATGGTCATCTACAGGAAAAGGGCCACCTACATACAGTATGTGCCAAGAGCTAATCAGACACAACAATTATTAGTTACCACAGGCAGGCTGGTGTGCCATGTAATCCCGTACTCAGCATATAGTTTATAAACTGATGAAAAGCTCCATTTATGGATGTACATTTGAATAGAGACTTCATCTTCCAGGAGACCCTACAAGAACCTCCTGGGTGTCGTGGTGTCCCCAGCAACTGTTCGCTGTAATCACTGAACTGTAATGGAATTTTAGCAATGGAATGCAGAATAAAAAAAAAAAAAAAAAGGCTTTAGTAGGTTTTGTGTGGTTGGAGAAGGTTAGCGCCGGCGTTCTCCACCAGATGATAGAGGAACTTTCGGGGCCAAACCTGACTTCTTTGCCAAAGCACGGCTTCTCGTTTTATTTATTATAAAGCTTATCTCTACAATGTATTGTGTGTTCATAGATCTGTGAGATATCACATACCAGTCATTCTGGTTTCCCGGTCCGGTTGTTGGTGATGAGATGTGTTTCGGTGGAACCGTCTGTGTCTGGTTTGGACAACATATACAGTAGAATGAGAAGGCCGGTGTAGAAGTGTATGGGCCGTGTTTATAGTCTTCTGCATTGTCTGGAAGCTGGGTGAGCTTGGTGATAGAAACATAGAAGATCACCAGGCGGTCCCTCGAGTCTGACCTGTTTTTCCATTTATTTATTTTTTTTATACAATCAAAATTCCTTTCTCGTTCATCGAAGGACACAGGAAGTCTTCATACTGACCTGTGGCCTTCCCTTTAGTCTCCAGGACTGAAATGGCTTACTCTGATTTCACTGCACACTGTGAGCTTCTCACAGTGTGCATTGGATGCCTTAGTGAGTCAGGTAGAGCCCCGCCTTATTTCCTGGCTGGGAGACGTCTAGCATCATCTAGCCCTTTCCTCACCCGGCTGGACGGTCCCTGGCCCCGCCTCTTTCATTTCATTGGATTTCAGTTCTCTCAGCCATAGAGGCTCATCGTCATATGTGGGCGTTATCTATGCAAATGCAGCCTGCCTGGGAACACCTTCTCCACGCTGACAAATACCCGTCACCGTATTTTGATATTTGCATAACGCCTCCCAAAAGACAGCCCACTGCGTGCAACGGGGCTGAGGGCTCTTGAGAGGAGTACTGAGTACACGGTGCTGTCAGAAAGCTATGTACAGCACCCTGCTGGCCCCTCCCACCAGCCATGATCTGCCTGCACTGCATAGAGAAGCACAGAGACACAGTAATGACATAATTGGGACTAAAATAAGGTATATCATGAAACTAGAAGGGATTTATTTAAAAATATCCTTAGCATATTGATGAGGGGGGGAGGGAGGGACTAAGAAAGGCAAAATATAAGCAGCTTCGGGTTTATTGGGAAGCGATTCTGCAATGCAAAACCTCCCTATGTCACCGCTGTGTCCTGTAGTGATATACGGGACAGAGGAAGGAACCACGGTGGGGATCATTTATTCAGAGTCTCCAAACACCCAACCAGATCATCAACCGTGACATCACAGACAGAATTCGTTTTTTGCTTCAGAAAATAATGACAGGTACTCTTTTCCTCCCTCAGACGGGGAGCCAGGTGATCATTAGAGGTGAACCCCATATCAACGCTGTGTAAATGGTCTTAGTTTTACATGTTTCTTGAAAAAACTTCTCCTAATTCGGATCTTTCAGGGATCAGAGTGGAGTTCAGTCCGCCGCTCCCCACCACCGGTCACTCAGCCCAATCCACCTGTGTGCTTCACAGCGCTGGGAATTATAATGGGTGCCTTCAGGGCTCCGCTAATGATGTTTGGAATGTCTCAAGGAATTGGCAGCCGCTGGGAGACTGGCACCTCGCCGATCGTGTTAATTCATATTTACAAAACATTAGTGACACCGTGTACTAGAACTGCCACTCCGAATTACAGCGCCACATCATCAGAAAGATAGATAGATAGATAGATAGATAGATAGATAGATAGATAGATAGATAGATAGATAGATAGATAGATAGATAGATAGATAGATAGATAGATAGATAGATAGGTTAGGGGAACAGACTGTGGTCAGTGGGAGGAATAGTGCCCCATCATTGGTGTCAGTGGGAGGAATAGTGCCCCATCATTGGTGTCAGTGGGAGGAATAGTGCCCCATCATTGGTGTCAGTGGGAGGAATAGTGCCTCATCATTGGTGTCAGTGGGAGGAATAGTGCCCCATCATTAATGTCAGTTGGAGGAATAGTGCCCCATCATTGATGTCAGTCAGAGGAATGGTGCCCCATCATTGGTGTCAGTGGGAGGAATGGTGCCCCATCATTGGTGTGAGTGGGAGGAATAGTGCCCCATCATTGATGTCAGTGGGAGGAATAGTGCCCCATCATTGATGTCAGTGGGAGGAATAGTGCCCCATCATTGATGTCAGTGGGAGGAATAGTGCCCCATCATTGATGTCAGTCGGAGGAATAGTGCCCCATCATTGGTGTCAGTGGGAGGAATAGTGCCCCATCATTGGTGTCAGTGGGAGGAATAGTGCCCCATCATTGGTGTCAGTTGGAGAAATAGTGCCCCATCATTGGTGTCAATGGGAGGAATAGTGCCCCATCATTGGTGTCAGTGGGAGGAATAGTGCCCCATCATTGGTGTCAGTGGGAGGAATAGTGCCCCATCATTGGTGTCAGTGGGAGGAATAGTGCCCCATCATTGGTGTCAGTGGGAGGAATAGTGCCCCATCATTGGTGTCAGTGGGAGGAATAGTGCCCCATCATTGGTGTCAGTTGGAGAAATAGTGCCCCATCATTGGTGTCAATGGGAGGAATAGTGCCCCATCATTGGTGTCAGTGGGAGGAATAGTGCCCCATCATTGGTGTCAGTGGGAGGAATAGTGCCCCATCATTGGTGTCAGTGGGAGCAATATTGTCCTGTCAGTTTATAGACCACATAAATAGATAGATAGATAGATAGATAGATAGATAGATAGATAGATAGATAGATAGATAGATAGATAGATAGATAGATAGATAGATAGATAGATAGATAGATAGATATGTACAGGATAAATGTAGATATAAGATGGATAATTCTATGAATAATACAGACAAGTGGGGGCTCTAACAGTCTCTTATCTCTCCTTCCAGTGGGGGAACACCAGCTGACCGGACATAAGGTGGCTGTGAAAATCTTAAACAGACAGAAGATTCGTAATTTGGACGTGGTCGGTAAAATTAAGCGGGAAATCCAGAACCTGAAGTTATTCCGTCACCCTCACATAATCAAACTGTACGTATCCCCCGCACACATCATACGAGGACTCTATGAGATAATGGGGGTGTATCTGGAGCTCACAGGACGATGTGCAGGACCCAGATCACCTCTTATCTCTAAAATGCAACAAAGTATCTGAACTTCCTCCTTCCATACATAGAGTGCCAATGGTACATCTCCTCGGGGGCGGGTACAGTTGCCTGTAGTAATGTGTTTAAATCTCATATCTGCCACAAGCCAATCAAAGAGGCCTTTGGCTTTACCCACTTGAGGATTCTGAACATAAGAGATGCCCTTAAAGTGGAGTTTCACCCAAAAATGGAACTTCCACGTTTTGGACTCCTCCCCCCTCCGGTGTCACATTTGGCACCTTTCAGGGGGGAGGAGGGAACAGATACCTGTCTAATCCAGGTATTTGCTCCCACTTCCTGGCATAGATCACCGCGGTGATTGCGGTGACCTATGCCACTTCCGCCGCGCTGCCTGTCCTCCTCCCCCGCTGTATTCTGTGAGATACAGCAGGGACCTGTGAGGACGCGCAGTGTGGCTCGCGCATGCGCAGTAGGGAACCAGTAAGTGAAGCCGCACGGCTACCGACACCGCGGGCGCCCTGGACAGGTAAGTGTCCATTTATTAAAAGTCAGCAGCTGCAGTAGCTGCTGGCTTTTAATATATTTTTTTCAGCAAACCTCCGCTTTAAAAAGCTACTTTTTTTTTAGCAATTACTAGCTTTCAAAAGGCAGCCACCCACTATTGTGTACAATGTGTACAGTGCCTTGAAAAAGTATTCACACCCCTTGAAATTTTCCACATTTTGTCATGTGACAACCAAAAACGTAAATTTATTTTATGTGATAGACCAACACAAAGTGGCACATAATTGTGAAGTGGAAGGAAAATGATAAATGGTTTTCAAAATGTTTTACGAATAAATATGTGAAAAGTGTGGGGTACATTTGTATGGCGCCCCCCGGAGTCAATACTTTGTAGAACCGCCTTTCACTGCAATTACAGCTGCAAGTCTTTTTGGGGATGTCTCTACCAGCTTTGCACATCTAGAGAGGGACATTTTTGCCCATTTTTCTTTGCAAAATATCTCAAGCTCTGTCAGATTGGATGGAGAGCGTCTGTGAACAGCAATTTTCAAGTCTTGCCACAGAATCTCAATGTGATTTAGGTCTGGACTGTGACTGGGCCATTCTAACACGTGAATATGCTTTGATCTAAACCATTCCATTGTAGCTCTGGCTGTATATTTAGGGTCGTTGTCCTGCTGGAAGGTGAACCTCCGCCCCAGTCTCAAGTCTTTTGCAGACTCCAACAGGTTTTCTTCTAAGATTGTCCTGTATTTGGCTCCATCCATCTTCCCATCAACTCTGACCAGCTTCCCTGTCCCTGCTGAAGAAAACCATCCCCACCACATGATGCTGCCACCACCATGTTTCACGGTGGGGATGGTGTGTTCAGGGTGATGTGCAGTGTTAGTTTTCCTCCACACATAGCGTTTTGCTTTTAGGCCAAAAAGTTCAATTTTGGTCTCATCTGACCAGATCACCTTCTTCCACATGTTTGCTGTGTCCTCCGCATGGCTTCTCACAAAGTACAAACAGGACTTCTTATGACTTTCTTTCACCAATGTCTTTCTTCTTGTCACTCTTCCATAAAGGTCAGATTTGTGGAGAACACGACTAATAGTTGTCCTGTGGACAGATTCTCCCACCTGAGCTGTGGATCTCTGCAGCTCCTCCAGAGTTACCATGGGCCTCTTGGCTCTTCTCTGATGAATGTTCTCCTTGCCCGGCCGGTCAGTTTAGGTGGACGGCCATGTCTTGGTAGGTTTGCAGTTGTGCCATACTCTTTCCATTTTCGGATGATGGATTGAACAGAGCTCTGTCAGATGTTCAAAGCTTGGGAGATGTTTTATAATCTAACCCTGCTTTATACTTCTCCACAACTTTATCCCTGAACTGTCTGGTGTGTTCCTTGGCCTTCATGATGCTGTTTGTTCACTAAGGTTCTCTAACAAACCTCTGAGGGCTTCACAGAACAGCTGTATTTATACTGAGATTAAATTACACACAGGTGGACTCTATTTACTAATTAGGTGACTTCTGACAATTGGTTCCACTAGATTTTAGTTAGGGGGTATCAGAGTAAAGGGGGCTGAATACTAATGTCCCCCCCACACTTTTTTCACATATTTATTTGTAAAAAAATGTTGAAAACCATTTATCATTTACCTTCCACTTCACAATTATGTGCCACTTTGTGTTGGTCTTTCACACAAAATCCCAATAAAATACATTTATGTTTTTGGTTATAACATGACAAAATGTGGAGAGGGACTTGTCACCCGCCTGCTCAGCGGGGATTAGCAGATCGATCCCCCCGCTGAGCAAGCAGAGTCCGCCGGACGGATCACCCATGTGAAAGGACCCTAAGGGAAAAACAAAATTTTTTGCCATTTTGGATAGAGTAAGGGAGGGTTATAAACCTTGTCAGTTTTTTTTACCATTTGTGTCCCAATGGGGGGATATTTCTTTTCACTTCCTGTCCTAAAGCCAAAACAGGAAGTGAGAAGAAACCCCTCCAAAGTGAGGGAATCCCCTGGGTTGTCACCAGAACTTGTTGTGTCCCCAATGGAAGATTTCCCCTCTATTCCTGTTCAGGTGACAACTCAAAACGTGGGATTTTCTTTTCCCTTCACTCCCAGTGATAACAGTAAACAGGAGAAGATGGAGAGAGTAAATCTCCCTAACGGGGACATAGATAGCAATAAAAACTGACAGGGGTTTTAATCCATATCCTCTCTATCTGAAAGTTAAAAAAAAGTTTTGCCTTTAGCTATGCTTTACCTCCCCTTAGCCCTAAAGTGGTTCTAAAGACCTTCTGTGTGCCGCTCCCCTAATACTTACCTGAGCCCCATCTTCCTCCAGTGATGTGCACGAGGGTCCCGGGTCTTCGGGGACTCTACCTCCAGCCAGTGAACCAATCAGGACAGAGAAGGGGCGGGGTTGAGACACGGTTCTGTGTGTGAATGGACACGGACAGACTACGGCTCAGGAGCGAGCCTGCTCAGGTGCCCCCAGAGCAAGCTGCTTGCTCTGGGGGGCACTTGGCAGGAGGGAGGGGCCAGGACTGCCCGCGGGGGGGCCCGGGAAGAGGAGGATCCGGGCTGCTCTGCGCAAAACCAACTGCAAAGTGCAGGTAAGTATAACACGTTTGTTATTTTTTTTTTAAATGCCTTTAATATCACTTTAACTTCTTCCTCCCCTTTTCCCCTTAGCTATTCATTCTTTTTATTTTTTTACCATTCATTTTTTTTTTTTTTTTTTTATTCAGTCTGTATTTTTAGTGCCTCATAAAGATAATGCACAAATGTAAAAACATTAAAAAAAGACAGTTTGCATTTTCAAATATCTCTGCCACGCTTTGTACCAGAAACATAATTTTAGTGTCCTATCAAACAAGGAAAATGATTGAATAAAATGTTTAGTTTTTATTTGTGGCAAAACTTTTTTTTTTTTTTTTTTGCTAAATGCATTTTTCAGTTTTTTTTTAACTTTTATTTATTTATTTTTTTATTTTTTTACAATATTCCAAGGAAAATATATAAATAATAATAATCTGGAGCAGCTGTGCATACCCTGTTTCCCCTAAAATAAGACCTAGCGTGATTGTCCGCGATGGCTTCAATATAAGCCCTACCCCCCAAATAAGCCCTAGTTAAAGTCCTTGTAGGTCTTATTTTCAGGGTAGGGCTAATTTTCGGGGAAACAGGGTAGGGCTTATTTGGGGGGTAGGGCTTATATTGCAGCCATTACCGACAATCACGCTAGGTCTTATTTTAGGGGAAACAGGGTAGGAACCATTTTGATTTTATCTTTTATTTTCAAAGCTTAACTGAACGATGCCCCTCATTTTTTAATTTTTTTTTTTTTGTGTGAAAAATTAGGCTTTCTTCTGGCAATTTTGTCTTCCAAAAATTATTTTATTCTCTATGGAATCCTGTAAAAATAAAAAAATAAACCTTAAAAATGTAAAAGTGCAACTTACTAGCTATGTACATTTCAATTTGCATCAAAACAAAAAGTGGTGCAAAGTTTCACAGGTCTTTTTTGCTAGAAAGCAGCCACAGCTTGAGTAGAAAAGCCTGTCCTCTGCCAGCACGCTGCAGAGAAGGACCCTTGCTCTCTGTGTGGAAGCAGCGGTCTCTCTGCACAGGTCGCACCCCTTACTTAGTCAGGCTTGTAGCTCAGCAATCACTAAAGCTCATGCTTGTTTCTGATTGGAAAGCCCCAGCCCTGACCCAGTAGGGGACATGTGGGACCCAGGTTCATAGGAAAAGCCAGCGTTCTCCCTCTATTAGGAGCTTATACTGGTTTCAGCGAGTACTTGTAATGACAGGTTCCCCTGTAATGCCACCATTGTCTGTGTATGTCCGGAGTTGGAGACTTCCCATGTGTCCTTGTAGACGGGATACAATCTATTTAAGGATATCCTATATTATATTTCACATCTCTTCTTACACCACCTACTGCAGGAATAGATGTTTGTTCCTTAAAGGGATCCTGTCATGTGTGTCAGTAAATATATGATGCTGCAGAGTAGATGAAATAATGCTGAAATCCCTTATATGACAGATATATTATTATTATTAG
>JBBGZY010003194.1:282500-470151 GCA_037952925.1 Lithobates clamitans
AGTTATTCGACTATATATGCAAAAATGGCCGGGTGAGTTGAAGCGTGCCCAGCATGCTGGGAAATCTCCATCCTGTCCTGGTGGTGTCCCTGTTGTCTGAATATTCCTTCTCAGCCAATTCAAAGATTACCCATAGAAAGGGTGTAGAATGTAGATAGTTTAAAGAAGAACTCCAGTCTAACCCCCCAAAAATTAGCCGATCTCCTAACCCAGAGCCCAGAATCTTTTATTTTGGGCAATCGCCCCACTTTTCAGTCATTAGTAGTCAGTGACTATATATATTATATATAAAAATTTTCCTCAGCCACCGCTCTTTCCGATAAAAGTAATCCAAGCTGCTGATTAGCCGCTGGATCACTTTTAGACCCCTTTTTAGAGCCCCCCCCCCCACCGCCGTGGTTCTCGGGCTTACCTGGCTCATCGGGAAGCACGGGATCCGATCCGGCGGTTGTGACGGCTGGCCATAGAGATTATCAGAGGAGAGATGGCCTCGCCTCATCTCTATGGCCTTGGAGGCCCAAAGCAATGTCATGACGTCACTTCCGGTTTAAGGCCAATGTAAAACAAAGGCCATTTTTTGCTTTTGGAAAGCATTAGATCAATATTTTTTTTTTTTAATTTGATCTCAGGCTTTCCATTGTAGAGGAGAGATGTGGGGTCTTATTGACCCCACATCTCTCTATAAAGTTTAATACTTTACTGTTATTACAAGGGATGTTTACATTTCTTGTGATAGCAATAAAAGTCATTAAAAAAAAAAAAATTAAAGGGACAGTGTAAAAATAAAAAAATAATTCATAACATAAATAATAATAATATTTTTTTAAAGGTGCCCTTATCCCCCCGTGCTCGCACGCAGTGGTGAACGCATTCGTACTGTAGGTCGCGGTGTGTAAGTGGTGTTCGCACCACACATGTGAGGTATGGCTGCGGAGTGAGAGCAATAATTCTAGTACTAGACCTCCTCTGTAACACTAAACATGTAACCTGTAAAAAAAATGTAAAGCTTCACCTATGGAGATTTTTAAGTACCGTAGTTTGGCCACGAGCACACGCAATTTTAAAGCGTGATGTGTTTGGTGTCTATTTACTTGGTGGACCATTATCTTTCATATTTTACAAAAAAAAATATGGTTATATATTGTGTGTTTTTTATTTTAATTCATTAAAGTGTATTCTTTTCCCAAAAAAAAGTTGTGTTTCAAAAACCGCTGCACAAATACCGCGTGACATAAAAAATTGCAATGACCGCCATTTTATTCTCTAGGATCTCTGCTAAAAAATATATATATATAATGTTTGGGGGTTCCAAGTAGTTTTCTAGCAAGAAAATACTATATAAATATATATATATATATATTATATTACCAAAAGTAATTTACACACACATAATATATACACACACACTGTGAGCCAGGCCTTTGCATTCAACATCAGAGCCTGACCTCACAAATGCGCTTCTGGAAGAATAGTCAAACATTCCCATAGACACACTCCTAAACCTTGTGGACGGCCTTCCCAGAAGAATTGAAGCTGTTATAGCTGCATAGGGAGGGCCAACTCAATATTGAACCCTACGGACTAAGACTAGGATACCATTAAATTTCACGTGAGTGTAAAGGCAGGCGTCCCAATACTTTTGGTATTATAGGGTGTATATATATATATTGCCAATTTCTTCCTCCTTGGTCCTGGACCGATGGTCTTATCTTAACATCATTCTCCCTATTTACTTTGAGCCCAGCCTATCATTTATGCCCCTTAGGGGGCAGCATTTGTCCTTAAAGTAGAACCCCATTGAGAGCCCAGTGTTGATTGTGAACACAGGGCTCTGGGCTGTGATTGGGCACAGCCAATCAGCAGGTCCCAGCCATGAATAATTTGTCCGAACGTGCTGACTAAGTCCCGCTGTGTACAATCACAGCAGAGACGGTTTTCAGACCTCTGCAGCTGGGGAACGCAGGCAAAATCACGTTAAAAAAGCATTCATTCTTTCCATTTTTAATGGCAGCCCCCACCCTGCATGGCGCAGCAGCCACGCAAAATTGCATGAAAAATGTGTTAATTCTTTGCATTAATTTTTAATGGCTCCCCCCCCCCCCTCCACGCTTCAGCACCCAAGGTACGTTTTGGTGTGCGCCACCCTTCATGGTGCCACAGCGGAACGATTTAAAAATAGGGTCGGATAATTCTTTCTCCGTGTTTCTCGTGGGTGGGGCGACCCAGTTGAAATGAATGAGCTGCTCCACCAATGAATAACATGCACACATGTGAACTGGGCCTTACACAATATAGTACATGCACTTCTGTGGTGCGATTTGGTGTAGCAACCAAATGAACCACTTAAGGACCAAGACTACTTTTCAAACTTGTTGTTTACAAGTTAAAAGCAGTTTTTTTTTGCTAGAAAATTACTTAGAACCCCCAAACATTATATATATATATATATATATATATATATATACATACATACATACATACATACATACATACATATATATATATATATATATATATATATATATATATATATATATATATATATATATATATATATATTTTATTTTTTCCAGACACCCTAGAGAATAAAATGGCGGCCGTTGCAATACTTTATGTCACACCGTATTTGCGCAGCGGTCTTACAAATGCAATTTTTAAAAAAAATATATGTTTTTTTTAATTAAAAATAAGACAACAGTAAAGTTAGCCTAAATTTTTTTATATTGTGAAAGATAATGTTACGCCGAGTAAATTAATACCCAACATGTCACGCTTCAAAATTGCGCCCGCTCATGGAATGCCAACAAACTTTGACCCTTTCAAAACTCCACAGGCGACGTTTAAAAATTTCTACAGGTTGCATGTTTTGAGTTACAGAGGAGGTCTAGGACTAGAATTATTGCTCTCGCTCTACCGATCGAGGCGATACCTCACATGTGTGGTTTGACCGTTTTCATATGCGGGAGCGACTTATGTATGCGTTCGCTTCTGCGCGCGAGCTCGGAGGGACAGGGCACGTTACATTTTTTTTATTTCACTTTTTTTTTTTTTACACTGTACCTTTAAAAAAAATTTTTTTTTTGATCACTTTTATTTCTATTAAAAGGAAATTTAGAGCTGCACAATTTTGACTAAAATGAGAATCACGATTTTTTTGCTTAAAATAAAGATCACGATTCTCGCGGTGTAACATCTTTCACAAAAAAATTGGGCTAATTTTACTGTTTAATTTGTTTTTTTTTTAATTCATTAAAGTGTATTTTTTTTTTTAAATCGCATTTGAAAGATCGCTGCACATATACGTGTGACATAAAATATTGCAACAACCACTATTTTATTCTTTAGGGTCGCTGCTTAAAAAAATATATATATCATGTTTGGGTGTTCAAAGTAATTTTCTAGCAGAAAATAATGATTTTTACTTGTAATCAACAAATGTCAGAAAAGGTTTGGTCTTTAAATGGTTAAACTTCCTTCCTTTACTCAGCTGGAGTTCTTTACTTTGAAAAAAGAAGGAAAAGATACTTTGTTTCTACTTATTTGCTTGTTGTGATTAAACTTGGCAGGCTTTGCCCCCCCCCTAGCTGTGAGAACTCTCAGCACTTGTTAAAGAATCATGATCAATCATGCCGTTTTGAAGATCGGGAAGAGAAAAAGATTGCGACTTTTGATTCTTAACGATTAATTGTGCGGCGCTACAAGGAATGTAAACAATCCTTGTAATAGAAAAAAAAGCATGACAGGGCCTCTTTAATGTGAGATCTGTAGTCAAAAAAACCTCACATCTCACATTTACACTTAAAGTGGAGGGCCACCCTGAAAGAAAAAATTGCACCAAAAATCCTAAAAAAATAACACATTTGAAAAAAAAAAAATTTAAACTTACCTGAACCCTTGTTGCTAGGCAGTCTTCCCAATCTGCCTCTTCCTATTCCGCGGCGTGTCCAGCTCCTCGGTGAGCGGCCCCGTTGTCTTCCGGGAACTGTGAGTGTTCCCAGAACACCACGGGGCCATTCACAAAGCGCCGCACGCGCGTGCGCAGTAGGAAACTGGCAGTGAAGCTATGAGTAAGCAGTGAGCTATGAGTAAGCACTAAGCATAAGTGCGAAACGCGTTAGCTGATTGCCTGTACTTTCTGCCACAGTGTTTTGTATGCTATATGCTCAAGAATTTATAATAAATAATTTTTGAACTACATCTTCCTGGAGTGCGGCTGTCCGGATTTTCTCATTCACCTTCAACATGCCTGTTTCCCTTACTTAGGATGGCGGTGCCGGGACCCGAGAGCCGAGGGACGGGTCGGCCTCGTGTGCCCGACATCGCGGGCACCCAGGACAGGTAAGTCTACTTATTTAAAGACAGCAGCTACAGTGTTTGTAGCTGCTGACTTTAAAAAAAAAAAAATTCGCTGGCCGGAATCCCGCTTTAAATGCAATAATAAAAAAAATAATTTTTTTTCAATAAAAAAAAAAAAAAGGTCTCTTTAAGGCCGTTGGGCAGAAGTGACGTTTGACGTCGCTTCCGCCATCCAACGTCATTGAGTCGAGTAGGGGGTCATCATTCCCTCACTCCATGCAGTGCCTCTGAGAGGAAAGGATCGGACAACCGCAACGCGGTGGGAGGGGTGGGCACCTCTCCCGCCGCCGATAAAAGTGATCTTGCAGCGAATCCACCGCAGAGACCACTTTTATCCGAAAGAGGACCGCCCGCCGTTGAATATACTAGGTTTCGGCAGCTATCTGCTGCATAATAACAGTATTCAACGTCAAAGTACCGACGTATATAACGACGGCGGGGCGGTCCAGAAGTGGTTAAGTGAATAAAGTGCAATAATGTAGCATGCGGAATAATGTGCGTCAAGGAACATGCGTTACCGCTGCACAAAAGTGTGATCCTTACCTATGTGTGGTTTTTTTATTTTTTTTTTTACTTAAAATTTTTGTTACCCCCAAAGCATGCCTTTGTTGCACCTTTATAAGTAAGTCCCTGGTATATTTTTAGTCCCTCTCGGCCGTACACAAAACAAACGTCTCCTCTTCCCCGCCACAGGTGGAGGAACCCGAAGCGCGGCGCCTGTTCCAGCAGATCCTGTCGGCCGTGGATTACTGCCACCGACATATGGTGGTTCACCGGGACCTGAAGCCTGAGAACGTCCTGCTGGATGCACAAATGAATGCCAAGATTGCTGACTTCGGTATGTGAGCGGGATTCCAGCCAAGCACAAGGTCGTAGGCTGAAGGTTGTCAGTGTGCAGATCCTTCCCAGAATGCCGCATGCCTGAGCCAGCCGAGCGACCTTCACAAGGCTGCTGAGAACAGGCCGGATCCTGAGAAGGCTGCAGAGAGGGAACACGACACACTGAGAAATGTAGAGACCCCCCCCCCCCCCCATGGAGCCAATCAGGAGTTATTAGACATTAATCTGGCTGCAGGAGGGTTAAATCTGCTTATAGAGAGTTCTCACTATTGATTGGGTCACTGCGGAACTGAAAGAGCCCAGATAAGCAGGAGACAGAATCTGTGATCTGCTTCTGCAAAAGGACTTTTATATAGGAAGCAGCTCAAAAATTAGATTTAAAAAAAATGTATAAAAATAAAATTATTAAAAAATATTTCTTTCTTATTTCATCCGAAAAAAAAGAAAAATCTATTTTTTCTAATTATTTATACATAGATAGATAGATAGATAGATAGATAGATAGATAGATAGATAGATAGATAGATAGATAGATAGATAGATAGATAGATAGATATACCTTAGATATAGATATTTGTTTTTGATGCAATAGTAAAGAAATATTTTTGTTAAGTTTATTAAAATGCAATTTTTTTTATTAACTGTATCTTTTATTATTTATAATGTATCTAAGAAAAATAATAATAAAAAATACAATTGATAAAAAAAATGACATATTAGTAAACAAAATGAATAAAAATAAGTTTTGAATCCATTATACAGTATCAATTGTTACATTTTATGACATCATCAGTGGCGTTACTAGTGTTGGTGTCACCCGGTGCGGTAAAACATGGTGTCACCACTCCACTAACTATAGTCCCTTCTCAGTACAGACCCCTCTCTCCAGTAAGTATTGACCCCCCCTCTGTCAGTACAGACCCCCCTTCACCAAGCATAGTCCCTCCTTATTACAGACCCCCCCGCCCCTCAGTACAAACACCTCTCTCCACTAAGTATAGACCCCCCCCTGTCAGTACAGACCCTCCACCAACTATAGTCCTCCCTCAGTACAGAGCCTCCTCCACTAAGTATTGACCCCCCCTCTGTCAGTACAGACCCCCCTTCACCAAGGATAGTCCCCCCCCTTATCACAGACCCCCTCCCTCAGTACAGACCCCTCTCTACACTAAGTATAGAACCCCCCCCCCCCGTCAGTACAGACCCTCCACCAACTATGGTCCTCCCTCAGTACAGACCACCTCTCCACTAAGTATAGACCCCCCTCTGTCAGTACAGACCCCCCCATTCACCAATTATAGTCCTTCCTCAGTACAAACCCCCCTCCACTAAGTGTAGACCCCACTTACAGACCCCCCTCCACCAAGTATAGTCCCCCCTCAGTACAAACTTCCCCTCCCTCAGTACAGACTTCCCCTCCCTCAGTACAGACTTTCCCTCCCTTAGTACAGACCCCCCTCTCCCTCAGTAAAGACCCCCCTGCACCAAGCATAGTCCCCCCTCAGTATAGACCGACCCCACTCCCTCAATACAAACCCCCTCCTCCACTAAGTACAGACCCCCCTCCCTCAGTATAGACCCCCTCTCCAGTACAGACTCCTCTCCCTCAGTATAGACACCCCCAGTACAAACCCCCTTCCATCCGTATAGACACCCCTCTCAGTATAGACTCCCCTCCATCAGTATAGACCCCCCTCCATACAGACCCCCCCCTCAGTATAGACCCCCCTCCATCAGTATAGACCCCGCTCCCTCAGACCCTCCTTCACCAAGCATAGTCCCCCTTTATTACAGACCCCCTCCTCAGTACAGACTCCCCTCTCCACTAAATATAGACCCCCCTCTGTCAGTGCAGACCCCCCTCCACCATATTTAGCCCTCCCTCAGTACAGACCCCATCCCCCAGTACAGACCCCCCTCCACTAAGTATAGACCCCTGCTCCGTCAGTACAGACCTCCCTACACCAAGTATAGTGCCCCCTCGGTACAGACCCCCCTCCACTAAATATAGACCCCCCTCTATCAGTACAGACCCCCCTCCACCATTTATAGTCCTCCCTCAGTATAGAACCCCTATCCCCCAGTACAGACCCCCCTCCACTAAGTATAGACCCCCGCTCCGTCAGTACAGACATCCCTACACCAAGTATAGTGCCCCCTCAGTACAGACCCCCCTCCCTCGGTACAGACTCCCCCTCCACTAAGTACAGACCCCCCTCCCTCAGTACAGACCCCCTCCATGAGTATAGACCCCCCTCCCTCAGTATAGTCCCCCCTCATTATAAACTGATCCCCCTCCCTCAATACAGACCCCCCTCCACTAAGTATAGACCCCCTCCCCAGTACAGACCCCCCTCCACTAAGGTTAGACCCCCTCCCCAGTACAGACCCCCTCCATGGATATAGACCCCCTTTCCTCAGTATAGTCCCCCCTCATTATAAACTGATCCCCCTCCCTCAATACAGACCCCCCTCCACTAAGTATAGACCCCCTTCCCAGTACAGACCCCCTCCATGAGTATAGACCCCCTTCCCTCAGTATAGACCACCTCTCTACCCATATAGACCCCCCTCCTTATGGACCCCCCTCGGTACAGACCCCCTCCATCAGTATAGGCCCCGCTCCCTCAGTATCGACCCCCCCTTAATTTTTATAGACCACCCTCACCCAGTACAAACCCCCCTCCCTCAGTATAGACCCCCCCTCTACCCATATAGACCCCCCTCCTTATGGACCCCCCTCGGTACAGACCCCCTCCATCAGTATAGGCCCCGCTCCCTCAGTATCGACCCCACCTTAATTATTATAGACCACCCTCACCCAGTACAAAACCCCCCCCCACAGACACCAGCGCTCAATGAGTGATCGGCCACCCTCCCCGACACCCCCATCCCCCCTCCGCCCCGCCTTATGCACCAGGGTGGCGGACAGGGGAGGATTCAGTGTGCAGCCGCAGCACAGAGAGTTGTTTGCTCATACTCACTCTCCAGGCAGCAGGCTTCTTTATTAGAAGTGACAGAAGTTAGAAGGAGGCAGCAGCAGTGGGACTCAGACTGAGGAGTCTCACTCAGGGCTAAAGCGGTGCTGGCATGTTCTGGCTAAAACAAGCCTTGCCTCCGGGACCCTCGCCTAGACCCCGCCCTCGGGATGGTGTCACCCCTATGCGGGTGTCACCCAGGTGCAGGGCGCCCCCTCCCCCCACTCCCCCATAGTGACTCCACTGGATGTCATAGTTATTTTGCCCTGTTGTTTTATTTAGGTCTTTCTAATATGATGTCAGACGGAGAGTTTCTGCGGACCAGCTGTGGATCCCCAAATTATGCCGCTCCAGAAGTTATATCAGGAAGGTGAGAAATACAGGAGACAGGAACTATATACAGTAAATAAAGACGGTTTGACCATAGAGTCAGCTATAGACGCATGATGTCCTGTTGTTAGAAGGCGCTCTTACTATTTAAGACGGTGCTGGAAACATCGCTGAGCCCTTCTTGGTTTATTGGAAAATGACATACACAGGAAATTACATCATAACCATGTAGTTTCACAAAAAAGAACATAACATTATTCAAGCATTAAACATACGCTACCACCTAGTGGCGGAAGTACTAATTGCAGTATTCCATATGAGAATGGCTGTTGCATCTACAGTGCCTTGAGAAAGTCATCATACCACTTGAAAGTTTCCACATTTTTTCATGTTACAACAAAAAATATAAATGTATTTTATGTGATAGACCAACACAAAGTGGCACATAATTGTGAGGTGGAAGGAAAATGATAAATGGTTTTCAAATATTTTTACAAATAAATATCTGAAAAGTGTGGGGTGCATTTGTATTCAGCCCCCTTTACTCTGATACCCCCTAACTAAAATCTAGTGGAACCAATTGCCTTCAGAAGTCACCTAATTAGTAAATAGAGTCCACCTGTGTGTAATTTAATCTCAGTATAAATACAGCTATTCTGTGAAGACCTCAGAGGTTTGTTAGAGAACCTTAGCGAACAAACAGCATCATGAAGGCCAAGGAACACACCAGACAGGTCAGGGATAAAGTTGTGGAGAAGTATAAAGCAGGGTTAGGTTATAAAAAAATATCCCAAGCTTTGAACATCTCACGGAACTCTGTTCAATCCATCATCCGAAAATAGAAAGAGTATGGCACAACTGCAAACCTACCAAGACATGGCCGTCCACCTAAACTGACCGGCCGGGCAAGGAGAGCATTCATCAGAGAAGCAGCCAAGAGGTCCATGGTAACTCTGGAGGAGCTGCAGAGATCCACAGCTCAGGTGGGAAAATCTGTCCACAGGACAACTATTAGTCGTGTTCTCCACAAATCTGCCCTTTATGGAAGAGTGACAAGAAGAAAGACATTGGTGAAAGAAAGTCATAAGAAGTCCTGTTTGCAGTTTGTGAGAAGCCATGTGGAGGACACAGCAAACATGTGGAAGAAGGTGCTCTGGTCAGATGAGACCAAAATTGAACTTTTTGGCCTAAAAGCAAAACGCTATGTGTGGGGGGAAAACTAACACTGCACATCACCCTGAACACCCCATCCACACTGTGAAACATGGTGGTGGCAGCATCATGTGGTGGGGTTGCTTTTCTTCAGCAGGGACAGGGAAGCTGGTCAGAGTTGATGGGAAGATGGATGGAGCCAAATACAGGACAATCTTAGAAGAAAACCTGTTAGAGTTTGCAAAAGACTTGAGACTGGGGCGGAGGTCCACCTTCCAGCAGGACAACGACCCTAAACATACAGCCAGAGCTACAATGGAATGGTTTACATCAAAGCATATTCATGTGTTAGAATGGCCCAGTCAAAGTCCAGACCTAAATCCAATTGAGAATCTGTGGTAAGACATGAAAATTGCTGTTCACAGACGCTCTCCATCCAATCTGACAGAGCTTGAGATATTTAGCAAAGAAGAAGAATGGGCAAAAATGTCCCTCTCTAGATGTGCAAAGCTGGTAGAGACATCCCCAAAAAGACTTGCAGCTGTAATTGCAGTGAAAGGCGATTCTACAAAGTATTGACTCCGGGGGGCGCCATACAAATGTACCCCACACTTTTCACATATTTATTTGGAAACAATGTTAAAAACTATTTATCATTTTCCTTCCACTTCACAATTGCAACTTGTGTTGGTCTATCACATAAAATCCCAATAAAATACATTTACGATTTTGGGTGTAACATGACAAAATGTGGAAAATTTCAAGGGGTGTGAATACTTTTTCAAGGCACTGTATGTCGGTATAAACAACATGCTAACACCTGTAAAGGTAATCTTGGGGGTGCTGACCTTCTAAGCAGAGGGCTCCAACTTTAGCCAGTTTCGCATTACAGATAAACTCCACATTAGTTTGTGTGAAGCGTCAACTAATTGTAGCTGATGTGCCTGTAGATTGTATGCTGGCCCCGAGGTGGACATCTGGAGCTGCGGGGTGATCCTGTACGCCCTCCTCTGCGGGACGCTGCCATTTGACGACGAACACGTCCCCACCCTGTTCAAAAAAATCAGAGGCGGAGTTTTCTACATCCCCGAGTACCTGAACCGATCCGTCGCTACTTTATTAATGCACATGCTGCAGGTTGATCCACTGAAACGCGCCACTATCAAAGACATGAGGTACGGCATGTAAAAATTCAAGGGTATGTACGCAGAAAAAAAAAAAATTGTGGTTGAAACGCATGTTATGTACAGAACTGAACTTTCTTCCACCATTGCAAATAGGCTGAATATTTGAAAACACAGGCAGTGTTTACACGTGTGATGGCTGTGATTGGTTCACAGCAATCACAAGGTACAGAGCCACCCTGATAAACTCTGTACGTTGTGCCTGTTATCTGAGCCGTCCAGTGACCGCTCCGGTCACAACCATTCACGGTTGTACAGGCCGCCCCCCTATGTGTTTTTCTCCGGCACCAATAATAATAAACAGCACTCTTCTCCGTTTTTCTACGGCAGTACTGAGGGGGTTAAATGTTCTCCAGCAAACATTTGGAACAGTCCTGAAAGTTAAATAACTTCTCACTTCTAAAATTCTTTTTTCTTTTTTTAGCGAATTCGTTTGGAGTAGTGACCCCCCGTGACCCCGACACTCCGGGGTTGAGGTTACCCTTTTGTAAGGGGGGATGTGAAGGGTTTAATTCCATGTTGTGTTATGACAAGTACAATGTAACCATAGCAGAGTGTATTATAGCATGAAAGGGGGATTATGGGTAATTTCCCACATCCTGACTCTAAGACCCAATACATTAAAGGACTCGTTTCTTCTTTTATGACAATCAGTCAGCTGTGAACATTTCAATCTCCCTTTCCTCCCCTCCCCCCCCCCCCAGGAAGGGATTTCAGAAAGTCTTTGAGGGCCAATTTTCTGCCAAGCCGTCATTTTTTTCTTTTCTCTTTCGCATCACAGCATCCCACCGCTTGTTTTGATTGTAGGAAATATAATTGGTTTTCGGATGACGGGGAGAAATGTGTTGCAAGTTCAGTTGCGTGGAAATGTCCCCCGTCCTGTGCTTTGCATCCTGGAGGGCGGTGATGTCAATTCTGAAATAGGTGACGCCATCTTGGCTAATTGGAAAGTAGCTGTAGGAATTATAGCAGTTGGGGAGTGTACAGGGGATCAGCCGTCCAGAGGACAGGGGTCATCAGAGAAGAGAACAGGGGTCAGCAGGGTATTGTACAGGGATCAGCCGTCCAGAGGACAGGGGTCAGCAAGGTATTGTACAGGGGTCAGCAGTGCAGGGCACAGGAGTCAATAGGGTATTGAGCAGGGGTAGTCAGGGTAAAGTACAGGGGTCAGCAAGGTATTGAACAGGGGTCAGCTTTGCAGGGGACAGGGGTCAGCAGGGTGTTGTACAGGGGTCAGTAGATTATTGTACAGGGCTCAGCTGTGCAGGGGACAGGGGTCAGCAAGGTATTGCACAGGGGTCAGCAGTGCAGGGCACAGGAGTCAGCAGGGTACTGTACAGGGGCCAGCAAGGTATTGCACAGGGGTCAGCAGTGCAGGGCACAGGGGTCAGCAGGGTACTGTACAGGGGTCAGCAAGGTACTGTACAGGGGTCAGCAAGGTATAGTACAGGGGTCAGCTGTGCAGGGCTCAGTAAGGTATTTAACAGGGGTCAGCTTTGCAGGGGACAGGGGTCAGCAGGGTGTTGTACAGGGGTCAGTAGATTATTGTACAGGAGTCAGCGATTATTGTACAGGGCTCAGCTGTACAGGGGTCAGCAAGGTATTGCACAGGGGTCAGCAGTGCAGGGCACAGGGGTCAGCAGGGTACTGTACAGGGGTCAGCAGGGTAGTGTACATGGGTCAGCAGTGCAGGGTAGAGGCTGGGAGGTCAGCGGGGGTTAGTGTACAGAAGTCAGTAGGGCTGTGTACAGGGGGTTGGTAGGAAAGAGGACACAGGTCAGCAAGGCAGTGGATGGGGTCAGCAGGGCAGAGGACAGGGGTCAGTAGGGTGGGTTCAGCAGGACAGACACAGGGGTTAGCAGGGCAGAGGACAGGGGTCAGTTGGGCGGAGGACAGGGATCAGCAGGGTGTACAATGATGGGGAGAAATGTGTTGCAGGTTCAGTTGGGCTGAATTGTCCCCCGTCCTGTGCTTTGCATCCTGGAGGGCGGCGATGTCAATTATAAAATAGGTGACGCCATCTTGGCTAAATGGAAAGTAGCTGTAGGAATTATAGCAGTTGGGCAGTGTACAGGGGATCAGCCGTCCAGAGAAACAGGGGTCAGCAGGGTATTGTACAAGGGTCAGCAGGGTATTGTACCGGGGTCAGCAGGGTATTGTACAGGGGTCAGCAGGGTTTTGTACAGGGGTCAGCAGGGTTTTGTACAGGGGTCAGCAGGGTTTTGTACAGGGGTCAGCAGTGCAGGGGGCAGCAGGGTAGAGGATGGGAGGTTAGCGGGGGAGTGTTCAGAAGTCAGTAGGGCAGTGTACAGGGGGTTGGTAGGAAAGAGGACACTGCTCAGCAAAGCAGGGGATGGGGTCCGCAGGGCAGAGGACAGGTATCAGCACGGTGGACAATAGGTGTTAGCAAGGAAGAGGACAGGGAATTAGCAGAGCAGAGGACAGGGGATCAGCAATGCAGAGGACAGGGGATCAGCAATGCAGAGGACAGGGGATCAGCAATGCAGGGGACAGGGGGTCAGCAATGCAGAGGACAGGGGATCAGCAATGCAGAGGACAGGGGATCAGCAATGCAGAGGACAGGGGATCAGCAATGCAGGGGACATGGGGTCAGCAATGCAGGGGACATGGGGTCAGCAATGCAGGGGACAGGGGGTCAGCAATGCAGGGGACAGGGGTCAGCAGGGCAGAGGACAGGGGTCACTGCTGGCAGGGCACTTGGCAGATTTGCTCTTCCCCACACAGCACATAGCTGAGATCTGATTCTCTTGACACAATGTTGATCTGCTCAGTGTGTAGCTGGTTACTGCAGCTGTGCTGGGGTTCACATCTGGGGATTTCACAGGTCAGAACTGCATCATAGCAGCCAACTACACACTGTGCAGATCAAGGTTGTATCAAGAGAATCTGAGGAGCTCAGTGGACTGGTCACAGCATCTATATGTGCGTGTGTGTGTGTATGTGTGTGTCCAGGGTGCAACTGTTAACTTGGGGGGCATAACTGGAATCTGGGGGCACGCAGCCCATCCCATCTCCCCCCTAGATCTGGCCATGATCTGTGCTTGATTAACTGCAGTGGAGGGCAGGGGAGACATTGTGGTCTAAGAGACCCCTGAGGTCTCCATAAAGATGACCTGTCATCTGCCCAGTGCTATCACATAGAAGGCTTGTTAGCCCAGCCCCCCCCCCCAGTGATAACAATAAAGTTAGCTAAAAAAAAGTGTAAAAAAATACATTGTAATAAAACAAATAATAATAAAAAAATTCAAACTACCCCATCGCTCCTGTTCACACCTGCATGCAAACATGTGAATACGTAGGTTCCGCATGTGTATGTAAACGTAAATTGCACCAAACATGTGAGGTATCACCATGAACGTTGGCGTGATAGCAATAATTCTAGTGTCATCATTTATGGTTAACTCAAAACTGATAACTTGTAAAGGCTTTTAAAGTGTTGCCTATGGAGAGTTTTGGGTACTGTAATTTTTCTTCATTTCACAGATTAATGCATTTTTAAGGCTTTACATGTTTGGTATCAATTTACTTAATACATCATCTTTTATATTTTATCAAACATTGGGTATTGGTATTATGTTGTGCGCGTTTGCTATAAAAATTAATTTCAATGTTTTTTTTCCTGAAAATATGCATTTTATAAGCAGTTGTGCAAATATCTTGCAACATAAAAATTTGCAACCACCACCATTTTATTCTCCGCAGTCTCTGCTTTCAGGAAAAACTACACAGCAATGTTTGGGGGTTTAAAGTATATTTTTTTTTTGCAAAAAGCACATCTTTTTTTTAACAGTAGGAAAAATCCCCCCGGATGACCAGTGATGGTTCAGGTGTCTTCAAAAAGTCAGGGCACATATGGGAATCTTCACAAACGGTTTGATTTTTGGAAAGGGCGGGATTCGATCCTGCACTTCTCAAATATCTACATTTTTTTCAATGTTTTTTCTTTAAAATCTCAATTTTGTCAATTTTTTTTTTTTTTTGTGCCGGCAGAGAACACGAATGGTTCAAGCAAGACCTGCCCAGCTACTTGTTCCCCGAAGACCCCAATTACGACGCCAACGTAATCGATGACGAGGCGGTGAAGGAGGTGTGTGAGAAGTTCGAATGTACGGAGTCGGAGGTGATGAACAGCCTGTACAGCGGTGATCCTCAGGACCAGCTCGCCGTGGCCTACCATCTGATCATAGACAACCGTAGGATAATGAACCAAGCCAGTGAGTTCTACCTTGCCTCCAGCCCACCAACCTGCTCCTTCATGGACGACATGCATATTCCCCCCGGTGTCAAACCGCATCCGGAGCGGATGCCACCCCTGGTGGCGGACAGCCCCAAGGCCCGGTGCTCTCTGGATGCCCTGAACACTACTAAACCCAAGCCCCTAGCTGTGAAAAAAGCCAAGTGGCACCTGGGAATCCGCAGTCAGAGCAAACCTCATGATATCATGGCGGAGGTCTACCGGGCGATGAAGCAGCTGGACTTCGAATGGAAGGTGAGCCTTTTTCAGGATTCAGCAGCAGGGATGGCTACATCTGTTTGGCTACCCTCAGGAAACTGGGACCAGACTGTGTATGCTTTAAGTGCGATTTATTTATAGTGAAAAAAAATCCTTCCAAACACCAGCACGCAGCAAACATGAAAATATAGGTGAACCAAAAGACCCAGTGACAGAATACCTAACTAATCGAATGGATAAAAAGAAGCCTAACTAACAGCTAACTATATATAATATATACAAAATGGGGAACACTAAAAATCAGGGAAAATTGGAGGTGCAGGGAGCAGATGGGAAGGGGGAAGCAAAGCTGGGATCAGGTACAAGGGGGAGCATGCTACAGGGTACAGCGCAGAAGCATAACTACAAACTTCAGGGCCCCGGTGCAAGAAACCATGAAAGGGCCCCCCGGGCCCTTTCTCGTGTTTTGCAGCGGGCCCCCTCGTGCCGTCATGAGGCCCCCACATGGTGTGGAATGCCCAGTCGCAAGTGTGACCTTTGAGACCCTGGTAGTTCTGCCACTGACTTTACTATTACTAGGGGGCATTTTGGAGGATGTAAGGGAGCACTCTGGAAATTATAAGGGGGAACTCTGCAGGTACTAAAACAGTACCTGCGGAGTGCCCCCTTACATCCTCCTGAGTGCCCCCTTGGGATAAGTGGCAGTAGTGGTTGTGGGGGGATGGGATCAGTGGTGGTGGTGGGGGGGATGGGATCAGTGGTGGTGGTGGGGGGGGTAGGATCAGTGGCAGTGGTGGGATCAGTGGTGGGGGGAGAGAGATCAGTGGCAGAGGAATGGAATCAGTGGCAGAGGGGTGGTGGTGGGGGATAGGATCAGTGGCAGAGGGATGGTGGTGGGGGGTTGGGATCAGTGGCATAGGGGTGGTGGTGGGGGGATGGGATCAGTGGAAAAAGGGGGGGGTGGTGGGGGGATGAGATCAGTGGCAGAGGGATGGTGGTGGGGGATGAGATCAGTGAAAAAGGGATGGTGGTGAGCAATGGGATCAGTGGCAGAGGGATGGTGGTGGGGGATGGGATCAGCGGCAGAGGGATGGTGGTGGGGGATGGGATCAGTGGCAGAGGGATGGTGGTGGGGGATGGGATCAGCGGCAGAGGGATGGTGGTGGGGGATGGGATCAGCGGCAGAGGGATGGTGGTGGGGGATGGGATCAGTGGCAGAGGGATGGTGGTGAGCAATGGGATTAGTGGCAGAGGGATGGTGGTGGGGGATGGTATCAGTGGCAGAGGGATGGTGGTGGGGGAGGGGATCAGTGGCAGAGAAATGTGATGAGTGGCAGAGGGATGGTGGTGGGGGGTGGGATCAGTGGCAGAGAAATGTGATCAGTGGCAGAGGGATGGTGGTGGGGGATGGGTTCAGTGGCAGAGGAATGGGATCAGTGGCAGAGGGATGGTGAGGGGAATGGGATGGTGACACCGGCACTTACCTGTTCACAGTGTCAGTGGGACCCCCTCCTTGCTCAGTGCTCTCAGTCTGGCTTCGCAGTGCCTCCAGTAGTGGCTCTCCTGACATGGGGACTCTGTCTTCACATCTGCTCACAAAGGGGAGAGCTCCTCCCTCTTCACTGGACTGCCCCCCCCCCCCACAGTGGTGGAATGCCAGGGCTCCGTCACAAGTGCAACTAGTTCTGCCACTGGTACACCGTACAGGGCAGGAGTAGGAACAGGATAACGGCTAGTGGTATCTAGCAGCAAGCAAAACACTGGACGAGAGACACTTAGTAGGAGAGGACCCAAATACCCTCCCAGCAGCCAGCATCAGGTGGAAACTGATTACTGGGGTGAGCTGGCTGCTCGGAGACACCTGCTGGTGGACACAGGAATTACAGCCCTCTACCCAGGGGAACCACTGTGCGACCTGCAGGTGATCCATGTCCTGACAACCTGGGTGTGACAGCTCAGCATTCGTTATCATTTATCGACAGATGCTGCATGTGATCCTGCCATAAAGGCCCTGGTTCAAGCATTTCCTGTTATGGAGTGACAATGCTCTGTTTCCATTTCCCAGTTGTGCTTCTGTGTTGTTGACCTGAGTACAATATGTTGTCGGCACAAAAAACAAGCTTGTTTCAAAATGCAAAGCTCTAAGAGCCCGGTTCACATAGATGCTCTTCAAAGTCGTGTGACTTTGACAGCTGATATCCTGCGCGACTTCATTGCGGCTTGCTTGCGACTTTATTAACAGAAGTCAATTCAAGTCATGATGAAATAGCCCCAAAGAAATGCAAGAACCTTTTTTTTTTTTAAGTCGCTTTTGCCGTTAATGGGGAGCGACTTGTCAGGCAACTTTGAACTCTCAAGTCGCATGACAAGTCACGGCAGTGTGAACCGAGCCTTGTTCTTGTATGGTCACAGCAGAAAAGTCTTTCAGGACCATGCAGGTACCCCAATGTGATGCCTGAGGAAGGGTCCCTGCGTGGTTCCGAAGCATTGCTGGCCTGGTTCATTATTCTCATCGGTGTTTACTGTAGGTGACATATTCCATCCATGTTGTACACCGTGACAAGTCCGGAGTTTTTCCAGCACCCTTTCACTCGCACGGTCAATTCCAGTATGGTGGCAAGAGGAATATACCACATGTATTGTCACCTGATGGCCATTTTAACACTTTAAACAGGCACGGTCCACTGTTATCATCATCAGGAACCCCACCCTGAGAAATACAGTGCTTCCATCACTGGAGTAAATGTAGGTAGGAACTGTCTGCAAAGGGTCTGCAGAATGTCAGCAACGCTGAGCTCCAACAAAGCATGAAAAAAGTGAAAACACATCTTTTATTTAAAAACGTGGCAATTGTTTATGGGGTTTAGCAATCAGTACTTCCGGTATGGACAGTGCTCAGATGCCTTAAACCAGTAGCAGATTTACTGCTACAGGGCGGCCATTCTGTGCAGAATCACGTATATGGACACTATATTATCAAAAGTATTGGGACGCCTGCCTTTACATGCACATGAACTTTAACGGCATACCAATCTTAGCCCGTAGGGTTCATTATTGAATTGGCCCACCCTTTGCAGCTATAACAGCTTCCAACTCTTCTGGGAAGGCCGTCCACAAGGTTTAGGAGTGTGTGTATGGGAATGTTTGACCATTCTTCCAGAAGCGCATTTGTGAGGTCAGGCACTGATGTTGGACGAGAAGGCTTGGCTAATTCATCCCAAAGGTGTTCTATCGGGTTGAGGTCAAGACTCTGTACAGGCCAGTCAAGTTCCTCCACCCCAAACTTGCTCATTCATGTCTCTATGGACCTTGTTTTGTGCACTGGTCCAAACCATTTGGTGGAGGGGGGATTATGGTGTGGGGTTGTTTTTCAGGGGTTGGGCTTGGCCCACTTAGATCCAGTGAAGGGAACTCTTAAGGCGTCAGCATACCAAGACATGAAGAAAAAGAGAACGTTGGGACTTTAAATGAGGCGGTGACCTGGTAAGGTAAATTGCCTCCATCCGTATCTAAATGAAACAAACAGGAGGACTGAGGGTTGGGACTTTAGATGAAGCACGCAGGTGTAGAAAATTTACATTTTTTGGAAATCAGTAATATGTTACATGAGGGTAATCATGAGTAGACATAGATAACCAATGCAATTCATTCAGTAGATATACATACAGTAATTACAAATTGCCACTTAGAAATACAAATCGCATAATACAAGTAATGATTTGGTCAGGTAAAACATATAATTAGGCATAAAAACGCAGCATATAATGGCTCTATGCATTTCGTGGATTCATCCACTCTTCAGGAGCATGCATGTGGATAAATAAATACTGTAGTATTGTAATAAAAAGAATATTTATATGGTCTGACCCTGTCAAGGAAAAGAGATTAAGATGGGATAAATAGGAGGTTAAATTACCTAGGAACCCCCCCCCCCCCCCCCAACCACTCTCAAAAGCACTTACATTCTATGTATCTATGCAGTAGGAGTGTACCAACATGAATCAGAGAACCCCTAGGGGTATCACTGGCGGGATCTGAGGTGGTTAGGGTGGCCCGGGAGGAGCTCCCAACATGCTCCCAACTGGGAACAGTTTGGGGATGGCCCTGACCCCAACCCGATAGAACACCTTTGGGGTGAATTAGAGTGGAGACTGCGAGCCAGGCATTCTCGTAAATATCAGTGCCTACCGTCGTCATTTTAACACACAGCGAGGTCAGTTTGGGTGGAAGCCAGGTGACCTATCAGTATGTTTTTGTATTGTGGGAGGAAACAGGATCACCTTTCATTATCCCACTGGAATTTGAGAGGACCATACAACCCCCATGCAGATATCCAGTTGACGGTGATGAGGCTCTTGAGAAAGGACAGGCTTAGGCATGAACTCCAACACACAGAGTTGTGTCTAGCTGAGCTTCAAAGCCTCTCCTGACGTCAGAGGTTGTTTTTCGTTTCTCTAATTTGTCTCATCATTTCCTTTCTCAGGTGGTGAACCCTTATCACCTGCGAGTACGGAGAAAGAACCCCGTGACGGGGAATTATGTGAAGATGAGCCTCCAGCTCTACCAGGTGGACAATCGCAGTTATCTTCTGGACTTCAAAAGCATTGATGGTACGTGAGGAAGGGCACTTCACTCTTAGGTGTCCAACAAAGGCTTGAAACACACTGGATAAGTCCCTGGTTACTTAAATGAGTTATGGCACATGCACACGGATAAAAAACAAGAATGTAGACTGGAAGAAAACACAGCAGTTTATATCAAACAAAAGATGTACCGAAAGTAGTGCAAAAGTGGACATAACTTTTTTATTAACTTACATAGGTCATTCAAATTTCACATGTTAGAGTAACTCTTTTTTCGTTGTAGGTAAAAAATGGATTTCAAGCAGAAGCAGCGTGCGCTCATTGAGTTTTTGATGAAGGAGGGGTGCTGGCTGTCCAACATACACAGAAGGCTACAGAATGTCTACAGAGATTATGTCATTGACAATAGTCACCAATGATAAGACATTGCTAGTCAATGGTGTCATCACCATAAACATTCTGTAGCCTTCTGTGGATGTCGGACAGCCTGCTCCCCTCCTTCATCAAGAACTCAAGGACAGCATGTTGCTTCTGGAATCCATTATTCACCTGCAATGAAAAAGAAGAAGAGTTTCAATAGAGGAAGAGTAACTGTACCAACATGTGAAATTTGAATGACCAACAAACAAATACCACAAACAAAGAAATGAAATAAGGGAGAGGTCGCTGCTTTACTTATGATTTGTTTATGTGTGTAAATGTAAGGACCTGGATCACCTGCTGGTGTCGCTGTGGTTCCCAGAGTGGAAGGTTGTAGTTTCGGTGTCCACCAGTGGGTGTTTCCCAGTAGCCAGCAAATCCCAGCAACTAGTCTCGACCTGATGCTGGCTGCTGGGAGGGTATTTAGTTCCTCCTCTACTAAAACCTCTTGCTTCAGTGTTTCGCCTGCTACCCAGATACTTGATCCTGCTCCTCCTCCTGCCCTGTGTCTATATTCTGTGGCCTGCTGTCTTGTACCTGCTCTGCTTATCCCTCATCCCAATCTTGGTTACCCTTCCTGATTGTTCCTTGCACCCCCAGTTTTACTCTGCCAATCCGTGCTTCCCTTTTGTTTGTACAGTGCCATGAAAAAGTATTCACACCCCTTGAAATTTTCCACATTTTGTCATGTTACAACCAAAAACATAAATGTATTTTATTGGAATAACATCCTTACAGGAGGTCTCCAACTTACAAGCTTATTGGGATTGTATGTGATAGACCAACACAAATTGGCACATAATTGTGAAGTGGAAGGAAAATGATAAATGGTTTTTAACATTTTTTACAAATAAATATGTGAAAAGTGTGGGGTACATTTGTATTCACCCCCCCCCCCCGGAGTCAACACTTTGTAGAACCACCTTTTGTTGCCATTACAGCTGCAAGTCTTTTTGGGGATGTCTCTACCAGCTTTGCACATCTAGAGAGGGACATTTTTGCCCATTCTTCTTTGCAAAATATCTCAAGCTCTGTCAGGTTGGATGGAGAGCGTCTGTGAACAGCAATTTTCAAGTCTTGCCACAGATTCTCAATTGGATTTAGGTCTGGACTGTGACTGGGCAATTCTAACACATGAATTCGCTTTGATCTAAACCATTCCATTGTAGCTCTGGCTGTATGTTTCGGGTCGTTGTCCTGCCGGAAGGTGAACCTCCGCCCCAGTCTCAAGTCTTTTGCAGACTATGTGTGGCGGAAAACTAACACTGCACATCACCCTAAACACACAATCCCAACCGTAAAACATGGTGGTGGCAGCATCATGTTGTGGGGATGTTTTTCTTCAGCAGGGACAGGGAATAGCATTTTGCTTTTAGGCCAAAAAGTTAAATTTGGTCTCATCTGACCAGAGCACCTTGCACATGCTTCCTGTGTCCCCCACATGGCTTCTCACAAACTGCAAACAGGACTTCTTATGGCTTTCTTTCAACAATGTCGGTAATTTCAATGATCACAATAATTCAATCGATAACCGTGATTCCAATGGTTAGCTGCCACTTAAAATAAAAGAAAAACTGTACAAAGAAAATAGTAAATGTCCACAGTTACTTCAATAAGTGCCTCTGAATACTATAGCAGCCCTACTGTCATTATTTATTATGACCAACTTTCATACGGTGATAACATATGAGAAGAGTGAATGACAGGTGGTGATAATCAGTCCAAAAGACACAGGTGGTAAACCTAGTGTAATATTGTAGAAGTGCACCTCACACCAAAACCCTCAAAACCATGCGTCACACTCCCCTTAGGGGTTCTCACTCACCAGAGAGAATAGAATATCAAGCCTTGAGTTGTTTAAAATAGCCGTCATCCACATCATGGAGGGTGTCAGAGATTATATGTCATCTTCAATAGATACTCTGATAAAGAAAAAGGCTCCAATAGCATAATTCCATTTTTATCCTTTATTCATCTCATAGACAAACTCCATAAAAACCCGACAGTATAATGGTTCTTATAACATCATCACTTTGCAGCGTTATGCACAGTCCAGGATGGACACTAGATTCACAAACCCAAGGAAGGCAGTGTCCACCGCATACTTCCGTTTGTCTCTTCCTGGCTGTGGAACGCAAATGGCACTTCCGGTCCAGGTAAGGTCACGTTTTGACGCGTTTCGTCATCACAACTTCCTCTGAGGGCATAGCCTTGCGGCGTGGCGTCACAATATTTATATCAACAGGCCGCAGCTTAAACTAACCCTCCGAGTGCCACACCGCCTAAATCTGATAAAGTGCACATAGGCGGCCATCAGTGCGCTACTTGGGAGTCAATATGCAGTCTGCTTGAATCTTTACATAACGTATATACCTAAAGCAGAGTGGGAGATATGTCTACTCAGACTGATATATTACTCAGTTAAAATATAAATATAAATTCATAATACATCTACCTTATTACTAAGTTCATTAATAGGCATTTAGATCTGCCTACCAATGGTGTATTAAATTCATAGAAACCATAATACATCACAGTATAAATCACATAATTCATAGTACACTATCTTTAAAAGTTATTAAAAAAAATCTATACAAAATATACAAAAGTACATAAAAAACTTACATATAAAGTTAAAATAATCCTGAGTATAAGACAACGAACCTTTAAAGTTACACACTATAACGATTAAAAATGTGGGTAAACAGAGACAAATTCTAAATTAATAAAATTCAATAATCACTGATGAAACTATTTTATATCTAACTCCACATTTAACCCTTTTGGGGTGAGTGTGTCAATTAAATAAATCCAGTGGGTTTCACGTTTCCAGAGTTCTCTTACCATATTAGAACCTCTCCACACTGGTTTTACATGGTCTACACCCCAAAATTTCAAGCTTGAGGGATCCTGTTTATGATGGAGCTTAAAGTGATTGTAAAGGTATTTATTTTTTTTTTAAATAACAAACATGTCATACTTACCTCCACTGTGCAGCTCGTTTTGCACAGAGTGGCCCAGAACCTCCTCTTCTGGGGTCCCCCGGCGGCTCCTCCCCACATCAGATAACCCCCTAAGAGAAGCGCTTCCCCAAGGGGGTTACCTTGCGGGCACGCTCCCGAGTCCAGGATTCGGCATCCATAGAGGCCGAATGCAGGGCTCAGCCCCGCCCCCCCAGCGCCCGCGTCATTGGATTTGATTGTCAGCAGTGGGAGCCAATGGCTGTGCTGCTATCAATCTATCCAATCAAGAGCCGAGGACCCCGGGCAGAGAGACAGCGTGTCCCCGCCGGGCATAGGATGCATTAAGGTGAAAAAACATGAAGGTTTACAACCCCTTTAAAGTGTAGCGACACGTTATGATCTTTAAGGCCCCTTTCACACTGGGGTAGGAGGTGCGTCGGCGGTAAAGCGCCGCTATTATTAGCGGCACTTTACCATCCTGTTAGCGACGGTATTCGGTAGCTAGCGGGGCAGTTTTAACCCCCCCCCCGCTAGCGGCCGAGAAAGGGTTAAAAACCACCGCAAAGCGCCTCTGCAGAGGCACTTTGCCGGCGGTATAGCCGCACTGTCCCATTGAATTCACCGCTCCGAAGATGCTGCTAGCAGGACTTTTTTTCCCATCCAGCTAGCGCACCGCTCCAGTGTGAAAGCCCTCGGGGCTTTCACACTGGAGACACAGCAGCGGCTGTTTCGGGTCGTTTTGCAGACGCTATTTTTAGCGCAATAGCGCCCGCAAACCGCCCCAGTGTGAAAGGGGTCTAAAAGCCCAATTTTTATGTTCTGTATGTGTTCTGCAATACGGACCCTCAGGGGTCTTTTAGTGCGGCCCACATACATTTCAGCCCGCATGGACACTCCAAAACATACACTGAATGGACAACAAAGTCATCCTCTGTTGGACAGTTTCTTTTTTTACACGCATCATTTGACCCTTAGGTATGTTCTTTAGCCATAGGCCACTTTGAAGGGGCACAAAGCTGTTGCGATCCATTGGTTTAAAATAAACCTTGGTTTCCAATGTGCCATTAACCCTATATATATATATATATATATATATATATATATATATATATATATATATATTAATATCTAGGAAATTTATTTCGTCTTTACTCCACTGGCTCGTTAATTTTATACCATTTCTATTGTTCAGATATTCCAAATAGTCGATCAAAGATGATTCTGGCCCGGCCCATATAAACATTGAAACAACCATGTTATCGCCTATAGAATAGTAGCTCATCTCTTTTCTTTCCAAATACATATTTATCCTCCCATTCCCACTTTGTGTTGGCCTATCACATAAAATCCCAATAAAATACATTTAGGTTTTTTTTTTGTTGTAACATGACAAAATGTGGAAATTTTCAAGGGGTATGAATACTTTTTCAAGGTACTGTATATATTGTATTATTGTTAGGTTTTCTGTCTCTTAGTTAGTTTGCTATGTATGTTTTTGTCACTTGGTTTATGGTTCACTATCTCTTCAAGTTTGTTGTGTATTGTGTGGGCTGTGTTTGGATGTGTTTTGTTTTACTATTAATTAACGTCCTTTTATTATAATATTATAAGTCTGATTTTAGTTTACTAATCTACATGCACAGGGCGCCGGACGCATGGATTCCAATGTGTTTTTTTTCTTTTTAGCACTTGCTTAGAGCCCGAGGTTCTAATTGGCTTAAAAAGAGGGTGGGCCCCGGGTTCAGAGCACTGCGTCCGAAGCCCACCTAGTGTGCGAATTAATATTCGCTATTGTCTTTCTCCTCCCAGCGAATCAGGAAGTGGCTCCTGAGACCCGATTGGGTGTCGTTGGTTTGTCGCGCCCCCCCCTAAATTTTTGAGCACCAGCTGCCACTGCCTGCCAGTAAATTACATCTTTAACTATTTATTTTTGCAAAAAAGGAGGTGACCAAAAGCGGAAAAATATAAAAATAAGCCAATTGCACCACCTAGTGGCTAAATAATAATATTCAATACACACCCAGTGTGTGACAATAGCTAATTAATATTCGCTATTGTCTTTCTGATTCTCCTCCCAGCGAATCAGGAAGCGGCTGGGTGTCGTTGGTTTGCCGCCCTCTCCCCCCCCCCCTAAATTTTTGACCACCAGCCGCCACTGCCTGACAGTAAATTACATCTTGAGCTATTTATTTTTGCAAAAAAGGAGGTGGTCAAAAGCGGAAAAATATAAAAATAAGCCAATTGCACCACCTAGTGGCTGAATTATTAAAGTAAAAATAATAATATTCAATATTTCAAATTTCCCTGACTTAAAGCTACATATTTAAAAAAAAATGTATTTAAAACGGGAAATCTCCCTCTGTAATATTTCATCAGGATAAATGTCAGAGGTGATTATTAACAAATTATTAAAGAAAATTTATACACCGCTCATTCCCTGTAAAGGTTTTGGTCAGACTGAGAATTTTACTCCACTGGCTCATTAATTTTATACTATTTCTATTGTTCAGATATTCCAAATAGTCGATTAAAGATGATTCTGGCCCGGCCCATATAAACATTAAATCATCAATGTATCGCCTGTGTCTCTTGGTTAGTTTTCTAGGTATGTTTTTGTCACTTGGCTTATGGTTACTTATCTCTTCACGTTTGTTGTGTATTGTGTTGGCTGGTGTTTGGATGTGTTTTGTTTTACTATTAATAACTCCCTTTTATTATAATATTATAAGTCTGATTTTAGTTTCCTAAGTGCAGTTAAAAGAGACCTGGCCATCCCTGCTGCTGGTTGCCTGCTCTTTGTATCCTTGACAGCAGTGGCGGCCCATCCATTGCGGGTGCACGGGTGGCGCCCCCCCCCCCCCAATCCATGTGTCCGGCCCCCTAATCTACATGCAGGGCGCTGGACGCATGGATTCCAATGTCCTTTTTTTTAAGCACATGATTAGAGCCTGAGGCTCTAATTGGCTTAAAAAGAGGGTGGGCTCGGGGTGCCCGAAGCCCACCCAGTGTGTGACAATAGCTAATTAATATTCGCTATTGTCTTTCTGGTTCTCCTCCCAGCCAATCAGGAAGCGGCTCCTGAGACCCGATTGGGTGTAGTTGGTTTGGGTATTGTTTTTTGCAAAAAAGGTGACCAAAAACGGAAAAACATAAAAATAAGCCAATTGCACCACCTAGTGGCTGAATAATAAAAATAATAATATTCAATATTTCATATTTCCCAGACTCAAAGCTACATATTTTAAAAAAAAAAGATTTAAAATGAGAAATCTCCCTCTGTAATATTTCATCAGGATAAATGGCTGAGGTGATTATTAACAAATTATTGAAGAGAATATGTACACCGCTCATTCCCTGTAAAGGTTTCGGTCAGACTGAGATTTTTTTTTTCTCCTTGACAGATGAATTGATGGATCACAAGTCCGGCTCCTCCTCTCTCCATCGCTCCTGCTCAGGGGCGGGTCTGCACCGGCCCAGGCTGAGCATCGATTCCACCGCATCCGACTCCCAGAGCGGATCTCTCTACGGCTCAATTTCTGGCTCCTTCTCATTGGCCAGCCCGAGGATCGGTAGCCACACCATGGATTTCTTTGAAATGTGCGCCAGCCTCATTACAACGTTAGCGCGCTAAAAAGCCACGTGATCGCTCGCTGGATGATGTACGCGGGTCTCTTTCACCTTCGGGACATTCCAGGCAAATCCTCCAGACCTTCTTCATATCCAGGGTCTCTTAATGAAATGGCTTAAAGTTCTCATCATAACTGAAGGAGAGGGCAGGAGAAGTGTCTGGAGTAAGTGAAAGGAAACATAATGGAGTGTAATACAGGAGAGTGGAGTAAAGTGCAATAGAGTAGAATGGAGTAAAGTGCAATAGAGTAGAATGGAGTAAAGTGCAATAGAGTAGAATGGAGTAAAGTAGATTAAAATGGAGTGCAGTGGAGTAGAATAGAATATAATGAAGTGCAATAGTAATATGAGGAAGGAACAGAGAAAAGGGGAAAAGTTTGGAGTGAATTGAATAGAGCAAATTTGCTTACAGTAGAGTGGAGTGCAATATAGTAAAAAAAGAATGCAGTGCAACAGTGTAGAAAAGAGTGCAGTGCAAAAGAGTGGTGTGTATTAGAGTAGAATGGGATAGAGTAGAAAGAAGGGGAGTGCAATAAAGTAGAGAATGAGGTGGAACAGAGTGAAGTGCCATAGTAAAGATGGAAGGGAGTAAAATTAAAGATGGAGGGGAATAAAATTAAAGATGGAGGGGAGTAAAACCGAATAGTGTTGTGGTGTGAAGTGCAAGAGAGGAACATGATATAAAGTGGAGTATGAAAGAGCAGAGTATAGTGCAATAGAGTGGTGAATAAGCACAACAGAGTAGAATGTTGTGGAGTGCAATTATCTAGAAGGGGATAGAGTGGAGCACAATGGAATAGAGTGGGGTGAAGTGCAATAGAGTAGAAGGGATTAGAGTAGAGTGTAATAGAGTGGAGTACAATAAAGTGGTGTGCAGTATGGTTAGACTGGAGCGGAAGACAATTTTGTAGAATAGAGTGCAGTGCAATAGGGTATAATGGAATATAGTGGAGTGAAGTGCAACAGAGTACAATGGAATGGAGTAGAGTGGGGTGCAATAGGGTAGAATTCAGTGGAGTTAAATAGAATGAAGTGTATTAGAGAGGAGAGTAATATAGTGGAAAGGAGTAGAGTGGAGTGCAATAGGGTAGAATTGGGTTGAGTTTAATAGAGTGGAGTACAATAAAGTGGTGTGAAGTATGATAGAAGGGAACAGAAGGCAATATAGTAGAATAGAGTGCAGTGCAATAGGGTAGAATGGAATATAGTTGAGTGAAGTGCAATGGAGGAGAATGGAATGGAGTAGAGTGTGGTGCAATAGGGTAGAATTGAGTGGAGTTGAATAGAGTTTAGTGTATTAGAGAGGAGAGTAATATAGTGGAAAGGAGTAGAGTAGAATGGAATAGAGTAGAGTGGTGCCCAGTAGAGCAGAATAGAGTGGGTTGGAATAGAGTGAAGTGCAATAGAGAAGAGAGTATTGTAGGGAAAAAGAACAGAGTAGAATGGAGTTAGGTAGAGCAGGTTGAAATAGGAAATGGAATAGTGCACTAAAATAGAAGGAAGGATAATGCAGTGGGGTGCAATAGAGTGGCTTACAGTCGAATGGAATAGTGGGGTAGAACCAAGTAGACTGAAAAAGTTGGAGTGCAGTAGGGTAGAATTAAGTAGAATGAGTAAAGTGGAATACAGTGTAATGGAATAGAATATAGTGTAGTGCAATAGGATTAATAGGAATTTAGTAGAATAGATTAGAGAGGTGTGCAGTATGGTAAAAGGAATAGAGTGAAGTGGAGTGGACTTAGGCATAGTAAAGTGCAATAGAGCTAAATAGAGTGGAAGTGTATTTAGCTGCGTGGAGATGAAGTGCAATAAAATAAAAAGGGGCGGAGCAGAGAGGAGTGGCATAAAGTAAGTTGGAACAGAGGAGGGAAATACAGGGGCTCTTTAGAAGTCCTGGGAGGAAATGATAATTACAGAAAATATATATATATCATTTTTTTTAGCTCCACCTTCCCCACTTTTGAGTATCCACCTTCACTTCCATGAAGAAAAACTGCTGTAAGATTTTAGACACAAATGTATCTTATCCACAAAAAAAAATGGAGGCACAGCTTTTCTTTTCCACCACTTTTACAGACTACCCACCACAGGGAAAGGTGCAATCAAGTGGAAATGATGACTTTAGAGCGGTGAGTCCTCCATTGTCACTGCTGTGTCATGCTGATAACACACCCACTTGTCTCACAGCTCCAGAGTGTGCATAGCAAACAGCAGAGGAGAGTAATTAACTACAGGTACATGTTATGCACACTCAGTAGCTGGGAGATGGAATGTGTGATCTGCATCAGGTCAGGCAGGCCTGCACAAATGTAGTCATTTAAAAATGGAACATTAAAATACTTGAATAGTGCAAAAAAATAAATAAAAAGACCAGTTATCTTTAAAATGGAACTCCAGACAAACGAGCATTTAAAATAAAGATATCATTGAAATGAATACATATATAATAAACAAACTAATATATATATATATTTATTTATTTATTTTTTATCTTATATCTTAATTAGCTTTAAATGCTCTTGTTTTTAAAACGTATTTAATATTCATATCTATATCTATAAATAAATAAATAAATATATATTTATATATATATATATATATATATATATATATATATATATATATATATAAGGTTATTAAAAAAATAGAATAAAGAGCATTTAAAGCTAATTAAGATATACGATTATATATATAGATATATATATAGATAAATATATATATAGATATATATATATATCTATATATATATAGATATATATATATATATATAGATATATATATATCTATATATATATATATAGATATATATATATCTATATATATATATAGATATATTTATATATCTATATCTATATCTATATCTATAAAATAAATATGTATGATAAAATTATATAGATTAAAAAAGGTATACAAAAGAGATCAAATTATTTTTGAATAAAGAGTGTTTAAAGAGAATAAAGATATAAGTAAAATAAATATATATGTGTATAAATAAAATATATATAATAAATAGTATACTAAAGAAGTTAAATAAAAAATGAATTTAGGATAATGTGCATTTGAAGAGAATACATATATACATAAATAAAATAAATATATAAAAGAACTATTATATATATAAAATTTAAAAAACATGAATTTAGAATAAAGAGCATTTTAAGAAATAAAGATCTACAGCATTTTTTTCATATATATATATATAATTTATATAAAAGATATTAAATATAAATATTTATTTTAAAGGAAATCATTATCGCCCCAAAGCAACCAATCAATTCCAAGCCACTCTCCTGTCACTCTGGTAAATATCTGTACCCATTGGTTACTGTAGTAAAGCAGAGGATCCTTTATTGGGAACGGTCCCGACTTTGAAAGAGACCCGACAGTACAGCGCCGCGGCCGATCTACAGATTGGCGCAGTCATTGATCTCAGGCGATGTGTACGGTGCTCCTTTGCGGCACTAGAACACCACAAACCCAGGACAGCTGCTGCTTTATTTAGCTGTAACTTATTGTCCCGTGTGTGCCCCCCCTCCCCCTCCCCCTCCATCCATGCTCCCTTCTTCTTAGGATTTGGGTGTAGGAGATTCCCTGCGCTGGTTACACTAAACTGCTAATTTATTCTTAGAACTGGAAATAGCGACGTATTTATTTTTGGTATATTTGAGAGTTGTTTTATAGTTTGGCAACTTTTTTTTATTTTTATATGTGCAATCACAATCAATACTACAGATTCCTCCGCCTTATTGTGTGCGTTCAAGACTGAGCTCCAGGCAAATAAATTACTGTACACCCCGTTTTTTGAAGCTGCCTTCCAGGCTGTGACCCCCACCACCTTCCTGAACCTTTCGCTGCCATAGAAAATAAAAAATCCCACCTAACCAGTTTAACCCTCCTACCCGTATACCCCTTACAGACAAGAACAATATTTACATTTCCACTATGAGCCTGTTTATTTGGCAATAACTTTGTCATCAATTTAAGAGAACAAATTAATACCGTACAATTTGTTTTTTGCATTTTTTAACCACTTCAATACCAGGTGCTTTTACCCCCTTCCTGCCCAGGCCAATTTTCAGCTTTTAGCCCTGTCGTACTTTGAATGACAATTGCGCGGTCATGTAACACTGTACCCATATGAAGATGTTACTCTTTCTTTGAGACAGATAGAGCTTTCTTTTGGTGGTATTTAATCACCACTGGGGTTTTTTTGTTTTTTTTTTGCTAAACAAACGAAAAAAGACCAACAATTTAAAAAAAAAAAACTAAAAACTTATTTGCAAAATTTTATAACTGAAATTAAAAAAAAGTAATTTTTCTCCTCCACTGATGAACACTGATAGGCTGCACTGATGGGCACTGGTGAGGCTGCAGTGATGGGCTCTGATAGGCTGCAATGATGGGCATCGGTGAGAAGGAACTCATGAGGCAGCAATGATGGGCACTAATAGGCTGCACTGATAGACACGGGTGAGGAGGAACTCACGAGGCTGCACCGCTGGGCAATGATAGGCTGCAATGATGGGCACTAATAGGCTGCACTGATAGACACGGGTGAGGAGGAACTCACGAGGCTGCACCACTGGGCACTGATAGGCTGCAATGATGGGCACTAATAGGCTGCACTGATAGGCACGGGTGAGGAGGAACTCACGAGGCTGCACCGCTGGGCAATGATAGGCTGCAATGATGGGCACTAATAGGCTGCACTGATAGACACGGGTGAGGAGGAACTCACGAGGCTGCACTGCTGGGCACTGATAGGCTGCAATGATGGGCACTGATGGGCATCAGTGAGAAGGAACTTACAAGGAGGCAATGATGGGCACTGATAGGCTGCACTGATGGGCACTGGTGAGGAGGAACTGCACTGATGGACACTGATTGGCTGCACTGATGGGCATCAGTGAGAAGGAACTCACGAGGCGGCAATGATGGGCACTGATGGGCTGCACTGATGGGCATCAGTGGGAAGGAACTCACAAGGCCGCAATGATGGGCACTGATAGGCTGCACTGATAGGCACTGGTGAGGAGGAACTCACGAGGCTGCACTGATGGGCACTGATAGGCTGCAATGATGGGCACTGATAGGCTGCAATGATGGGCACTGGTAGGCTGCACTGATGGGCATCAGTGAGAAGGAACTTACGAGGGGGCAATGATGGGCACTGATAGGCTGCACTGATGGGCACTGATAGGCACTGGTGAGGAGGAACTGCACTGATGGACACTGATTGGCTGCACTGATGGGCATCAGTGAGAAGGAACTCATGAGGCGGCAATGATGGGCACTGATGGCTTGCACTGATGGGCATCAGTGAGTAGGAACTCACAAGGCTGCAATGATGGGCACTGATAGGCTGCACTGATGGGCACTGATAGGCACTGGTGAGGAGGAACTGCACTGATGGACACTGATTGGCTGCACTGATGGGCATCAGTGAGAAGGAACTCACGAGGCGGCAATGATGGGCACTGATGGGTTGCACTGATGGGCATCAGTGAGAAGGAACTCACAAGGCCGCAATGATGGGCACTGATAGGCTGCACTGATAGGCACTGGTGAGGAGGAACTCACAAGGCTGCACTGATGGGCACTGATAGGCTGCAATGATGGGCACTGATAGGCTGCAATGATGGGCACTGGTAGGCTGCACTGATGGGCATCAGTGAGAAGGAACTCACAAGGTGGCAATGATTGGCACTGATAGCACTGGTGAGGAGGCAATGACAAAAAGAAAACTGTAAGCACATAGGATGGTGTGGATGCGGGCATACAAGTTGGCAACAGATAAAATGTTAGTCCATTAGTCCATAGTGGTCAGTTCTTAAAGTAGGATAAAAGGCGGCAGCTGTCCTCGGAAAAATGCCAGCTCTGTAAACAGGATGAAAAGGAGGGGAGAACACAGGAAGAGCGCCCTGAGTGTAGTAATTAAGGTACAGTTTAATTACAAGGTAAGTAATGCACTTCCAAGATACAGGATAAAAAACAAGGCAATTTGCCTTGCTTATCCAGCCGTTCTCTCCCTGATGTTCCTGCACTTCCGGTGACATCACTTCCTTACGTTCCCCGCTGGTTCCGGCCGACTTCCTGGTGGCCATAGGATGGATCACGGTTCCCCTGTCATCTTGCCATACACGTGGATGCCTGTCTCGGATGCCGGGAGAGCTACTCCCCATACCCACATACAGATGAGCCTTCTTGTATCTTGTAAATACATTACTTACCTTTTAATTAAACTGTACCTTAAATACTACACTCAGGTGGTGCTTCCCGTGTTCTCCCCTCCTTTTCCCAATGGTGAGGAGGAACATACGAGGCTGCACTGATAATGTACTCACTGTGCCCTGTCAGACTTGCCAGTTATCGGCTCTCCTCTTTTCAAACAGAGACAGCGGAGGAAAGGAATGCCGATAACCAGCAAGTCTGTTTACATGTGACCAACTGTGATTGGACACAGCTGATCACATGGTAAAGGGCCACTGCGGTTGGCCCCTTACCGTGATCTGTGATCCAAAAGGACACAGCAGTCATGGAGAGAGCGTGGGAGGGGCGTCCACGGACATTCTCCCAGAACTGGCGAGTAGCACTGCAGCCATCTTTTGGCTATAGCGTGGGCAGGAACCGGTTAAAAAAATATATTATATGGAATCTTTAAACAAAAATACATAAAAGAGGGACTCTGTTTTGACCGTTGTTACTAAAAAAAAAAAAAGTATTTTACTGTAAATAAAAGGTGTACATTTTATTCTATATTATGTCCTGTTTGAAACGACACTAAAATGATGTCACAAAATATGGCAAAGTTATTCAAAAATGACACAGGCTTTTTTTTTTGTACATGTGATTGTTATACGATAAGAAAGTATCAAACAAAAGCAAAAGATACGGTAAATATTGATGTTTAAAAAAATATATAAATAAGAAAATCATCAGAAAATTAAAAGCTAAAGGGGAGAAGGGGAAGGAGGGGTTAATTAGGACTAATTAGGGTTAACTTAGGGGTTAAATAGATATACATTTTATTATAAAAAATAAATACTCGTAAGGGTTCTTTAAGTGATGTTATATGTAGGTCAAAGGTCACATATTTGATCGATATATGAATGAAATAGCAAATACAATGAAACAATACATTGATTTATTGCATTTACTCAGTGCCACTTGCAAACTCTCTGCGAGTGTCATGTTACTTAGAATTGGCTGCATTAACATCAGCTCCTGCTGTGTAATACAAAGCAATTACCGGCTGACATATTGACAGCTGGAAATTGCTGGTAGTGTATAGATGTATCCAAAAAAAACGTTGTTGAAGTTTTTAGGATGTATCTCTAATTCTCCAAAATCCTGGAGTGATTAAATCCCCCCTTTTAATCACCTAGATTCGTGGTCACATGACAACAGTCTTCTTTCTTCTTTACCTCCCGTGAGACATGAACGCTTCCTATTGGCTGTCCAGTGGTGGTGTCCCCTTAGGTCAGTTTTGGAACTACATTTCCCATGATGCTCATGCACTCTGCAGTGTGGTTGAGCATCATGGGAAATGTAGTTCCAAAACATCTGGGGTGCCAAGGTTTGCCATCACTGCCTTAGGTCATGTGTGCTCAAGCTGTGGCCCTCCAGCTGTTGCAGAACTACAAGTCCTATCAAGTCCCTCTGCCTTCGGGAGTCATGCTTGTAACTGTCAACAGCTTGCAATGTCCCACGGGACTTGTAGCTCCACAACAGCTGGAGGGCCACATCTTGAGCACCCAAGCCTTAAGCTCTAGAAGAAATTCTGCAGTGGTGGGGTACCGGCTGGCATGGGCACATGTGCAGTTGGGTTAGAAGCTCCCCACACCTAGAAACAACCTCTAAAGCCTTTCTATTGGTCTTGAGTAAGAAAATGGGGCCCCTTGCTCTGGGTAACTCAATGAGATTGTCACTGATTCGCCCTGCAGTAGGGGGGACCCTGCAAGGCCCCCGAAACACTTCACAATAAACCGTAAAAACACACCTTTTGAGTTTTGGTGGCCTCTTACTCTTTACTCTCTTGCTGCCCATGAAACACTTATGAGCCATTGACAGCCAAGGCTTCTGTGCTTTACCAGCACCATGATCGAGTGGTCATAGAAAGCTCTCGGTCTATAGTCATGATCCGGACAAGCTTCTGATCATGTGACCACTGTGGCAGCCAACCACAGTGGTCACGTGATCAGGAAGTCTATCCTGCCCCTTAGGTGTCAAGGCGCACTTAACGGGATGCTAGGGTTGGACAGGAAAGGGGTAAACTTTGGTTATGCCTGGCACCATCCGTTGCAGTCATTGCACTAAAGGTGCATCTGCTCTAAGCAGCAAGAGAAAAACTCACCCAAGCTCAACCGCTATATAGTATAGTTGGTGTGTAGAGTAGTCGGTTCTCTGGCTAATTAAGCTCACAAAAGATCCATAGAAAGTCCAGGCCGGCAACTCGACAGCTTCTCCATAGAAAATATTTATTTAAGCATTACAGCAATAACATCATCCAAAAATACTGACGCGTTTCGGCCTTAGGCCTTCATCAAAGGGTTTTGATGAAGGCCCAAGGCCGAAACGTGTCAGCTTTTTTGGATGATGTTATTGCTGTAATGCTTAAATAAATATTTTCTATGGAGAAGCTGTCGAGTTGCCGGCCTGTACTTTCTATATATCTGGTCTAAGCACTGTCAGGATCGTGCAGCTCTATATAGAACTCTTTTCCTATTGGACCTTTTTTTTTTTTTTGCAATGGGTGGTGTCTTTTATAGAAGGGCGGTGACCAACCTTGACTTTTACAGGAAAAGTCATCATTTGCATAAAAATTCTAACTTCCTGTATCTCTGGATCTTCTAATAGGTTTGACATGCGCCGCCTTCTCTGTTATTTGTATCTTCACCGTTTCATAGTTATTGGTCCCTTTGCTTTGTAACATTTTTAGTTTTTTTTATAATGTGTTCCCGCCCCCCCCCCGCCTAAGTCATAGCTGGAGCTCTCCAATCAGCATAGCTCAACCTCTGTTTCCACACAAAGAAGCAAGGGTCATTCCCAGCAGCATGCTGGCAGGGGAGAGGCTATTCTGCTCAGGCTGTGGCTGCTTCAAAAAAAAAAAAAAAATATGAAGGGTAGGACTTTGCACACCTCGCATCTCTAATGTATTTAACTGATTTAAACTGAAATTTCAATTAGGCTTTAAAATACGTTTAGCTCTGTGTAATGAAACCCTCGGGGGTGTTACATTGGTGTGGAATGCTGCTTTAATCCTAGGCTGATTTTTTTCTCCGCCCCTGTAGTAGGTGACTCCACTTTGAATTGTAACGCATAACCCGAAAGGTGTCAACGGCTTACCTATACCAACCTACCCCGCGCACTCGCACAAGCTGCCTTAATAGTGTTTTGTAGACTTTAGAATCTTGTGTAGCATTTATATGTCTCCCCCCGGACCGGAAACCATACGGAAGCGATGAACTGCGAAGCTCAGACTTTTTCGGGGGGCTCATTCACACCCATGCATTCTGTTGCATTGCTTTATAGCACATGATAATGCGCATTGCATTAACACAGCCTGTTCATTATGAATGGGCCGCCAACGTACCACTATGGATGACAATATTTTTGCGCATTTTCGCGCACATTTCCACGCATGCGCGGAAGCCTGTTCTTGCGTTGACAATGTAAGGCCTCTTACGCAACGTAGCTTGAAAATGCTCAGTACAGCTTTTTTTTTTTTTTTTTTTACTGAGCTAAAATACATGTCCATGAATTGTAATGCGCCTATGCAGACAGGAGCGTAAACAAGCGCCGTGTATTCTTCAGTAGAAATAAATAAATTAAAAAATCTGCATTTTTGGTCTGTAATTTGCACCGTGGCATTGTGAATGCGAGAACAGGCTTCCGCGCATGCGCATGAATTTGCGCACGAACGCATGGGCGCGAAAATACATATTTTTAAAAAAAAAGTTCGAAAAAGTAGATGCTCAGACAGGAGTATCGTGTGCAAGAGGCCGAAATGGACAAAACTGTAATAATTTGCGTGAAAACGTGCCAAAAATTACCAAAAATGCTGATTTTTCTATTCATTTTTTTTTTTTTAACTGAAGAATGCACAGGGCTTGTTTACGCGCCTCTCTGCATAGACACATTGCAATGAATGGGTTGTCTTTTAGCGCAGTAAAAAAAAAATAAGCTGTACTGAGCTTTTTCAAGCTGCGGTGCGCAAGAGGCCTTACAATGAATGGCAGCGCACCACAAGGCTCAGTATATATGGGTTGTGGTGCAATATGGTACATCGGGCTCTACTGTTCCATTTACACAATGAATGGTGTTTGCATTGTAGTGCACTGACTGCGGTACATCGGACTCTACTGTACACTGGGGGTTCCCTTTACAACGCACAGCAGTGCAGCACTGTGGGGCACTATGGTGTGCTGAACTCTACTGTACAATAACTTTCCATTTACAATGAATGGCAGCGCACCACAGTGCATGGTATATGTGTTTTGGTGAACTACAATACATTAGGGTCTACTGTACAATGGGGGGTTCCATTTACAATGAATGGCAATGCACTAGTGTGAATGGGCCCCAAAGGGCCACTCCACCCATATTGTATGTCACTTGTGATGGATATTATTGGCTGAACTGCTCACCAATGGCTTTCTGTATTTGCTGGCACATCAGCAGAACGATGTCTACGCCCCCCTGTCTCTGGCTCCGCCCACCTATAGAGCCCATTTATAAGGCAGGCTCACACTCTCCGATGGGCCGGAGTGAGAACAAGGGGGAGGAAATTCTTGCCATTGGGGGGTCACCAAGAATGATCAGAATTTGGTGAATTATTCAGCTCGTCGGCATCTATCCAAAAAAAAAAAAAAAAACTAAGGTAGAAGTTCCGGCTGGACTGGCCCTTTAATAAATCAGTCTGAGGGACGCAGGTCACATGATCACAGTCACTGTATAGCAGGGGTAGGGAAACTGGGGCTCTCCAGCTGTTGCAGGACTACAAGTCCCATCATGCCTCTGGGAGTATTTGCATATCTCCCAACTGTCCCTGATTTGGAGCAATGTCCCCCATTCCTCCTCATTTGTCCCTCATTTTGGTCTGATCTATATAAATGTATATAAAATGCATTTTCTATCTATCAAAAAGTGTTTCCCAGCGCTAAACCTTCCATCTGATTTCTAAATTGCTGCATTTGTCAATTCCAAAAGCCGATATAAAGGAATAATAGTGGTAAAAAAAAAGCACTTGTGGGTTTAACCAATCTTGTTTTTTGTACAATTCTCCTTTAAGGGGGCGTGGCATGGGGGTGTGTCCTATGCCTGCCTACTTTTGCTGATAGGTGTCCCTCATTCCCATCTCAAAAAGTTGGGAGGTATGAGATTGTAACCGCCAGCCTTGCAATGCCTCATGGGAAATGTAGTTCCACAACATCTGGAGGTCCCCCAGGTCGCCTCCCCCCTGCTGTATAGAGTGTCGCCGCTTCCGTTAAATGTAAATTGTAACAAATCTGTGTCACGTCAAAAGTTTTATGTACAAATAAACCGCGTGGGATCGGCCTACCACTGAGATTCTACATCCTACAGCACCCCAACCGCCTACAGGTTCCAGCATGCTGTGGGGTACCTGGGAATGCTGGGACTTGTAGTCCCCCCCTATGTGGGTGGAGGACTGCGGCTGATCCTGATGTCGTCATTAAAAAAAAAAAAAAAAAGCAAAAAAATAAATAAAAAATAGTTTTGTAGGTCAAGTCTGTAAAGTATGATGTGCAATATGGCTTAGACTGATAGATTACTGATCTGTAGATTTTGTACACATTGTAGAATATGAAATGATATAGAAAAGATTTTACCAAAAAGTATCTAAATTGTGGATCTAAATGACCCGATTAAACTTTACAAGTGTGAAGAGATCCTGTCTGCCCCGTGTCTCTTTGTTCTAAAATACAGAAGTGATCAAAAAAACTAAAAAGAAAACGAATCCCCGCTCTTTTGACTGCAACAACTTTTTAACGACTTGACCTCCGGAAGGTTTTACCCCCCATTCATGACCAGGCCATTTTCTGCTATTCAGCACTGCGCTACTTTAACTGGTAATTGTGCGGTCATGCATCACCTGACCCAAAAAAAATTTGTATCATTTATTTATTTTTTTCCATACAAATAGAGCTTTTTTTGGTGGTATTTATTCACCACTGGGTTATATTATTTTACTATGTAAATGAAAAAATTTCCAAACTTAAAAAAAAAAAAAAAAATTCTTTGTTTCTTTCAGTCAGAAAATTTAGCAAATAAATAATCTTTTTTCATAATTTCAGGACAAAATGTATTCTGCTACATTTCTTTGGTGAAAATTACCCAAATCAGTGTATATTATTTTAGAGACGCGCCGAAATTTCGGCTGTCGAAACATTTCGGCCAAAAATGGCGTTATCGGCATTCAGCCATGGTTGTCATAGTGGCACCGAAAACGCACCATGATTTTACCGTGAATTTGCAGACCAGTGTACAAAGCAAGGTCCATAAAGACATGGATGAGCGAGTTTGGGGGGGTGGAGGAACGTGACTGGCCTGCACAGAGTTCTGACCTCAACCCCATAGAACACCTTTGAGATGGATTAGAGTGAAGACTGCGAGCCAGGCCTTCTCGTCCAACATCAGTGCCTGACCTCACAAATGCTCTTCTGGAAGAATGGTCAAACATTCCCGTAGACACACTCCTAAACCTTGTGGACGGCCTTCCCAGAAGAGTTGAAGCTATTAAAGCTCCAACTCCATATTGAACCCTACGGACTAAAACTGGGATGTCATTAAAGTTCATGTGTGTGTAAAGGCAGGTGTCCCAATACTTCTGGTAATATAGTGTATATACAGTGCCTTGAAAAAGTATTCATACCCTTTACATTTTTTTACAAATAAATATGTGAAAAGTGTGGCGCGCATATGTATTCAGCCCCCTTTACTCTGATACCCCCTAACTAAAATCTATGGGCCTTCAGAATTCACCTAATTAGTAAATAGAGTCCACCTGTCTGTAATGTAAGTATAAATACAGCTGTTCTGTGAAGCCCTCAGAGGTTTGTTAGAGAACCTTAGTAGACAAACAGCATCATGAAGGCCAAGGAACACACCAGACAGGTCAGGGATAAAGTTGTGGAGAAGTTTAACCGCTTTCCGACCAGCCGCCGTCATTATACTGCAGCAGGTTGGCTCTTCTGCGCTAACCGCCGTAGGTGTATGTCAGTCTTTGCACAGGAGATAGTTGGCGTGCCCCGCGGGAGCGTTGCCCGCGGGTCCGGAGGACTTGATGGTCGCGGGCGACCAGCGATCGTTATGCACAGAGGCAGAACGGGTAACTGCCTATGTAAACAAGGCGATTCCCTGTTCTGCCAGATGACATGTCAGAGATCTTCTGTTCCCAGTGATCTCTGTCAGGTCCCTTGCAGCCCATCCCCCCCTACAGTTAGAACACACCCAGGGAATACACTTAACCCCTTGATTGCCCCCCCCCCAGTGTTAACCCCTTTCCTGCCAGTGCCATTTATACATTGATCGGTGCATTTTTATAGCACTGATCAATGTAATAATGTCACTGGTCCCCAAAAAGTGTCATTTGGGGTGAGATTTGTCTGCCACAATATCGCAGTCCCGCTAAAAACCGCAGATCGCCGCCATTACCAGTAAAAACAATAAAAAAATAAATAAAAGGTCCCTACATCTATCCCATAGTTTGTAGACACGATAACTTTTGCGCAAACCAATCATTATATGCCTATTGCGATTTTTTTTTTACCAAAAATATGTAGTAGAATATATATATATGTCTAACCTGACAAATAATTTTTTTAGATATGTATTATAGCAGAAAATAAAAAAAAAAAATGCTTTTTTTTTCAAAATTGTCGGTCTTGTTTTGTTTGTTTATAGCGCAAAAAAATAAAAACCGCAGAGGTGATCAAATACCACCAAAAGAAATCTCTATTTGTGGGAATAAAAGGACGTCAATTTTGTTTGGGTACAGCGTCGCACGACCGCGCAATTGTCAGTTAAAGCGACGCAGTGCTGAATCGCAAAAAATGGCCCGGTCATTAAGGGGGCAAAATCCTTCTGGGGCTGAAGTGGTTAAAGCAGGGTTAGGTTATAAAAAAATATCCCAAGCTTTGAACATCTCACGGAGCTCTGTTCAATCCATCATCAGAAAATGGAAAGTGTATGGCACAACTGCAAACCTACCAAGACATGGCCGTCCACCTAAACTGACCGGCCGGGCAAGGAGAACATTCATCAGAGAAGAGCCAAGAGGTCCATGGTAACTCTGGAGGAGCTGCAGAGATCCACAGCTCAGGTGGGAGAATCTGTCCACAGGACAACTATTAGTCGTGCTCTCCACAAATCTGACCTTTATGGAAGAGTGACAAGAAGAAAGACATTGGTGAAAGAAAGTCATAAGAAGTCCTGTTTGTAGTTTGTGAGAAGCCATGTGGAGGACACAGCAAACATGTGGAAGAAGGTGCTCTGGTCAGATGAGACCAAAATTGAACTTTTTGGCCTAAAAGCAAAACGCTATGTGTGGGGGAAAACTAACACTGCATATCACCCTGAACACACCATCCCCACTGTGAAACATGGTGGTGGCAGCATCATCTTGTGGGGATGCTTTTCTTCAGCAGGGACAGGGAAGCCGGTCAGAGGTGATGGGAAGATGGATGGAGCCAAATACAGGACAATCTTAGAAGAAAACCTGTTAGAGTCTGCAAAAGACTTGAGACTGGGGCGGAGGTTCACCTTCCAGCAAGACAACGACCCGAAACATACAGCCAGAGCTACAATGGAATGGTTTACATCAAAGCATATTCATGTGTTAGAATGACCCAGTCACAGTCCAGACCTAAATCCAATTGAGAATCTGTGGCAAGACTTGAAAATTGCTGTTCACAGACGCTCTCCATCCAATCGGACAGAGCTTGAGATATTTTGCAAAGAAGAAGAATGGGCAAAAATGTCTCTCTCTAGATGTGCAAAGCTGGTAGAGACATCCCCAAAAAGACTTGCAGCTGTAATTGCAGAGAAAGGCGGTTCTACAAAGTGTTGACTCCGGGGGGCGCCATACAAATGTACCCCACACTTTTCACATATTTATTTGTGAAAAATGTTGAAAACCCATTTATAATTTTCCTTCCACTTCACAATTATGTGCCACTTTGTGTTGGTCTATCACATAAAATCCCAATAAAATACATTTACGTTTCTGGTTGTAACATGACAAAAATGTGGAAAATGTCAAGGGGTATAAATACTTTTTCAAGGCACTATAATATTTGGGGGTTCTAAGTGAAAAAGTTAAAAAATTGCCCCAGTAGGCAGCAAGTGTTTGAAATGTTACAAACAGAATTGAATAAGGTCCCCTTTGCTGGCTAGAGATCTGAGGTAGATGCTCCATACCACAAGTGAACAGTTCAGATATATTTTAATAGGTCGAAGGAGGAAACCAACATTTTTTTTTAAGGCCCCAACATAGCCGGCTGCATCAGAGTTTCCAGACCGATGACACTGCCTATGGACAAAGTTGCACGATTGGTGGTAATTAGACCAGTACAGTCTCAGACACAGGGGTCTTCTTTATTTCCTAGCAGTGACGCTGCACTGCGGTGATAAGGATTCTTTCCTTGGCCTCCCTCTTCTGCCATTGGCTGGATGTGTGCAGGCCGAGCCTCGTACTGAGGTTATAAGCGGAAAGAGGCTCCATGGAGATGGGCCAGGAGTTTGGAGGTCTTTGGAAAAGCCTGAAGGTTGCTGAAGAGAACAACCATCATCTGCATCCGGGGAAGTGTCCTTCAATAACTGGAAGAGAAACAAAAGATCAGGTATTCAGAAAGAGATTTCTTCCAATCAGAAAACGTAATTTCCTGTGCATTCACTGGGACAGGAAGTCAGGGTGAATATTCCCAATGGGGACACAAACACCAATAGCAATTTTGACAGAGGTTCTAACACCCTGGTGCCCAACTGGTGGCCCTTTGGCAGATCAATGTGCAGCCCCTGGGCCCCTGCCAACTGTGTTTGTATGTTCTTGCCTAGACTGACTTCCAGCAGTTAAAGGCCAATTGAACTTTTTGTTTAAATCTGCTAAATACATGTCAGGTTCATAAAAACATAAGGTGTGCACAGCCTGAGTAGAAAAGCCAGTCCCCTGCCAGCATACTGCAGAGTAGCACCCATACTCTCTGTATGCGGAAGCAGCAGCCTCTCTGCACATGCCCCCCCCCCCCCTGACTCAGAACAGGAGCTCTCCAATCAGCAGGGTGCAGGAGCTTTTCAATTGAGAGGCGTATAGGGGTTGTGTTGAGCCTCTGAAGACCACAGCAAGGGTGCCACTCTGCAGCCTGCTGGCAGAGGACAGGATTTTCTACTCAGGCAGTGGCTGCTTTATAAAAAAAAGAAAAAGAAACACAACTGTAAAACTTTGCGCATCTTTTGGGAAGTAGTAATGTGGGTAGGTGACAATGACAAGGAAATGGCACCAACATCCCTGTAGATAAGTGTAGACAAGGGAAATTTTTTGGTGGGATTTTTGAGGGTGCCGGCGAAAAAGAAGAAGTCATTTCAATACTCCGCAATATGTATAAAAAAAAATGACAAGATTTTTATTGCTACATACAAGACTAAGTTAAAAGGTTTTTTTGGTACAATGGAACCTCGGATTGCGAGTAACGCGGTTAACCAGCGTTTTCGCAATACAAGCACTGTATTTTTAAAAAACCTAACTCAGTTTATGAGTGTTGTCTCGCAAAACGAGCACGATTCAGGCCAAAGCGATGGGCAGTACCGCTTTTGGCCTGAGGTAGGGGGGGGGCGCCGGAGCCGAGCAGAGCCGAACGTCCTATTCGGAAATGCACGGAAAGGCCCCGAGTACAGCACGGCTGACCTCGGCAAATCTCGGGTAGGAAGTCTTTCCGAGGTTTGCCGAGGTTAGCCAAACTGTTCTCTGGCTGTATGTGGTATTGCATCCCATTGAAGTCAATGCGGAACGAATTATTTTCGTTTCCATTGACTTCAATGGGAAAACTCGCTTTGATATGCGAGTACTTTGGATTACGAGCATTCTCCTGGAACGGATTATGCTCCTAATACGAGGTTCCACTGTATAAGTTATGTGCACATGTACAAGGAAACATCTAGAATTCAAAGCAGATGACAAGATTGAATCACTCGGCAATAGCATTGGAGTGATTGTCCCGACATGTTTCGCCACTCTGGGCTCATCAGGAGATGTTTTAAAGACAATGTAACACTGCATAGAACGAAACAAAATTAAAAACATTACATTGACTTAGAATACAATACAAAAAAAATAGGAAATAAAAATAATAATGGCACGGTAGAGTAGGCTGTCGACTACCACGCCCATCACCAATCACTCACCCATATGAGGATCTTTTGCCTGCGACTCAATGTCAAGTCAAGAAAAACCGTCACTGGGTAGTGCACATAAGAAGATGCTAAATAGGGCCCGAAAAAATTGTTCGGCTGGAATCCAGCCAAAGGAGTAGTGCAAAAATTTATAAATGAAAATATCCTAAGTGAAAAATAAATCTACTATAAAAAATAGTTTAAGTGAAAGGGAGTGAGGAGAGGGGGCGGCGAAAGGACTAGGAAAAGGAAAATAAGGGAGGGAAGATGACAAGTAGGGAAGGAAGGGAAGAAGGGGGGAGGAGAGGGGGAAGAAAGGATGGAGGGGGGAGGGGGGTCTTTTATTTTGATGCACCTGAAATGCATTTAGCTGATTTTAACTGAAAGTTCAATTGTACATTAAATGCCTGAATTCTCTGCCCGTCTCCTGTATCATGTCTGCAGTCCCTGACCATCTCCTGTATCATGTCTGCAGTCCCTGACCATCTCCTGTATCATGTCTGCAGTCTCTGACCATCTCCTGTATCATGTCTGCAGTCTCTGACCATCTCCTGTATCATGTCTGCAGTCTCTGACCATCTCCTGTATCATGTCTGCAGTCTCTGACCGTCTCCTTTATTATGTCTGCAGTCTCTGACCATCTCCTGTAATATGTCTGCAGTCTCTGACCATCTCCTGTAATATGTCTGCAGTCTCTGACCATCTCTTGTATCACGTCTGCAGTCTCTGACCAGCTCCTGTATCATGTCTGCAGTCTCTGACCATCTCCTGTATCATGTCTGCAGTCTCTGATCATCTCCTGTATCATGTCTGAAGTCTCTGACCGTCTCCTGTATCATGTCTGCAGTCTCTGACCGTCTCCTGTATTATGTCTGAAGTCTCTGACCGTCTCCTGTATTATGTCTGCAGTCTCTGACCGTCTCCTGTATTATGTCTGCAGTCTCTGACCGTCTCCTGTATCATGTCTGCAGTCTCTGACCATCTCCTGTATCATGTCTGCAGTCTCTGACCATCTCCTGTATCATGTCTGCAGTCTTTGACTATCTCCTGTATCATGTCTGAAGTCTATGAATGTCTCCTGTATCATGTCTGCAGTCTCTGACCATCTCCTGTATCATGTCTGCAGTCTCTGACCATCTCCTATAGTATATCGGCAGTCTCTGACCGTCTCCTGTATTATGTCTGCAGTCTCTGACCATCTCCTGTATCATGTCTGTAGTCTCTGACCATCTCCTGTATCATGTCTGCAGTCTCTGACCATCTCCTATAGTATATCGGCAGTCTCTGACCGTCTCCTGTATTATGTCTGCAGTCTCTGACCATCTCCTGTATCATGTCTGTAGTCTCTGACCATCTCCTGTATCATGTCTGCAGTCTCTGACCATCTCCTGTATCATGTCTGCAGTCTCTGACCATCTCTTGTATCAGGTCTGCAGTCTCTGACCATCTCCTGTATCATGTCTGCAGTCTTTGACTATCTCCTGTATCATGTCTGAAGTCTATGAATGTCTCCTGTATCATGTCTGCAGTCTCTGACCATCTCCTGTATCATGTCTGCAGTCTCTGACCAACTCCTATAGTATATCGGCAGTCTCTGACCGTCTCCTTTATTATGTCTGCAGTCTCTGACCGTCTCCTGTATTATGTCTGCAGAAAAAAACTGCGCTGTTTCAAAACCTACAATTACAGCTGCAGCTCAAAGTGAAATGTACAGAAGCATAAATAGATAAACGTAAGGAGCTGCGCTTCTCAAAAAACATAATTACATAGTAGGTGAGGTAAAAAAAGACACACGTCCATCAAGGCCAGCCTATGTGTGTGATTATATGTCAGTATTACATTATATATCCCTGTATGTTGCGGTCGTTCAGGTGCTTATCTAATAGTGTTTTGAAATTATCGATGCTCCCCGCTGAGACCACCACCTGTGGAAGGGAATTCCACATCCTTGCCGCTCTTACAGTAAAGAACCCTCTACGCAGTTTTGGGGTTAAACCTCTTTTCTTCTAACTTTAATGAGTGGCCACGAGTCTTGTTAAATTCCCTTACATGAAGTAAAAGGCTGACAGGGAACATCAGAAGGAGAGCGTAGCTGCACTGGACACAGCGAGTGAATAATAGAGCATTGAACCCTCACTGTGTCCTATTATAGAACTCCCAGCACAGCAGGGTATCAATATTATAATAAATCACACAGGCAGCACAGTAAGTGCTCCTTTCATTCGTTTGTTTTTTTTTTTTATCAGATCATTTTGTTTAGATGCGGCATTCGTTATTTCAGATAAATTCGTTCTGTTCAGTTTGCCAAATTAAACGGAAATTCCAATACCTATAATTTAATAATTTATAACTATTATTATAATTATTTATTATTAAAATAATAATAATAATAAAAACTATAATAATGGTTAATAATTTAATTATGTTAGAAAATACGAAAAACAAAATTATCCAAATGTTTTTCATTCTTTCGAATTTCGTTTTAGAATTTTTTTTTTGAAAAAATTCAAATAGTCTTTCATTCATTCAAAAGCAGAGCCATGATAGGGATATGATAGAGATATTATAGAGCCATGGTAGGGATATGATAGAGCCATGATAGGTCCATGATAGAGGCATGATAGGGCCATGATAGAGGCATGATATAGCCATGATAGGGATATGATAGAGATATGATAGAGATATGATAGGTCCATGATAGAGGCATGATAGGGCCATGATAGAGGCATGATATAGCCATGATAGGGATATGATAGAGATATGATAGAGATATGATAGGTCCATGATAGAGGCATGATAGGGCCATGATAGGGATATGATAGAGATATGATAGAACCATGATTGGGATATGATAGAGCCATGGTAGGGATATGATAGAGATATGATAGGGCCATGGTGGGGCCATGGTAGAGGCATGATACAGGCATGATAGGGATATAATAGGGCCATGGTAGAACCATAGTAAAGCCATGGTAGGAATATGATAGCGCTAAGATAAGGCTATGATAGGGCCATGGTAGAGGCATGATAGGGATATGATAGAGCTATGATAGGGCCAAAATAGGGATATGATAGAGCCATGATAGGACCATGATAGGGATATGATAGGAACATGATAGGGATATGATAGGAACATGATAGGGATATGATAGAGCCACGATAGAGGCATAATAGAGACATGATAGGGCCATGATAGAGCACCTGCTTACTGTGCTGTCTGTGTGATTATTGTAATGCTGATGATCATAAGACGGTGAGATGCTGCTACTTTATACTTCATTTGGGGGGAGCAGTAAAGATGTGCAGCAGAGCTGCATTTTTACTACCCCCCAAACAAATCCACTTTAACCTCTTCCCGTCCAGCGATGTACCATCTGGATTGGAAGGGTGATATCTCGGTCATCGCTGCAGCAATGATATCATTTTTTAGCCCCAGCAATTCTGCACAAACTAAAAGTAATCCTAGCGGCTAAGAAGCCGCTGGATTATTTTTCCAGGCAGTGGAAGGGGGTCCCCCAACCACCACCTTTAAGATGGGACCAGTAGCATCCAGTTCCTGAGACACAGTGAGAGGGGTGGATGTTGTTCCTCCCACTGTGTGACGTCACAAACCAGGAGTGGCGAGAATTGTATCACTTCCGGTTTTGTTATCATGTAAACAATCCATTACTGGCCTGAACAAGCATCTGATCAGACTGATCTTGGTTTGATCAGGTGCTTTGGAGGCCAGAGGACAGATAAGAGGGTCTAAAAGACCCCAGATCTCTCCATAAAGAGGACCGGTCATGGCCTATACTATCACAAGGGATGTTGTACATCCCTTGTGAAAGGAAAAAAAAAAGAAAAAAAAATGTAAAAGATACAGTGTAAGATTTTTTTATTTAAAAAAAATAAAATAAAATACAATTTAAACTGCCTCTACTCCTTTGTGCAATTGCAAACACACACACATATATGTAAATGGCAACAAACCTGCATTTTGTTTTGAGCCGGGGTCAGGGGTGGGGTCAAGGGTGTGGTTGAAAGAGGCCCCATCAGGTAGGCTGTGCGGAGGCCCCATGATTTCTAACAGCGGCCCTGGTGACTCGGCTCGGGTGCCCCCATAGCAAGCTGCTTGCTGTGTGGCCACTCAACAGGAGGGAGGGGCCAGGAGCACCGATGAGGGACCCGAGAAGAGGAGGATCCGGGCTGCTCTGTGCAAAACCAACTGCATAGAGGAGGTAAGTATGCATGTCCTCCGGCCAATGCATGTCCTCCGACACCTGCTGATTAGCGAGGAGAGACACAGAACAGAGCTCTGCCTATGTAAACAAGGCAGAGCTCTGTCCTGTCAGTGGGGGATGTGCTGGATTTCGCTTCCCTGCAAAGGGACAGATTGTATGAATGAGTGCTAAGGCTGCTTTCACACTGATGCGCTACAGTTTACCTGCACCGTGGGTTCAGCGCAGTGCGCCTGTGGCTTTCCTGTGGGTTAGCTGCACTTTGCCATAGAATTCTATTATATCCTGCAGGTGTGATGCACTTTCTGAAAGCACACCAAACCCGCAGGTAGAAACAGAAGTCTATGGGTCAGTATAGGTAATAACAGAAGTCTATGGGTCAGTACAGGTAATAGAAGTCTATGGCTCAGTACAGGTAATAACAGAAGTCTATGGGTCAGTACAAGTAATAACAGAAGTCTATGGGTCAGTACAGGTAATAATAGAAGTCTATGGGTCAGTACAGGTAATAATAGAAGTCTGTGGGTCAGTACAGGTAATAATAGAAGTCTATGGGTCAGTACAGGTAATAGAAGTCTATGGCTCAGTACAGGTAATAACAGAAGTCTATGGGTCAGTACAAGTAATAACAGAAGTCTATGGGTCAGTACAGGTAATAACAGAAGTCTATGGGTCAGTACAGGTAATAATAGAAGTCTGTGGGTCAGTACAGGTAAAATAGAAGTCTATGGGTCAGTACAGGTAATAATAGAAGTCTGTGGGTCAGTACAGGTAATAATAGAAGTCTGTGGGTCAGTACAGGTAATAATAGAAGTCTATGGGTCAGTACAGGTAATAATAGAAGTCTATGGGTCAGTACAGGTAATAATAGAAGTCTATGGATCAGTACAGGTAATAATAGAAGTCTATGGGTCAGTACAGGTAATAATAGAAGTCTATGGGTCAGTACAGGTAATAATAGAAGTCTATGGGTCAGTACAGGTACATTGCACCGCACCTGCAGATCAGTGTGAAAACAGCCCAGTGTAGCGAGTGCAGAGTGCAGATATCCCCATTGCTGTTTGATTTTTTTATTAAAAACTGACCTCAATCTTCACTTCTTCCTCAGAATTCCTGCAGGTATCGTTGGCGGTTGCTGTCCCCAGGCGGGTATGGCTGGCGGCTGCTGCTGGCTGTCCCCATGGATGAATATAGATGGTGGGTTTTGCTGGTACTTCTGGCGGGTATTGTGGATACTGCTAGTGGGTACTGTTGGCGGGTGCTGGTGGGTTTTGCTGGTACTACTGGTGGGTACTGTTAGCAGTTACTGCTAGTGGGTATTGCTGCTGGGTACTCCTGGTGGGTATCGCTGGCGGCTGGTGCCCGGGCAGAGTACATTTGGTATCACTCCGCCTGTGACATGAGCCGGCACTATACAGGACTCATCGGCTCTGCTCTCTACTGCAGCCGCATGCTTGCTCTAGTGACGGCTCCATTCACACCGATTCTCGGGGATGGCGGGTCGGAGAACCCGTGATCTGGGCTTGCTGACCAGCCACCCCAGAGCAGGAGGTGGCGGGTCACATCAGAGGGCGCCGTGGCCCAGCAGTTGGGCACCCCTGGTATATAGTATTAGCAGTGATCACTGTATTGGTGTCACTGGTTCCCACAATGTGTCAGTCAGTGTCAGATTGTCCGCCGCAATATTACAGTACCGCTAGAAGTCGCTGATCGCCGCCATTACTAGTATGAATAAAGAAATATAAATTCCAGTATAAATCGCATAGTTTGTAGATGTGATAACGTTTCTTTAAACCAATCAATTTACACTTAGGCCCCTTTCACCCTGGGTCGGTTTGCAGGCGTATTGCGCTAAAAATAGCGCCTGCAAACCGACCCAAAACAGCCGCTGCTGTCTCTCCAGTGTGAAAGCCCCGAGGGAGCGGTGCGCTAGCAGGACAGGAAAAAAAGTCCTGCTAGCAGCATCTTCAGAGCGGTGGAGGAGCGGTGTATACAGCGCTCCTGCCCATTGAAATTAAATGGGACAGCGCGGCTATTCCGCCGGCAAAGCGCCTCTGTAGAGGCACTTTGCAGTGGTTTTTAACACTTCTCGGCCGCTAGCGGGGGGTAAAATAGCCCCCGCTAGCGGCTGAATACCGAAGGTAAAGCGCCGCTAGCGTTGGCGGCGCTTTACCGCCGACGCCGCCCCTGTGTGAAAGGGGCCTTATTTGGTTATTTTTACCAAAAACATTTCGCTTAAATTGATGAAGAAATTCGATTTAAAAAAAAACAATTATTGGAAATGTTTTATAGCGGGAAGTAAAAAGATATAATTTTTTTTCAAAACTAGTTTTTTTCCTGTTTATAGCGCAAAAAATTCAAAAAAGCGGCGAGGTGATGAAATCCCACCTATAAAAAGCGCTATTTGTGGGATAAAAGGATAGAAATGAGATTTGTGTACGGCGTCACATGACGCGCCATTGTCAGGGAAAGTCACGTGTGATTCCGCCACTCATTATGACACCAAAGGGGGAGCCCAGAGCGCTCCCTGATGGGGGATCTATCAGACATTTTAGGGGGGGTTTAGCTGGGGCCCCCCTGATTCCATTCTGTATGATCAGAGGAGAGCAATACCCCCCCAGGGGAAACCCTTGGGACAGTCAGAGATTACATACATGACACACGGGACAGTCATAGATTACATACATGACACAAGGGACAGTCACAGATTACATACATGACACACAGGACAGTCATAGACTACATACATGACACACGGGACGGTCACAGATTACATACATGACAGACGGGACAGTCAAAGATTACATACATGACACACGGGACAGTCATAGACTACATACATGACACACGGGATGGTCAGAGATTGCATACAAGACACAAGGGACAGTCATAGATTACATACATGACACAAGGGACAGTCACAAATTACATACATGACACACGGAACAGTCATAGATTACATACATGATCACAAGATGGTCACAGATTACATACATGACACACGGGACGGTCACAGATTACATACATGACACACGGGACGGTGACAGATTACATACATGACACACGGGACGGTCACAGATTACATACATGACAGACGGGACAGTCAAAGATTACATACATGACACACGGGACAGTCATAGACTACATACATGACACACGGGATGGTCAGAGATTGCATACAAGACACAAGGGACAGTCATAGATTACATACATGACACAAGGGACAGTCACAAATTACATACATGACACACGGAACAGTCATAGATTACATACATGATCACAAGATGGTCACAGATTACATACATGACACACGGGACGGTCACAGATTACATACATGACACACGGGATGGTGACAGATTACATACATGACACACGGGACGGTGACAGATCACAGACATGACACAAGGGACAGTCACAGATTACATACATGACACACGGGACAGTCATAGATTACATACATGACACACGGGACGGTGACAGATTACATACATGACACACGGGACGGTGACAGATTACATACATGACACACGGGACAGTCACAGATTACATACATGACACACGGGACAGTCATAGATTACATACATGACACACGGGACAGTCACAGATTACATACATGACACACGGGACGGTCACAGATTACATACATGACACACGGGACGGTCACAGATTACATACATGACACACGGGGTACATGAGGAGATGGCACCCCATTCGTCACGCAGAGTCGCTGTTAGAAATCATGGGGCCCCCTACAACCTACCTGACAGCCCCCCCCCTGGAAATCTAAAGAAAACTAGCCGTGTATAGGAGACATTGGGCCACATTGACATTTGAGGTCACCTGAATGTGTGACAAAGTGCGCAGGTAACGGGCAATCTGCAGCGCATTCCGGAAATGTACTTCACATGCGCAAAGAACTTGTGGTGCCCAATAATTGTTAATGGCGCCCCAAATGTGATGTGTTTGTCACATATATGGCGGCCCATTGAAATGAACGGGTTCCCGTAATGTGCGAAATACAAGGAAATGTGATGAGGAATGTTATGTGAAGTATACAGGGATCTTAGGGATGGTATATAGAAATGTGATGAGGAATGTTTGTTATGTGAAGTATACAGGGATCTTAGGGATGAGATATAGAAATGTGATGAGGAATGTTTGTTATGTGAAGTATATAGGGATCTTAGGGATGGTATATAGAAATGTGATGAGGAATGTTTGTTATGTGAAGTATACAGGGATCTCAGGGATGGGATATAGAAATGTGATGAGGAATGTTTGTTATGTGAAGTATACAGGGATCTCAGGGATGGGATATAGAAATGTGATGAGGAATGTTTGTTATGTGAAGTATACAGGGATCTCAGGGATGGGATATAGAAATGTGATGAGGAATGTCTGTTATGTGAAGTATACAGGGATCTTAGGGATGGGATATAGAAATGTGATGAGGAATGTTTGTTATGTGAAGTATACAGGGATCTTAGAGATGGTATATAGAAATGTGATGAGGAATGTTTGTTATGTGAAGTATACAGGGATCTTAGGGATGGGATATAGAAATGTGATGAGGAGTGTTTGTTATGTGAAGTATACAGGGATCTTAGGGATGGGATATTGAAATGTGATGAGGAATGTTTGTTATGTGAAGTATACAGGGATCTTAGGGATGGGATATAGAAATGTGATGAGGAATGTTTGTTATGTGAAGTATACAGGGATCTTAGGGATGGGATATTGAAATGTGATGAGGAATGTTTGTTATGTGAAGTATACAGGGATCTTAGGGATGGGATATAGAAATGTGATGAGGAGTGTTTGTTATGTGAAGTATACAGGGATCTTAGGGATGGGATATAGAAATGTGACGAGGAATGTTTGTTATGTGAAGTATACAGGGATCTTAGGGATGGGATATAGAAATGTGATGAGGAATGTTTGTTATGTGAAGTATACAGGGATCTTAGGGATGGGATATTGAAATGTGATGAGGAATGTTTGTTATGTGAAGTATACAGGGATCTTAGGGATGGGATATAGAAATGTGATGAGGAGTGTTTGTTATGTGAAGTATACAGGGATCTTAGGGATGGGATATAGAAATGTGATGAGGAGTGTTTGTTATGTGAAGTATACAGGGATCTTAGGGATGGGATATAGAAATGTGATGAGGAATGTTATGTGAAGTATACAGGGATCTTAGGGATGGGATATAGAAATGTGATGAGGAATGTTTGTTATGTGAAGTATACAGGGATCTTAGGGATGGGGTATAGAAATGTGATGAGGAATGTTTGTTATGTGAAGTATACAGGGATCTTAGGGATGGGATATAGAAATGTGATGAGGAATGTTTGTTATGTGAAGTATACAGGGATCTTAGGGATGGGATATAGAAATGTGATGAGGAATGTTATGTGAAGTATATAGGGATCTTAGGGATGGGATATAGAAATGTGATGAGGAATGTTATGTGAAGTATACAGGGATCTCAGGGATGGTATATAGAAATGTGATGAGGAATGTTTGTTGTGTGAAGTATACAGGGATCTTAGGGATGGGATATAGAAATGTGACGAGGAGTTTGTTATGTGAAGTATACAGGGATCTTAGGGATGGGATATAGAAATGTGATGAGGAATGTTTGTTATGTGAAGTATACAGGGATCTTAGGGATGGGGTATAGAAATGTGATGAGGAATGTTTGTTATGTGAAGTATACAGGGATCTTAGGGATGGGATATAGAAATGTGATGAGGAATGTTTGTTATGTGAAGTATACAGGGATCTTAGGGATGGGATATAGAAATGTGATGAGGAATGTTATGTGAAGTATACAGGGATCTTAGGGATGGGATATAGAAATGTGATGAGGAATGTTATGTGAAGTATACAGGGATCTTAGGGATGGTATATAGAAATGTGATGAGGAATGTTTGTTATGTGAAGTATACAGGGATCTCAGGGATGGGATATAGAAATGTGATGAGGAATGTTATGTGAAGTATACAGGGATCTTAGGGATGAGATATAGAAATGTGATGAGGAATGTTTGTTATGTGAAGTATACAGGGATCTCAGGGATGGGATATAGAAATGTGATGAGGAATGTTTGTTATGTGAAGTATACAGGGATCTTAGGGATGGGATATAGAAATGTGATGAGGAATGTTTGTTATGTGAAGTATACAGGGATCTTAGGGATGGGATATAGAAATGTGATGAGGAATGTTTGTTATGTGAAGTATACAGGGATCTTAGGGATGGTATATAGAAATGTGATGAGGAATGTTATGTGAAGTATACAGGGATCTTAGGGATGGTATATAGAAATGTGATGAGGAATGTTTGTTATGTGAAGTATACAGGGATCTCAGGGATGGGATATAGAAATGTGATGAGGAATGTTATGTGAAGTATACAGGGATCTTAGGGATGGGATATAGAAATGTGATGAGGAATGTTATGTGAAGTATACAGGGATCTTAGGGATGGGATATAGAAATGTGATGAGGAATGTTATGTGAAGTATACAGGGATCTTAGGGATGGGATATAGAAATGGCTGGGCAGAGATTCCTGGCACATGGAGAGACATAGAGATGTCTTCACTGGCTTCTTGCTCAGCACTGCAGTGACAACTCTCTGCACTTCTAGGCTGGCTTCATATTCACCTCTCTCCAAAATCCTAAAGTTTTGTGACTTTGTTCCCCTCCCCCACTCACCCCCTCCAGCAGAAGTACTACTCCATCCAAAGCCTGGAGTTCAGTGATCACAGAGCAGTGACAGTATGATCTGGAGGGAGGGGGGTCAGAGGTCAGGGAAGAGGAGCTGAAGAAAACTTCCTACTCACCCTGACCAAACACAACACTGAGGGGGGGGAGTTTCAAGCCTGGAAAGTAATGCACCTCCAGGAACTCCTCCCTCTTCCAGGCCACACCCTCCATTCTGCCCACTCAAGCAGCAGCCTGCAGGAGATAGGCTGGGAACCTGCAGGGGGTGGAGACTCCAGTGTCTGGCATTTATGGGGCTAATGGTTTCCATGGAAATCATCACCTCGGCTTGTTTACCTTCTGACGTCTCTGAGCCGCACATGCGCAGTAGCTGCAGGGAAGATTTCCTGCTTCTCCCCGTGTGAAGTCACGTGGCCTCGTTCTGACCGTTACGTGCAACACGTGACTGCAGCAGAGAGCGACCTAACGGCTCAGGTGGGAGTGGGCGTGATCAGCGCGTGGGATGGCCGTGACTAGAGGATGAATAGCCAATCAGGAGCTGTAGGCTAGAGCCGTTACACTTGTGACGTCACGGCTTGTTCTGATAAATAGCTGAGCGGGGGAAGGGAGCGCGTCAGTGCGAGGAGAGCAGTGAGGAGGAAACATCTCCACCGCAGAGCTCCGGAGGGAGGAGCCATTGTCCGGACTACATCCGGGTCACAGCGTGTCTGTGTATCCGGGGAACCTGCCTCCTCTGCTCAGCCTCTGAAGAACTACAACTCCCAGCAATCTCTGTACACATGAGGAACTACAACTCCCAGCATGTACTGTGTAAGTGATGGGGGTTCAGCTCCCAGCCTGGAATAGGATGTTACAGGACTACATATCCCAGCATGATTTCTCCTATAGATGTACTACAAGTCCCAGCAATCTCTACATACCCCAGCCTGCTTCCCTCCCCCTCCTCAGGGGTAATTGCACCCCACCATCCTCTCCCACCACAGGTGGTGGGTCCCCTCCCCCCAGGATGGGGGAGGGCTGGTCGGGACTGGGGAGGTGCAATTCCCTCTGAGGAGGGGGAGGGGCCGGGGAGCAGACTGGGGTATGTAGAGATCACTGGACCTGTAATATCTCCATAGAGAAAATCATGCTGGGATATGTAGTCCCACAGCATCTTATTCCAGGCTGGGAGCGGAACCCCCATCACTTACACAGTGCATGCTGGGAGTTGTAGTTCCTCATGTGGACAGAGATTGCTGGGACTTGTAGTTCCTTTAGAGCCTTAACAGAGGAGGCAGATCACACAGACACGCCGTGACCTGGCTGTAGTCCGGACAATGGCTCCTCCTTCCAGAGCTCTGTGTGGGGGATGGTCCCTCCTCCCCCCGCTCTCCACACACTGACACCCACATCTCCACTCACCTACCACCGAGGGTGGGGCTCCAATTGCTCGCCCTCCCCCACACACGGGGCCGATCCAGGAAACATCTCCACCACAGAGCTCCGGAGGGAGGAGCCATTGTCCGGACTACATCCGGGACACAGCGTGTCTGTGTGCCCGGGGAACCTGCCTCCTCTGCTCAGCCTCTGAAGAACTACAACTCCCAGCAATCTCTGTCCACATGAGGAACTACAACTCCCAGCATGTACTGTGTAAGTAATGGGGGTTTAGCTCCCAGCCTGGAATAGGATGTTACAGGACTACATATCCCAGCATGATTTCTTCTATAGATGTACTACAAGTCCCAGCAATCTCTACATACCCCAGCCTGCTTCCCTCCCCCTCCTCAGGGGTAATTGCACCCCACCATCCTCTCCCACCACAGGTGGTGGGTCCCCTCCCCCCAGGATGGGGGAGGGCTGGTCGGGACTGGGGAGGTGCAATTCCCTCTGAGGAGGGGGAGGGGCCGGGGAGCAGACTGGGGTATGTAGAGATCATTGGACCTGTAATATCTCCATAGAGAAAATCATGCTGGGATATGTAGTCCCACAGCATCTTATTCCAGGCTGGGAGCGGAACCCCCATCACTTACACAGTGCATGCTGGCAGTTGTAGTGCCTCATGTGGACAGAGATTGCTGGGACTTGTAGTTCCTTTAGAGCCTGAGCAGAGGAGGCAGATCACACAGACACGCCGTGACCCGGCTGTAGTCCGGACAATGGCTCCTCCCTCCAAAACTCTGTGTGGGGGATGGTCCCTCCTCCCCCGCTCTCCACACACTGACACCCACATCTCCACTCACCTACCACCGAGGGTGGGGCTCCAATTGCTCGCCCTCCCACACACACGGGGCTGATCCAGGAAACATCTCTACCACAGAGCTCCGGAGGGAGGAGCCATTGTCCGGACTACAGCCGGGTCACAGCGTGTCTGTGTGTCCGGGGAACCTGCCTCCTCTGCTCAGGCTCTGAGGAACTACAACTCTCAGATTGCTGGGACTTGTAGTTCCTTTAGAGCCTGAACAGAGGAGGCAGATCACACAGACACGCCGTGACCCGGCTGTAGTCTGGACAATGGCTCCTCCCTCCAGAGCTCTGTGTGGGGGATGGTCCCTCCTCCCCCGCTCTCCACACACTGACACCCACATCTCCACTCACCTACCACCGAGGGTGGGGCTCCAATTGCCCGCCCTCCCCCACACACAGGGCCGATCCAGGAAATATTCGATTGCCTCTCGGGGGATCAGGAAGGAATTTTTCCCCAGCTGGAGCACATTGGATCATGCTTTGCTGGCGTTTTTCGCCTTCCTCTGGATCAACTGCCTCACAACCCAATACACCCACTCTTCTATCACCAAGGGGGGACGCTACCACCCCGGGCATGGGGTGAGTGTGGCCAGTGGAACTTCCCCCCAAGTTTCATCTGCCCTCACTCCCCCACACCCTGTATACTGGTAATACCCCCTGCCCCCACCTACACCCACTCATCTATCACCAAGAGGGGACGCTACCACCCTGGGTAGGGGGTGAGTGTGGCCAGTGGAATTTCCCCCCAAGTTTCATCTGCCCTCACTCCCCCACACCCAGCATACTGGTAATACCCCCTGCACCCAACTATATGCAATCATCTACCACAAAGAGGGGACGCTACCACCCTGGGTAGGGGGTGAGTGTGGCCAGTGGAACTTCCCCCCAAGTTTCATCTGCCCTCACTCCCCCACACCCAGCATACTGGTAATACCCCCTGCACCCACCTATATGCAATCATCTACCACAAAGAGGGGACGCTACCACCCTGGGTAGGGGGTGAGTGTGGCCAGTGGAACTTCCCCCCAAGTTTCATCTGCCCTCACTCCCCCATACCCAGCATACTGGTAATTCCCCCTGCCCCCACCTACACCCACTCATCTACCACCAAGAGGGGAAGCTACCACCCTGGGTAGGGGGTGAGTGTGGCCAGTGGAACTTCCCCCCAAGTTTCATCTGCCCTCACTCCCCCATACCCAGCATACTGGTAATTCCCCCTGCCCCCACCTACACCCACTCATCTACCACCAAGAGGGGAAGCTACCACCCTGGGTAGGGGGTGAGTGTGGCCAGTGGAACTTCCCCCCAAGTTTCATCTGCCCTCACTCCCCCACACCCAGCATACTGGTAATACCCCCTGCACCCACCTATATGCAATCATCTACCACAAAGAGGGGACGCTGCCACCCTGGGTATGGGGTGAGTGTGGCCAGTGGAACTTCCCCCCAAGTTTCATCTGCCCTCACTCCCCCATACCCAGCATACTGGTAATACACCCTGCCCCCACCTATATGCAATCATCTACCACCAAGGGTGACAATGCCTCAGGCTCTGCTACACCCACTCATCTACCACCAAGAAGGAACGCTACCACCCTGGGTAGGGGGGTGAGTGTGGCCAGTGGAACTTCCCCCCCAAGTTTCATCTGCCCTCACTCCCCCATGCCCAGCATACTGGTAATGCCCCCACCTATATGCAATCATCTACCTCCAAGGGTGACAATGCCTCAGGCTCTGCTACACCCACTCATGTACCACCAAGAAGGGACTTCCCTCCAAGTTTCTGCCCTCACTCCCCCATGCCCAGTGTACCCCCTGCTCCCACCTACATACACTCATCTACCACCAATGGTGGCAATGCCTCTTAGGTTCCACAGAAAAATGGGGTGCCTTGCTGTGGCTCTGTGGCTTACGCATGCATTTGTAAATGTGTGCAACTAAACCCCTGTCTTTGACACATACTGCTTGACAGGACAGTTTGGTTGGTCACAGGCTTGTCGGTAAGTTGAGCGTGGAAATGTCTTATTTTTATGTGTTGCCTTTGCAATGCTCCTTGCTGCAGTGACCAGTTACAGGTGGGGGCAGATAGTAACCACCTTTTTGTATCAGCAAGGGTGGCAATGCCTCTTAGGCTCAGCTACACCCACTAATCTACTACCAAGGGTGGCAATGCCTTTTACTGTAAAGTGTTTTCTACATTTGCAATATAGCCCAATCTATGGGATTTTTTTTTTGGATATTGTAATAAACTTTGACTACTTTTACTTAACAATACTGGTGTGGTACTGTTACATTTCTATATAACTGTGTTCTTTAGGGTGCTTGTTTTATGTAAACGGATGGGGATTCCATTTGGTTTTTCCGATCCGCCCACTGCCTGATTGAAAAAAAATAAAAAATACACTTCTATGGCCAACCTTAAGGACTTTAGCAGCCCATAGATTATGCACCTTTTTTTCTGTCCACGATGGGTGAATGGAAAGAAAATTGCTTGACTTCCCCCATCAACACAGATGGGGGAATCCCTCCCATAGCACTATTGTGTTTTGCCAGCGGGGTGCTTTCCCTGCTGGCAGAACAGAATGATCACTGCCGGCTGTGATTGCCTGAATAAAAATCCCACAGACTGGTTGTACTGAAGTCAATCGATTTCAGTACAACCAGCCTGCCCATGGATAAATTGAATCTCAGGCCTGTCCCTGCTGAACCAGCCGAGGTTCAATCCTTCTGTGGCCGGCTATAGATTGTAAGATCCGAGAGGGCTGATATGAATGTGCAATATAAATGTGTAAATTGTTGGCATTATAGAAATACTTGTGATAAATAAAGTACATTTATGTTTCAATAAAATCCCGTAAATTGAAAAGTTGTAGCTGGTGACTGGGTCTCTTTATAGGAAATTTGTGAAAGCAATAAAGAGTAACAATCCTATGTAGGGACAAACCTGCAACTCAACATATATAGAGAGTTAGGGCCGCACTTTACAGAGGAGCCTTGGTGGGGCGCTGCGGCTTCCACATAGATTTGCAAATGAGTGCAACAAAAGCCTCTGTTTTTACCCTGAATTTTTAGAAACGACAATTTGTTTCTTTTGCTGGCTGGCTGGTAAGTCTGCTGGGAATATTTTTTTTGCCTGTATTGTGCAATCTCCTTCCATGTGCAACCATAAAAAGACAGAGAGGGCGCCCAGACCTAGTGCTTTGTCCTAAAACCATCCCTTTATTAATATAAAAAGTGGTAAGTATTATACTCACAAAATGACAAATGTATCAAGCACATCACATAGTACACCGTCATCCAATCCACATTGCATCATGTGGTAGGAGAAGGTGAAGATCCAATACGCTAATGCATTTCGAGGACTAGCTTCTTCAGGGCTCTGAGGAAGAGGCTAGTTCTTGAAACATGTTAGCCTATTGGATCTTCACCTTCTCCTACCACATGATCTGATGTAATGTGGATTAGATGACGGTGTACTATGTGATGTGCTTGATACATTTGTCATCTTGTGAGTATAATACCACTTTTTATATTAATAAAGTGATGGTTTAAGGATAGAGCTACTTTCAGATTGGGGCTGCGTTAGCGCTAAAGTGCGGCTTGTTTTTGGGCCGCTAGTGGGGCGCTTTTAACCCCGATAGTGGCCGAAGATGGGGTTAAAAGCGCCCAAGTTTGCGGCGCGGCCAAATAGCTTTTCAGGCGCTTCGGAATCACTACCCATTCATTTCAATGGGCAATGGCAGTTTGGGAGCTTTGTATACAATGCTCTAAAACCTCCCCAAAGATGCTGCTTGCAGGACTTTCTAACCATCTCCTGTACTATGTCTGCAGTCTCTGACCATCTCCTGTACTAAGTCTGCAGTCTCTAACCGTCTCCTATATCATGTCTGCAGTCTCTGACCATCTCCTGCACTATTTCTGCAGTCTCTGACCATCTCCTTTACTATGTCTGCAGCCTCTAACCATCTCCTGTACTATGTCTGCAGTCTCTAACCGTCTCCTATATTATGTCTGCAGTGTCTGACCTTCTCCTGTACCATATCTGCGGTCTTTGACCGTCTCCTGTACTATGTCTGCAGTCTCTAACTGTCTCCTATATCATGTCTGCAGTCTCTAACTGTCTCCTATATCATGTCTGCAGTCTCTGACCATCTCCTGTACTATGTCTGCAGTCTCCAACCATCTCCTGTACTATGTCTGCAGTCTCTGACCATCTCCTATGTTATGTCTGCAGTCTCTGATCATCTCCTGTATTATGACTGCAGTCTCTGATCATCTCTTGTATTATGTCTGCAGTCTCGGACCATCTCTTGTACTATGTTTGCAGTCTCGGACCATCTCCTATACTATGTCTGCAGTCTCTGACCATCTCCTGTATTAAGTCTGCAGTCTCTAACCGTCTCCTCTATCATTTCTGCAGTCTCTGACCATCTCCTATATCATGACTGCAGTCTCTAACCATCTCCTATATCATGTCTGCAGTCTCTGACCATCTCCTGTACTATATCTGCGGTCTTTGACCGTCTCCTGTACTATGTCTGCAGTCTCAGACCATCTCCTATATCATGTCTGCAGTTTTGGACCATCTCCTGTACTATATCTGCGGTCTCAGACTATCTCCTGTACTATGCCTGCAGTGTCTGACCATCTCCTGTACCAAGTCTTCAGTCTCTAACCGTCTCCTATATCATGTCTGTAGTCTCTGACCATCTCCTGTACTATGTCTGCAGTCTCTAACCATCTCCTATATTATGTCTGCAGTCTCTAATCATCTCCTGTACTATGTCTGTAGTCTCTGACCATCTCCTGTATTATGCCTGCAGTCTCTGATCATCTCCTGTATTATGCCTGCAGTCTCTGATCATCTCTTGTATTATGTCTGCAGTCTTTGACCATCTCCTATACTATGTCTGCAGTCTCTGACCATCTCCTGTACTATGTCTGCGGTCTCTGACCATCTCCTGTACTATGTCTGCGGTCTCTGACCATCTCCTGTGCTATGTCTGCAGTCTCTGACCATCTCCTCTACTATGTCTGCAGTCTCTGAACATCTCTTGTATTATGTCTGCAGTCTCTGACCATCTCTTGTATTATGTCTGCAATCTCTGACCATCTCCTGTACTATGTCTGCAGTCTCGGACCAACTCCTGTATCATGTCGGCAGTCTCTGACCATCTCCTGTACTATGTCTGTAGTCCCTGACCATCTCCTGTACTATGTCTGCAGTCTCTGACCACCTCCTGTACTATGTCTGCAGTCTCTGACCACCTCCTGTACTATGTCTGCAGTCTCTGACCATCTCCTCTACTATGTCTGCAGTCTCTGAACATCTCTTGTATTATGTCTGCAGTCTCTGACCATCTCTTGTATTATGTCTGCAATCTCTGACCATCTCCTGTACTATGTCTGCAGTCTCTAACCGTCTCCTATATCATGTCTGTAGTTTATGACCATCTCCTTTACCATGTCTGCATTCCCATGCCCATCGCTTGTATCATGTCTGCAGTCTCGGACCATCTTCTGTACTATGTCTGCAGTCTCGGACCAACTCCTGTATCATGTCGGCAGTCTCTGACCATCTCCTGTACTATGTCTGTAGTCCCTGACCATCTCCTGTACTATGTCTGCAGTCTCTGACCACCTCCTGTACTATGTCTGCAGTCTCAGACCATCTCCTATATCATGTCTGCAGTTTTGGACCATCTCCTGTACTATATCTGCGGTCTCAGACCATCTCCTGTACTATGCCTGCAGTGTCTGACCATCTCCTGTACCAAGTCTTCAGTCTCTAACCGTCTCCTATATCATGTCTGTAGTCTCTGACCATCTCCTGTACTATGTCTGCAGTCTCTAACCATCTCCTATATTATGTCTGCAGTCTCTAATCATCTCCTGTACTATGTCTGTAGTCTCTGACCATCTCCTGTATTATGCCTGCAGTCTCTGATCATCTCTTGTATTATGTCTGCAGTCTTTGACCATCTCCTATTCTATGTCTGCAGTCTCTGACCATCTCATGTACTATGTCTGCGGTCTCTGACCATCTCCTGTACTATGTCTGCGGTCTCTGACCATCTCCTGTGCTATGTCTGCAGTCTCTGACCATCTCCTGTACTAAGTCTGCAGTCTCTAACCGTCTCCTATATCATGTCTGCAGTCTCTGACCATCTCCTGTACTGTCTGCAGTCTCTGACCATCTCCTGTACTATGTCTGCAGTCTCTGACCATCTCCTGTACAATGTCTGCAGTCTCTAACCGTCTCCTATATCATGTTTGCAGTCTCTGACCATCTCCTGTACTATATCTGCGGTCTCTGACCGTCTCCTGTACTATGTCTGCAGTCTCTAACTGTCTCCTATATCATGTCTGCAGTCTCTGACCATCTCCTGTACTATGTCTGCAGTCTCTGACCATCTCCTGTACTATGTCTGCAGTCTCCAACCATCTCCTGTACTATGTCTGCAGTCTCTGACCATCTCCTGTGTTATGTCTGCAGTCTCTGATCATCTCCTGTATTATGACTGCAGTCTCTGATCATCTCTTGTATTATGTCTGCAGTCTCGGACCATCTCTTGTACTATGTTTGCAGTCTCGGACCATCTCCTATACTATGTCTGCAGTCTCTGACCATCTCCTGTACTATGTCTGCAGTCTCGGACCATCTCTTGTATTATGTCTGCAGTCTCTAACCGTCTCCTATATCATCTCTGCAGTCTCTGACCATCTCCTGTACCATGTCTGCAGTCTCTAACTGTCTCCTATATCATGTCTGCAGTCTCTGATCATCTCCTGTACTACGTCTGTAGTCTCTGACCATCTCCTGTATTATGTCTGCAGTCTCTAAACATCTCTTGTTTTATGTCTGCAGTCTCTGACCATCTCCTGTACTATGTCTGCAGGCTCTGACCATCTCCTATATCATGTCTGCAGGCTCTGACCATCTCCTATATCATGTCTGCAGGCTCTGACCATTTCTTGTATTATGTCTGCAGTCTCTGACCATCTCCTGTACTATGTCTGCAGTCTCTGACCATCTCTTATATTATGTCTGCAGTCTCTGTCCATCTCCTGTACAATGTCTGCAGTCTCTAACCGTCTCCTATATCATGTCTGTAGTTTATGACCATCTCCTTTACTATGTCTGCATTCCCATGCCCATCGCTTGTATCATGTCTGCAGTCTCGGACCGTCTTCTGTACTATGTCTGCAGTCTCGGACCAACTCCTGTATCATGTCGGCAGTCTCTGACCATCTCCTGTACTATGTCTGTAGTCCCTGACCATCTCCTGTACTATGTCTGCAGTCTCTGACCACCTCCTGTACTATGTCTGCGGTCTCTGACCACCTCCTGTACTATGTCTGCAGTCTCTGACCATCTCCTCTACTATGTCTGCAGTCTCTGAACATCTCTTGTATTATGTCTGCAGTCTCTGACCATCTCTTGTATTATGTCTGCAATCTCTGACCATCTCCTGTACCATGTCTGCAGTCTCTAACCGTCTCCTATATCATGTCTGCAGTCTCTGACCATCTCCTGTACTATGTCTGCAGTCTCGGACTATCTCCTGTATCATGTCTGCAGTCTCTGACCATCTTCTCTACTATGTCTGCAGTCTTTGACCATCTCCTGTATTATGACTGCAGTCTCTGACCATCTCCTGTACTATGTCTGCAGTCTCTAACCATCTCTTGTACTATGTCTGTAGTCTCTGACCAGCTCCTGTACCATGTCTGCAGTCTCTGACCATCTCCTGTACTCTATCTGTGGTCTTTGACCGTCTCCTGTACTATGTCTGCAGTCTCGGACGATCTCCTGTACTATGTCTGCGGCCTCTGACCATCTCCTGTACTATGTCTGCGGTCTCTGACCATCTCCTGTACTATTTCTGCAGTCTCTGACCATCTCCTGTACCAAGTCTTCAGTCTCTAACTGTCTCCTATATCATGTCTGCAGTCTCTGACCATCTCCTGTACAATGTCTGTAGTCTCTGACCAGCTCCTGTATTATGTCTGCAGTCTCTGACCATCTCCTGTTCAATGTCTGCAGCCTCTAACTGTCTCCTGTATTATGTCTGCAGACTCTGATCATCTCTTGTATCATGTCTGCAGTCTCGGACCATCTCCTGTACTATGTCTGCAGTCTCGGACCATCTTCTTTACTATGTCTGCAGTCCCAGACCATCTCCTGTATTATGTCTGCAGTCTCTGACCATCTCCTGTACTATGTCTGCAGCCTCTAACCGTCTCCTGTATTATGTCTCCAGACTCTTATCATCTCTTGTATCATGTCTGCAGTCTCGGACTATCTCCTGTACTAGGTCTGCAGTCTCGGACCATCTTCTTTACTATGTTTGCAGTCTCAGACCATCTCCTGTATCATGTCTGCAGTCTCTGACCATCTCCTGTACTATGTGTGCAGTCTCTTACCATCTCTTGTATTATGTCTGCAGTCTCTGACCATCTCCTGTACTATGTCTGCAGTCTCTAACCGTCTCCTATATCATGTCTGCAGTCACTGACCATCTCCTGTACTATGTTTGCAGTCTCTGACCATCTCTTGTATTATGTCTGCAGTCTCTGATCATCTCCTGTACCATGTCTGCAGTCTCTAACCGTCTCCTATATCGTGTCTGCAGTCTCTGACCATCTCCTGTACTATGTCTGCAGCCTCTAACCGTCGCCTGTATTATGTCTGCAGTCTCTGATCATCTCTTGTATCATGTCTGCAGTCTCAGACCATCTTCTGTACTAAGTCTGCAGTCTCGGACCATCTCCTGTTTCATGTCTACAGTCTCTGACCATCTTCTGTACTATGTCTGCAGTCTCGGACCATCTCCTGTATGATGTCTGCAGTCTCTGACAATCTCCTGTACTATGTCTGCAGTCCCTGACCATCTCCTGTACTATGTCTGCAGTCTCGGATCATCTCCTGTACAATGTCTGCAGTCTCGGACCATCTTCTCTACTATGTCTGCAGTCTCGGACCATCTCCTGTATCATGTCTGCAGTCTCTGACCATATTCTGTACTATGTCTGCAGTCTCGAACCATCTCCTGTATCATGTCTGCAGTCTCTGACAATCTCCTGTACTATGTCTGCAGTCTCTGACCATCTCCTGTACTATGTCTGCAGTCTCTAACCGTCTCCTGTATCATGTCTGCAGTCTCTGACCATCTCCTGTACTATGTCTGCAGTCTCTGACCATCTCCTGTACTATGTCTGCAGTCTCTGACCATCTCTTGTATCATGTCTGCAGTCTCGGATCATCTCCTGTACTATGTCTGTGGTCTCTGACCATCTCCTGTACTATGTCTGCAGTCTTAGGCCATCTTCTGTAGTATGTCTGCAGTCTCGGACCATCTCCTGTACTATGTGTGCAGTCTCTGACCATCTCTTGTATTATGTCTGCAGTCTCTGACCATCTCCTGTACTATGTCTGTAGTCTCTAACTGTCTCCTATATCATGTCTGCAGTCTCTGACCATCTCCTGTACTATGTCTGCAGTCTCTAACTGTCTCCTATATCATGTCTGCAGTCTCTGACCATCTCCTATACTATGTCTGCAGTCTCGAACCATCTCCTGTATCATGTCTGCAGTCTCTGACCATCTCCTGTACTATGTCTGCAGTCTCTAACCGTCTCCTATATCATGTCTGCAGTCCCTGACCATCTCTTGTATCATGTCTGCAGTCTCAGACCATCTCCTGTACTATGTCTGCAGTCTCTGACCATCTCCTGTACTATGTCTGCAGTCCCTGACCATCACTTGTAACATGTCTGCAGTCTCGGACCATCTCCTATACTATGTCTGCAGTCTCTGGCCATCTCCTGTACTATGTTTGCGGTCTCTGACCATCTCCTGTGCTAAGTCTTCAGTCTCTAACCATCTCCTATATCATGTCTGCAGTCTCTGACCATCTCCTGTACTATGTCTGTAGTCTCTGACCAGCTCCTGTATTATGTCTGCAGTCTCTGACCATCTCCTGTACTATGTCTGCAGTCTCGGACTATCTCCTGTATCATGTCTGCAGTCTCTGACCATCTTCTCTACTATGTCTGCAGTCTTTGACCATCTCCTGTATTATGACTGCAGTCTCTGACCATCTCCTGTACTATGTCTGCAGTCTCTAACCATCTCTTGTACTATGTCTGTAGTCTCTGACCAGCTCCTGTACCATGTCTGCAGTCTCTGACCATCTCCTGTACTCTATCTGTGGTCTTTGACCGTCTCCTGTACTATGTCTGCAGTCTCGGACGATCTCCTGTACTATGTCTGCGGCCTCTGACCATCTCCTGTACTATGTCTGCGGTCTCTGACCATCTCCTGTACTATTTCTGCAGTCTCTGACCATCTCCTGTACCAAGTCTTCAGTCTCTAACTGTCTCCTATATCATGTCTGCAGTCTCTGACCATCTCCTGTACAATGTCTGTAGTCTCTGACCAGCTCCTGTATTATGTCTGCAGTCTCTGACCATCTCCTGTTCAATGTCTGCAGCCTCTAACTGTCTCCTGTATTATGTCTGCAGACTCTGATCATCTCTTGTATCATGTCTGCAGTCTCGGACCATCTCCTGTACTATGTCTGCAGTCTCGGACCATCTTCTTTACTATGTCTGCAGTCCCAGACCATCTCCTGTATTATGTCTGCAGTCTCTGACCATCTCCTGTACTATGTCTGCAGCCTCTAACCGTCTCCTGTATTATGTCTCCAGACTCTTATCATCTCTTGTATCATGTCTGCAGTCTCGGACTATCTCCTGTACTAGGTCTGCAGTCTCGGACCATCTTCTTTACTATGTTTGCAGTCTCAGACCATCTCCTGTATCATGTCTGCAGTCTCTGACCATCTCCTGTACTATGTGTGCAGTCTCTTACCATCTCTTGTATTATGTCTGCAGTCTCTGACCATCTCCTGTACTATGTCTGCAGTCTCTAACCGTCTCCTATATCATGTCTGCAGTCACTGACCATCTCCTGTACTATGTTTGCAGTCTCTGACCATCTCTTGTATTATGTCTGCAGTCTCTGATCATCTCCTGTACCATGTCTGCAGTCTCTAACCGTCTCCTATATCGTGTCTGCAGTCTCTGACCATCTCCTGTACTATGTCTGCAGCCTCTAACCGTCGCCTGTATTATGTCTGCAGTCTCTGATCATCTCTTGTATCATGTCTGCAGTCTCAGACCATCTTCTGTACTAAGTCTGCAGTCTCGGACCATCTCCTGTTTCATGTCTACAGTCTCTGACCATCTTCTGTACTATGTCTGCAGTCTCGGACCATCTCCTGTATGATGTCTGCAGTCTCTGACAATCTCCTGTACTATGTCTGCAGTCCCTGACCATCTCCTGTACTATGTCTGCAGTCTCGGATCATCTCCTGTACAATGTCTGCAGTCTCGGACCATCTTCTCTACTATGTCTGCAGTCTCGGACCATCTCCTGTATCATGTCTGCAGTCTCTGACCATATTCTGTACTATGTCTGCAGTCTCGAACCATCTCCTGTATCATGTCTGCAGTCTCTGACAATCTCCTGTACTATGTCTGCAGTCTCTGACCATCTCCTGTACTATGTCTGCAGTCTCTAACCGTCTCCTGTATCATGTCTGCAGTCTCTGACCATCTCCTGTACTATGTCTGCAGTCTCTGACCATCTCCTGTACTATGTCTGCAGTCTCTGACCATCTCTTGTATCATGTCTGCAGTCTCGGATCATCTCCTGTACTATGTCTGTGGTCTCTGACCATCTCCTGTACTATGTCTGCAGTCTTAGGCCATCTTCTGTAGTATGTCTGCAGTCTCGGACCATCTCCTGTACTATGTGTGCAGTCTCTGACCATCTCTTGTATTATGTCTGCAGTCTCTGACCATCTCCTGTACTATGTCTGTAGTCTCTAACTGTCTCCTATATCATGTCTGCAGTCTCTGACCATCTCCTGTACTATGTCTGCAGTCTCTAACTGTCTCCTATATCATGTCTGCAGTCTCTGACCATCTCCTATACTATGTCTGCAGTCTCGAACCATCTCCTGTATCATGTCTGCAGTCTCTGACCATCTCCTGTACTATGTCTGCAGTCTCTAACCGTCTCCTATATCATGTCTGCAGTCCCTGACCATCTCTTGTATCATGTCTGCAGTCTCAGACCATCTCCTGTACTATGTCTGCAGTCTCTGACCATCTCCTGTACTATGTCTGCAGTCCCTGACCATCACTTGTAACATGTCTGCAGTCTCGGACCATCTCCTATACTATGTCTGCAGTCTCTGGCCATCTCCTGTACTATGTTTGCGGTCTCTGACCATCTCCTGTGCTAAGTCTTCAGTCTCTAACCATCTCCTATATCATGTCTGCAGTCTCTGACCATCTCCTGTACTATGTCTGTAGTCTCTGACCAGCTCCTGTATTATGTCTGCAGTCTCTGACCATCTCCTGTTTTATGTCTGCAGTCTCTAACCATTTCCTTTACTATGTCTGTAGTCTCTGACCAGCTCCTGTACCATGTCTGCAGTCTCTGACCATCTCCTGTACTATATCTGCGGTCTTTGACCGTCTCCTGTACTATGTCTGCAGTCTCGGACCATCTCCTGTACTATGTCTGCGGCCTCTGACCATCTCCTGTACTATGTCTGCGGTCTCTGACCATCTCCTGTACTATTTCTGCAGTCTCTGACCATCTCCTGTACTATGTCTGCAGTCCCTAACCATTTCCTATATCATGTCTGCAGCCTCTAACCATCTCCTGTACTATATCTGCGGTCTTTGACCGTCTCCTGTACTATGTCTGCAGTCTCGGACCATCTCCTGTACTATGTCTGCAGCCTCTGACCCATCTCCTGTACTATGTCTGCAGTCCCTAACCATCTCCTATATCATGTCTGCAGTCTCTGACCATCTCCTGTACTATATCTGCGGTCTTTGACCGTCTCCTGTACTATGTCTGCAGTCTCGGACCATCTCCTGTACTATGTCTGTGGTCTCTGACCATCTCCTTTACTATGTCTGCGGTCTCTGACCATCTCCTATATCATGTCTGCAGTCTCATACCATCTCCTGTACTATGTCTGCAGTCTCTGGCCATCTCCTGTACTATGTCTGCGGTCTCTGACCATCTCCTGTACTATGTCTGCAGTCTCTGACCATCTCCTGTACTAAGTCTTCAGTCTCTAACCGTCTCCTATATCATGTCTGCAGTCTCTGACCATCGCCTGTACTATGTCTGTAGTCTCTGACCAGCTCCTGTACTATGTCTGCAGTCTCGGACCATCTCCTGTACTATGTCTGCAGTCTCTGACCATCTTCTGTACTATGTCTGTAGTCTCTGACCATCTCCTGTACTAGGCCTGTAGTCTTTGACCATCTCCTGTACTATGTCTGCATTCTCTGACCATCTCTTGTATCATGTCTGCAGTCTCTGACCATCTTCTATACTATGTCTGCAGTCTCGGACCATGTTCTGTACTATGTCTGCAGTCTCGGACCATCTTCTCTACTATGTCTGCAGTGTTTGACCATCTCCTGTACTATGTCTGCAGTCTCTAACCATCTCCTGTACTATGTCTGCAGCCTCTAACCGTCTCCTGTATTATGTCTGCAGACTCTGAGCATCTCTTGTATCATGTCTGCAGTCTCGGACCATATCCTGTACTATGTCTGCAGTCTCGGATCATCTTCTTTACTATGTCTGCAGTCTCAGACCATCTCCTGTATCATGTCTGCAGTCTCTGTCCATCTCCTGTACTATGTGTGCAGTCTCTTACCATCTCTTGTATTATGTCTGCAGTCTCTGACCATCTCCTGTACCATGTCTGCAGTCTCTAACCATCTCCTATATCATGTCTGCAGTCACTGACCATCTCCTGTACTATGTTTGCAGTCTCTGACCATCTCTTCTATTATGTCTACAGTCTCTGACCATCTCCTGTACTATGTCTGCAGTCTCTAACGTCTCCTATATCATGTCTGCAGTCTCTGACCATCTCCTGTACTATGTCTGTAGCCTCTAACCGTCTCTTGTATCATGTCTGCAGTCTCGGACTATCTTCTGTACTAAGTCTGCAGTCTCGGCCATCTCCTGTATCATGTCTGCAGTCTCTGACCATCTTCTATACTATGTCTGCAGTCTCGGACCATCTCCTGTATGATGTCTGCAGTCTCTGACCATCTCCTGTACTATGTCTGCAGTCTCTGACAATCTCCTGTACTATGTCTGCAGTCTCTGACAATCTCCTGTAGTATGTCTGCAGTCTCTGACCATCTCCTGTACTATGTCTGCAGTCTCTAACTGTCTCCTGTATCATGTCTGCAGTCTCTGACCATCTCATGTACTATGTCTGCAGTCTCTGACCATCTCCTGTACTATGTGTGCAGTCTCTGACCATCTCTTGTATCATGTCTGCAGTCTCGGACCATCTCCTGTACTATGTCTGCAGTCTCGGACCATCTCCTGTATTATGTCTGCAGTCTCTGACCATCTTCTGTACTATGTCTGCGGTCTCTGACCATCTCCTGTACTATGTGTGCAGTCTCTGACCATCTCCTGTATTATGTCTGCAGTCTCTGACTATCTCCTGTACTATGTCTGCAGTCTCTAACTGTCTGCTATATCATGTCTGCAGTCTCTGACCCTCTCCTGTACTATGTCTGCAGCCTATAACCATCTCCTGTATTATGTCTGCAGTCTCTGATCATCTCTTGTATCATATCTGCAGTCTCGGACCATCTCCTGTACTATGTCTGCAGTCTCTGACCATCTTCTGTACTATGTCTGCAGTCTCGGACCATCTCCTGTACTATGTCTGCAGTCTCTGACCATCTCCTGTACTATGTCTGCAGTCTCTGGCCATCTCTTGTATCATGTCTGCAGTCTCGGACCATCTCCTGTGCTATGTCTGCAGTCTCGGACCATCTTCTGTACTTTGTCTGCAGTCTCGGACCATCTCCTGTATCATGTCTGCAGTCTCGGACCATCTTCTGTATTATGTCTGCAGTCTCGAACCATCTGCTGTATCATGTCTGCAGTCTCTGACCATCTCCTGTACTATGTCTGCAGTCTCTGCCCATCTCCTGTACTATGTCTGCAGTCTTTGACCATCTTCTGTACTATGACTGCAGTCTCTGACCATCTCTTGTATTATTTCTGCAGTCTCTGACCATCTTCTATACTATGTCTGCAGTCTCTAACCGTCTCCTATATCATGTCTGCAGTCTCTGACCATCTCCTGTACTATGTCTGCAGTCTCTGACCATCTCCTGTACTATGTCTGCAGTTTCTAACCATCTCCTGTACTATGTCTGCAGTCTCTGACCATCTCCTGTACTATGTCTGCAGTTTCTAACCATCTCCTGTACTATGTCTGCAGTCTCTGACCAGCTCCTGTACTATGTCTGCAGTCTCTGACCAGCTCCTGTATTATGTCTGCAGTCTCTGACCTTCTTCTGTACTATGTCTGTAGTCTCTGACCATCTCCTGTACTATGTCTGTAGTCTCTGACCATCTCCTGTACTATGTCTGCAGTCTCTAACCGTCTCTTGTATCATGTCTGAAGTCTCGGACCATGTTCTGTACTATATCTGCGGTCTCTGACCATCTCCTGTATCATGTCTGCAGTCTCTGACCATCTTCTCTACTATGTCTGCAGTCCTTGATCATCTCCTTTACTATATCTGCGGTCTCTGACCATCTCCTTTATCATGTCTGCAGTATCTGACCATCTCCTGTACCATATCTGCGGTCTTTGACCGTCTCCTGTACTATGTCTGCAGTCTCGGACCATCTCCTGTACTATGTCTGCGGCCTCGGATCATCTCCTGTACTATGTCTGCAGTCTCTGACCATCTCCTGTATTAAGTCTGCAGTCTCTGACCATCTCCTGTACTATGTCTGTAGTCTCTGACTTGCTCCTGTACTATGTCTGCAGTCTCTGACCATCTCCTGTACTATGTCTGCGGTCTCTGACCCCCTCCTGTACTATGTCTGCAGTCTCTGACCATCTCCTCTACTATGTCTGCAGTCTCTGACCATCTCTTGTATTATGTCTGCAGTCTCTGACCATCTCTTGTATTATGTCTGCAATCTCTGACCATCTCCTGTACTATGTCTGCAGTCTCTAACCGTCTCCTATATCATGTCTGCAGTCTCTGACCATCTCTTGTACTGTCTGCAGTCTCTGACCATCTCCTGTACTATGTCTGTAGTCTCTGACTTGCTCCTGTACTATGTCTGCAGTCTCTGACCATCTCCTGTACTATTTCTGCAGTCTCTGACCATCTCCTGTACTATGTCGGCAGTCTCTGACCATCTCCTGTACTATGTCTGCAGTCTCTGACCATTTCTTGTATTATGTCTACAGTCTCTGACCATCTCCTGTACTATGTCTGCAGTCTCTGACCATCTCTTGTATTATATCTGCAGTCTCTGACCATCTCCTGTACAATGTCTGCAGTCTCTGACCATCTCCTTTACTATGTCTGCATTCCCATGACCATCTCTTGTATCATGTCTGCAGTCTCGGACCATCTCCTGTACTATGTCTGCAGTCTCGGACCATCTTCTGTACTATGTCTGCAGTCCCTTACCATCTTCTGTACTATGTCTGCAGTCTCGGACCATCTCCTGTATCATGTCTGCAGTCTCTGACCATCTCCTGTACTATATCTGCGGTCTCTGACCATCTCCTGTATTATGACTGCAGTCTCGGACCATCTCCTGTATCATGTCTGCAGTCTCGGACCATCTCCTGTATCATGTCTGCAGTCTCTGACCATCTTCTCTACTATGTCTGCGGTCTCTGACCATCTCCTGTACTATGTCTGAAGTCTTTGACCATCTCCTTTACTATATCTGCGGTCTCTGACCATCTCCTTTATTATGACTGCAGTCTCTGACTATCTCCTGTACTATGTCTGCTGTCTCTAACCATCTCCTATATCATGTCTGCAGTTTCTGACCATCTCCTGTACCATGTCTGCAGTATCTAACCGTCTCCTATATCATGTCTGCAGTCTCTGATCATCTCCTATACTATGTCTGCAGTCTCTGACCATCTCCTGTACTAAGTCTGCAGTCTCTGACCATCTCCTGTACTATGTCTGCAGTCTCTGACCATCTTCTCTACTATGTCTACAGTCTCTGACCATCTCCTATATCATGTCTGCAGTCTCCGATCATCTCCTGTACTGTGTCTGTAGTCTCTGACCATCTCCTGTATTATGTCTGGAGTCTCTGACCATCTCCTGTACTATGTCTGCAGTCTCTGACCATCTCCTGTACTATGTCTGCAGTCTCTGACCATCTCCTGTACTATGACTGCAGTCTCTGACCATCTCCTGTACTATGTCTGCAGTCTCTAACCATCTCCTATATCATGTCTGCAGTCTCTGACCATCTCCTGTACTATGTCTGCAGTCTCTGACCATCTCCTGTACTATGTCTGCAGTCTCTAACCATCTCCTGTACTATGTCTGCAGTCTCTGACCATCTTATGTACTATGTCTGCAGTCTCTAACCATCTCCTATACTATGTCTGCAGTCTCTGACCAGCTCTTGTATTATGTCTGCAGTCTCTGACCATCTCCTGTACTATGTCTGCAGTCTCTGACCATCTTATGTACTATGTCTGTAGTCTCTGACCATCTTCTGTACTATGTCTGTAGTCTTTGACCATCTCCTGTACTATGTCTGCAGTCTCTGACCATTTCTTGTATCATGTCTGCCGTCTCGGACCATCTCCTATACTATGTCTGCAGTCTCTGACCATCTCCTGTACTAAGTCTTCAGTCTCTAACCGTCTCCTATATCATGTCTGCAGTCTCTGACCATCTCCTGTACTATGTCTGTAGTCTCTGACCAGCTCCTGTACTATGTCTGTAGTCTCTGACCATCTCCTGTTCAATGTCTGCAGCCTCTAACCGTCTCCTGTATTATGTCTGCAGACTCTGATCATCTCTTGTACCATGTCTGCAGTCTCGGACCATCTCCTGTACTATGTCTGTAGTCTCTGACCATCTCCTGTACTATGTCTGTAGTCTTTGACCATCTCCTGTACTATGTCTGCAGTCTCTGACCATCTCTTGTATCATGTCTGCAGTCTCGGACCATCTCCTATACTATGTCTGCAGTCTCGGACCATGTTCTGTACTATGTCTGCAGTCTCTGCCCATCTCCTGTACTATGTCTGCAGTCTCTGACCATCTTCTGTACTATGACTGCAGTCTCTGACCATCTCTTGTATTATTTCTGCAGTCTCTGACCATCTTCTATACTATGTCTGCAGTCTCTAACCGTCTCCTATATCATGTCTGCAGTCTCTGACCATCTCCTGTACTATGTCTGCAGTCTCTGACCATCTCCTGTACTATGTCTGCAGTTTCTAACCATCTCCTGTACTATGTCTGCAGTCTCTGACCATCTCCTGTACTATGTCTGCAGTTTCTAACCATCTCCTGTACTATGTCTGCAGTCTCTGACCAGCTCCTGTATTATGTCTGCAGTCTCTGATCATCTCCTGTACTATGTCTGCAGTCTCTGACCTTCTTCTGTACTATGTCTGTAGTCTCTGACCATCTCCTGTACTATGTCTGTAGTCTCTGACCATCTCCTGTACTATGTCTGCAGTCTCTGACCATCTCTTGTATTATGTCTGCAGTCTCTGACCATCTCTTGTATTATGTCTGCAATCTCTGACCATCTCCTGTACTATGTCTGCAGTCTCTAACCGTCTCTTGTATCATGTCTGAAGTCTCGGACCATGTTCTGTACTATATCTGCGGTCTCTGACCATCTCCTGTATCATGTCTGCAGTCTCTGACCATCTTCTCTACTATGTCTGCAGTCCTTGATCATCTCCTTTACTATATCTGCGGTCTCTGACCATCTCCCTTATCATGTCTGCAGTATCTGACCATCTCCTGTACCATATCTGCGGTCTTTGACCGTCTCCTGTACTATGTCTGCAGTCTCGGACCATCTCCTGTACTATGTCTGCGGCCTCGGATCATCTCCTGTACTATGTCTGCAGTCTCTGACCATCTCCTGTATTAAGTCTGCAGTCTCTGACCATCTCCTGTACTATGTCTGTAGTCTCTGACTTGCTCCTGTACTATGTCTGCAGTCTCTGACCATCTCCTGTACTATGTCTGCGGTCTCTGACCCCCTCCTGTACTATGTCTGCAGTCTCTGACCATCTCCTCTACTATGTCTGCAGTCTCTGACCATCTCTTGTATTATGTCTGCAGTCTCTGACCATCTCTTGTATTATGTCTGCAATCTCTGACCATCTCCTGTACTATGTCTGCAGTCTCTAACCGTCTCCTATATCATGTCTGCAGTCTCTGACCATCTCTTGTACTGTCTGCAGTCTCTGACCATCTCCTGTACTATGTCTGTAGTCTCTGACTTGCTCCTGTACTATGTCTGCAGTCTCTGACCATCTCCTGTACTATTTCTGCAGTCTCTGACCATCTCCTGTACTATGTCGGCAGTCTCTGACCATCTCCTGTACTATGTCTGCAGTCTCTGACCATTTCTTGTATTATGTCTACAGTCTCTGACCATCTCCTGTACTATGTCTGCAGTCTCTGACCATGTCTTGTATTATATCTGCAGTCTCTGACCATCTCCTGTACAATGTCTGCAGTCTCTGACCATCTCCTTTACTATGTCTGCATTCCCATGACCATCTCTTGTATCATGTCTGCAGTCTCGGACCATCTCCTGTACTATGTCTGCAGTCTCGGACCATCTTCTGTACTATGTCTGCAGTCCCTGACCATCTTCTGTACTATGTCTGCAGTCTCGGACCATCTCCTGTATCATGTCTGCAGTCTCTGACCATCTCCTGTACTATATCTGCGGTCTCTGACCATCTCCTGTATTATGACTGCAGTCTCGGACCATCTCCTGTATCATGTCTGCAGTCTCGGACCATCTCCTGTATCATGTCTGCAGTCTCTGACCATCTTCTCTACTATGTCTGCGGTCTCTGACCATCTCCTGTACTATGTCTGAAGTCTTTGACCATCTCCTTTACTATATCTGCGGTCTCTGACCATCTCCTGTATTATGACTGCAGTCTCTGACTATCTCCTGTACTATGTCTGCTGTCTCTAACCATCTCCTATATCATGTCTGCAGTCTCTGACCATCTCCTGTACCATGTCTGCAGTATCTAACCGTCTCCTATATCATGTCTGCAGTCTCTGATCATCTCCTATACTATGTCTGCAGTCTCTGACCATCTCCTGTACTAAGTCTGCAGTCTCTGACCATCTCCTGTACTATGTCTGCAGTCTCTGACCATCTTCTCTACTATGTCTACAGTCTCTGACCATCTCCTATATCATGTCTGCAGTCTCCGATCATCTCCTGTACTGTGTCTGTAGTCTCTGACCATCTCCTGTATTATTTCTGGAGTCTCTGACCATCTCCTGTACTATGTCTGCAGTCTCTGACCATCTCCTGTACTATGTCTGCAGTCTCTGACCATCTCCTGTACTATGACTGCAGTCTCTGACCATCTCCTGTACTATGTCTGCAGTCTCTAACCATCTCCTATATCATGTCTGCAGTCTCTGACCATCTCCTGTACTATGTCTGCAGTCTCTGACCATCTCCTGTACTATGTCTGCAGTCTCTAACCATCTCCTGTACTATGTCTGCAGTCTCTGACCATCTTATGTACTATGTCTGCAGTCTCTGACCAGCTCTTGTATTATGTCTGCAGTCTCTGACCATCTCCTGTACTATGTCTGCAGTCTCTGACCATCTTATGTACTATGTCTGTAGTCTCTGACCATCTCCTGTACTATGTCTGTAGTCTTTGACCATCTCCTGTACTATGTCTGCAGTCTCTGACCATCTCTTGTATCATGTCTGCCGTCTCGGACCATCTCCTATACTATGTCTGCAGTCTCTGACCATCTCCTGTACTAAGTCTTCAGTCTCTAACCGTCTCCTATATCATGTCTGCAGTCTCTGACCATCTCCTGTACTATGTCTGTAGTCTCTGACCAGCTCCTGTACTATGTCTGTAGTCTCTGACCATCTCCTGTTCAATGTCTGCAGCCTCTAACCGTCTCCTGTATTATGTCTGCAGACTCTGATCATCTCTTGTACCATGTCTGCAGTCTCGGACCATCTCCTGTACTATGTCTGTAGTCTCTGACCATCTCCTGTACTATGTCTGTAGTCTTTGACCATCTCCTGTACTATGTCTGCAGTCTCTGACCATCTCTTGTATCATGTCTGCAGTCTCGGACCATCTCCTATACTATGTCTGCAGTCTCGGACCATGTTCTGTACTATGTCTGCAGTCTCTGACTATCTCCTGTATCATGTCTGCAGTCTCTGACCATCTTCTCTACTATGTCTGCAGTCTTTGACCATCTCCTGTATTATGACTTCAGTCTCTGACCATCTCCTGTACTATGTCTGCAGTCTCTAACCATCTCCTGTACTATGTCTGTAGTCTCTGACCAGCTCCTGTACCATGTCTGCAGTCTCTGACCATCTCTTGTATCATGTCTGCAGTCTCGGACCATCTCCTGTACTATGTCTGCAGCCTTGGACCATCTTCTTTACTATGTCTGCAGTCTCAGACCATCTCCTGTATTATGTCTGCAGTCTCTGACCATCTCCTGTACTATGTCTGCAGCCTCTAACCGTCTCCTGTATTATGTCTGCAGACTCTGATCATCTCTTGTATCATGTCTGCAGTCTCGGACCATCTCCTGTACTATGTCTGCAGTCTCGGACCATCTTCTTTACTATGTCTGCAGTCCCAGACCATCTCCTGTATCATGTCTGCAGTCACTGACCATCTCCTGTACTATGTTTGCAGTCTCTGACCATCTCTTGTATTATGTCTGCAGTCTCTGATCATCTCCTGTACTATGTCTGCAGTCTCTAACCGTCTTCTGTACTATGTCTGTAGTCTCTGACCATCTCCTGTACTATGTCTGTAGTCTTTGACCATTTCCTGTACTATGTCTGCAGTCTCTGACCATCTTCTGTACTATGTCTGTAGTCTCTGACCATCTCCTGTACGATGTCTGCAGTCTCTGACCATCTCTTGTATCATGTCTGCAGTCTCGGACCATCTCCTATACTATGTCTGCAGTCTTGGACCATGTTCTGTACTATGTCTGCAGTCTCGGACTATCTCCTGTATCATGTCTGCAGTCTCTGACCATCTTCTCTACTATGTCTGCAGTCTTTGACCATCTCCTGTATTATGACTGCAGTCTCTGACCATCTCCTGTACTATGTCTGCAGTCTCTAACCATCTCCTGTACTATGTCTGTAGTCTCTGACCAGCTCCTGTACCATGTCTGCAGTCTCTGACCATCTCCTGTACTATATCTGTGATCTTTGACCGTCTCCTGTACTATGTCTGCAGTCTCGGACGATTTCCTGTACTATGTCTGCGGCTTCTGACCATCTCCTGTACTATGTCTGCGGTCTCAGACCATCTCCTGTACTATGTCTGCAGTCTCTAACCATCTCCTATATCATGTCTGCAGTCTCTGACCATCTCCTGTACTATGTCTGCAGTCTCTGACCATCTCCTGTACTATGTCTGCAGTCTCTAACCATCTCCTGTACTATGTCTGCAGTCTCTGACCATCTTATGTACTATGTCTGCAGTCTCTGACCAGCTCTTGTATTATGTCTGCAGTCTCTGACCATCTCCTGTACTATGTCTGCAGTCTCTGACCATCTTATGTACTATGTCTGTAGTCTCTGACCATCTCCTGTACTATGTCTGTAGTCTTTGACCATCTCCTGTACTATGTCTGCAGTCTCTGACCATCTCTTGTATCATGTCTGCCGTCTCGGACCATCTCCTATACTATGTCTGCAGTCTCTGACCATCTCCTGTACTAAGTCTTCAGTCTCTAACCGTCTCCTATATCATGTCTGCAGTCTCTGACCATCTCCTGTACTATGTCTGTAGTCTCTGACCAGCTCCTGTACTATGTCTGTAGTCTCTGACCATCTCCTGTTCAATGTCTGCAGCCTCTAACCATCTCCTGTATTATGTCTGCAGACTCTGATCATCTCTTGTACCATGTCTGCAGTCTCGGACCATCTCCTGTACTATGTCTGTAGTCTCTGACCATCTCCTGTACTATGTCTGTAGTCTTTGACCATCTCCTGTACTATGTCTGCAGTCTCTGACCATCTCTTGTATCATGTCTGCAGTCTCGGACCATCTCCTATACTATGTCTGCAGTCTCGGACCATGTTCTGTACTATGTCTGCAGTCTCTGACTATCTCCTGTATCATGTCTGCAGTCTCTGACCATCTTCTCTACTATGTCTGCAGTCTTTGACCATCTCCTGTATTATGACTTCAGTCTCTGACCATCTCCTGTACTATGTCTGCAGTCTCTAACCATCTCCTGTACTATGTCTGTAGTCTCTGACCAGCTCCTGTACCATGTCTGCAGTCTCTGACCATCTCTTGTATCATGTCTGCAGTCTCGGACCATCTCCTGTACTATGTCTGCAGCCTTGGACCATCTTCTTTACTATGTCTGCAGTCTCAGACCATCTCCTGTATTATGTCTGCAGTCTCTGACCATCTCCTGTACTATGTCTGCAGCCTCTAACCGTCTCCTGTATTATGTCTGCAGACTCTGATCATCTCTTGTATCATGTCTGCAGTCTCGGACTATCTCCTGTACTATGTCTGCAGTCTCGGACCATCTTCTTTACTATGTCTGCAGTCTCAGACCATCTCCTGTATCATGTCTGCAGTCTCTGACCATCTCCTGTACTATGTGTGCAGTCTCTTACCATCTCTTGTATTATGTCTGCAGTCCCTGATCATCTCCTGTACCATGTCTGCAGTCTCTAACCGTCTCCTATATCGTGTCTGCAGTCTCTGACCATCTCCTGTACTATGTCTGCAGCCTCTAACCGTCTCCTGTATTATGTCTGCAGTCTCTGATCATCTCTTGTATCATGTCTGCAGTCTCAGACCATCTTCTGTACTAAGTCAGCAGTCTCGGACCATCTCCTGTTTCATGTCTGCAGTCTCTGACCATCTTCTGTACTATTTCTGCAGTCTCGGACCATCTCCTGTATGATGTCTGCAGTCTCTGACCATCTCCTGTACTATGTCTGCAGTCCCTGACCATCTCCTGTACTATGTCTGCAGTCTCGGATCATCTCCTGTACTATGTCTGCAGTCTCGGATCATCTCCTGTACTATGTCTGCAGTCTCGGACCATCTTCTGTACTATGTCTGCAGTCTCGGACCATCTACTGTATCATGTCTGCAGTCTCTGACCATCTTCTGTACTATGTCTGCAGTCTCGAACCATCTCCTGTATCATGTCTGCAGTCTCTGACCATCTCCTGTACTATGTCTGCAGTCTCTGACAATCTCCTGTACTGTGTCTGCAGTCTCTGACCATCTCCTGTACTATGTCTGCAGTCTCTAACCATCTCCTGTATCATGTCTGCAGTCTCTGACCATCTCCTGTACTATGTCTGCAGTCTCTGACCATCTCTTGTATCATGTCTGCAGTCTCGGATCATCTCCTGTACTATGTCTGCCGTCTCGGACCATCTCCTGTATCATGTCTGCAGTCTCTGACCATCTTCTGTACTATGTCTGCGGTCTCTGACCATCTCCTGTACTATGTCTGCAGTCTCTGACCATCTCCTGTACTATGTCTGCAGTCTTAGGCCATCTTCTGTAGTATGTCTGCAGTCTCGGACCATCTCCTGTACTATGTGTGCAGTCTCTGACCATCTCTTGTACTATGTCTGCAGTCTCTGACCATCTCCTGTACTATGTCTGCAGTCTCTAACTGTCTCCTATATCATGTCTGCAGTCTCTGACCATCTCCTGTACTATGTCTGCAGTCTCTAACCGTCTCCTATATCATGTCTGCAGTCTCTGACCATCTCCTGTACTATGCCTGCAGCCTCTAACCGTCTCCTGTATTATGTCTGCAGACTCTGATCATCTCTTGTATCATGTCTGCAGTCTCGGATCATCTCCTGTACTATGTCTGCAGTCTCGGACCATCTTCTTTACTATGTCTGCAGTCCCAGACCATCTCCTGTATTATGTCTGCAGTCTCTGACCATCTCCTGTACTATGTCTGCAGCCTCTAACCGTCTCCTGTATTATGTCTGCAGACTCTGATCATCTCTTGTATCATGTCTGCAGTCTCGGACCATCTCCTGTACTATGTCTGCAGTCTCGGACCATCTTCTTTACTATGTCTGCAGTCTCAGACCATCTCCTGTATCATGTCTGCAGTCACTGACCATCTCCTGTACTATGTTTGCAGTCTCTGACCATCTCTTGTATTATGTCTGCAGTCTCTGATCATCTCCTGTACTATGTCTGCAGTCTCTAACCGTCTTCTGTACTATGTCTGTAGTCTCTGACCATCTCCTGTACTATGTCTGTAGTCTTTGACCATTTCCTGTACTATGTCTGCAGTCTCTGACCATCTTCTGTACTATGTCTGTAGTCTCTGACCATCTCCTGTACGATGTCTGCAGTCTCTGACCATCTCTTGTATCATGTCTGCAGTCTCGGACCATCTCCTATACTATGTCTGCAGTCTTGGACCATGTTCTGTACTATGTCTGCAGTCTCGGACTATCTCCTGTATCATGTCTGCAGTCTCTGACCATCTTCTCTACTATGTCTGCAGTCTTTGACCATCTCCTGTATTATGACTGCAGTCTCTGACCATCTCCTGTACTATGTCTGCAGTCTCTAACCATCTCCTGTACTATGTCTGTAGTCTCTGACCAGCTCCTGTACCATGTCTGCAGTCTCTGACCATCTCCTGTACTATATCTGTGATCTTTGACCGTCTCCTGTACTATGTCTGCAGTCTCGGACGATCTCCTGTACTATGTCTGCGGCTTCTGACCATCTCCTGTACTATGTCTGCGGTCTCAGACCATCTCCTGTACTATTTCTGCAGTCTCTGACCATCTCCTGTACTAAGTCTTCAGTCTCTAACCGTCTCCTATATCATGTCTGCAGTCTCTGACCATCTCCTGTACTATGTCTGTAGTCTCTGACCAGCTCCTGTACTATGTCTGCAGTCTCTGACCATCTCCTGTTCAATGTCTGCAGCCTCTAACCGTCTCCTGTATTATGTCTGCAGACTCTGATCATCTCTTGTATCATGTCTGCAGTCTCGGATCATCTCCTGTACTATGTCTGCAGTCTCTGACCATCTCCTGTATTATGTCTGCAGCCTCTAACCGTCTCCTGTATTATGTCTGCAGACTCTGATCATCTCTTGTATCATGTCTGCAGTCTCGGATCATCTCCTGTACTATGTCTGCAGTCTCGGACCATCTTCTTTACTATGTCTGCAGTCCCAGACCATCTCCTGTATTATGTCTGCAGTCTCTGACCTTCTCCTGTATTATGTCTGCAGACTCTTATCATCTCTTGTATCATGTCTGCAGTCTCGGACTATCTCCTGTACTATGTCTGCAGTCTCGGACCATCTTCTTTACTATGTCTGCAGTCTCAGACCATCTCCTGTATCATGTCTGCAGTCTCTGACCATCTCCTGTACTATGTGTGCAGTCTCTTACCATCTCTTGTATTATGTCTGCAGTCTCTGACCATCTCCCGTACTATGTCTGCAGTCTCTAACCGTCTCCTATATCATGTCTGCAGTCACTGACCATCTCCTGTACTATATTTGCAGTCTCTGACCATCTCTTGTATTATGTCTGCAGTCCCTGATCATCTCCTGTACCATGTCTGCAGTCTCTAACCGTCTCCTATATCGTGTCTGCAGTCTCTGACCATCTCCTGTACTATGTCTGCAGCCTCTAACCGTCTCCTGTATTATGTCTGCAGTCTCTGATCATCTCTTGTATCATGTCTGCAGTCTCAGACCATCTTCTGTACTAAGTCTGCAGTCTCGGACCATCTCCTGTTTCATGTCTGCAGTCTCTGACCATCTTCTGTACTATTTCTGCAGTCTCGGACCATCTCCTGTATGATGTCTGCAGTCTCTGACCATCTCCTGTACTATGTCTGCAGTCCCTTACCATCTCCTGTACTATGTCTGCAGTCTCGGATCATCTCCTGTACTATGTCTGCAGTCTCGGATCATCTCCTGTACTATGTCTGCAGTCTCGGACCATCTTCTGTACTATGTCTGCAGTCTCGGACCATCTACTGTATCATGTCTGCAGTCTCTGACCATCTTCTGTACTATGTCTGCAGTCTCGAACCATCTCCTGTATCATGTCTGCAGTCTCTGACCATCTCCTGTACTATGTCTGCAGTCTCTGACAATCTCCTGTACTATGTCTGCAGTCTCTGACCATCTCCTGTACTATGTCTGCAGTCTCTAACCATCTCCTGTATCATGTCTGCAGTCTCTGACCATCTCCTGTACTATGTCTGCAGTCTCTGACCATCTCCTGTACTATGTCTGCAGTCTCTGACCATCTCTTGTATCATGTCTGCAGTCTCGGATCATCTCCTGTACTATGTCTGTGGTCTCGGACCATGTTCTGTACTATGTCTGCAGTCTCGGACCATCTTCTGTACTATGTCTGCAGTCTCGGACCATCTCCTGTATCATGTCTGCAGTCTCTGACCATCTTCTGTACTATGTCTGCGGTCTCTGACCATCTCCTGTACTATGTCTGCAGTCTCTGACCATCTCCTGTACTATGTCTGCAGTCTTAGGCCATCTTCTGTAGTATGTCTGCAGTCTCGGACCATCTCCTGTACTATGTGTGCAGTCTCTGACCATCTCTTGTACTATGTCTGCAGTCTCTGACCATCTCCTGTACTATGTCTGCAGTCTCTAACTGTCTCCTATATCATGTCTGCAGTCTCTGACCATCTCCTGTACTATGTCTGCAGTCTCTAACCGTCTCCTATATCATGTCTGCAGTCTCTGACCATCTCCTGTACTATGCCTGCAGCCTCTAACCGTCTCCTGTATTATGTCTGCAGACTCTGATCATCTCTTGTATCATGTCTGCAGTCTCGGATCATCTCCTGTACTATGTCTGCAGTCTCGGACCATCTTCTTTACTATGTCTGCAGTCCCAGACCATCTCCTGTATTATGTCTGCAGTCTCTGACCATCTCCTGTACTATGTCTGCAGCCTCTAACCGTCTCCTGTATTATGTCTGCAGACTCTTATCATCTCTTGTATCATGTCTGCAGTCTCGGACTATCTCCTGTACTATGTCTGCAGTCTCGGACCATCTTCTTTACTATGTCTGCAGTCTCAGACCATCTCCTGTATCATGTCTGCAGTCTCTGACCATCTCCTGTACTATGTGTGCAGTCTCTTACCATCTCTTGTATTATGTCTGCAGTCTCTGACCATCTCCTGTACTATGTGTGCAGTCTCTTACCATCTCTTGTACTATGTCTGCAGTCTCTAACCGTCTCCTATATCATGTCTGCAGTCACTGACCATCTCCTGTACTATGTTTGCAGTCTCTGACCATCTCTTGTATTATGTCTGCAGTCTCTGATCATCTCCTGTACCATGTCTGCAGTCTCTAACCGTCTCCTATATCGTGTCTGCAGTCTCTGACCATCTCCTGTACTATGTCTGCAGTCTCTGATCATCTCTTGTATCAAGTCTGCAGTCTCAGACCATCTTCTGTACTAAGTCTGCTGTCTCGGACCATCTCCTGTTTCATGTCTGCAGTCTCTGACCATCTTCTGTACTATGTCTGCAGTCTCGGACCATCTCCTGTATGATGTCTGCAGTCTCTGACCATCTCCTGTACTATGTCTGCAGTCCCTGACCATCTCCTGTACTATGTCTGCAGTCTCGGATCATCTCCTGTACTATGTCTGCAGTCTTGGACCATCTTCTGTACTATGTCTGCAGTCTCGGACCATCTCCTGTATCATGTCTGCAGTCTCTGACCATCTTCTGTACTGTGTCTGCAGTCTCGAACCATCTCCTGTATCATGTCTGCAGTCTCTGACCATCTCCTGTACTATGTCTGCAGTCTCTGACAATCTCCTGTACTATGTCTGCAGTCTCTGACCATCTCCTGTACTATGTCTGCAGTCTCTGACCATCTCCTGTACTATGTCTGCAGTCTCTAACCATCTCCTATACTATGTCTGTAGTCTCTGACCAGCTCCTGTACCATGTCTGCAGTCTCTGACCATCTCCTGTACTATATCTGTGGTCCTTGACCGTCTCCTGTACTATGTCTGCAGTCTCGGACGATCTCCTGTACTATGTCTGCGGCCTCTGACCATCTCCTGTACTATGTCTGCGGCCTCTGACCATCTCCTGTACTATTTCTGCAGTCTCTGACCATCTCCTGTACTAAGTCTTCAGTCTCTAACCGTCTCCTATATCATGTCTACAGTCTCTGACCATCTCCTGTACTATGTCTGTAGTCTCTGACCAGCTCCTGTATTATGTCTGCAGTCTCTGACCATCTCCTTTTTAATGTCTGCAGCCTCTAACCGTCTCCTGTATTATGTCTGCAGACTCTGATCATCTCTTGTATCATGTCTGCAGTCTCGGACCATCTCCTGTACTATGTCTGCAGTCCCAGACCATCTCCTGTATTATGTCTGCAGCCTCTAACCGTCTCCTGTATTATGTCTGCAGACTCTTATCATCTCTTGTATCATGTCTGCAGTCTCGGACTATCTCCTGTACTATGTCTGCAGTCTCGGACCATCTTCTTTACTATGTCTGCAGTCTCAGACCATCTCCTGTATCATGTCTGCAGTCTCTGACCATCTCCTGTACTATGTGTGCAGTCTCTTACCATCTCTTGTATTATGTCTGCAGTCTCTGACCATCTCCCGTACTATGTCTGCAGTCACTGACCATCTCCTGTACTATGTTTGCAGTCTCTGACCATCTCTTGTATTATGTCTGCAGTCTCTGATCATCTCCTGTACCATGTCTGCAGTCTCTAACCGTCTCCTATATCGTGTCTGCTGTCTCTGACCATCTCCTGTACTATGTCTGCAGCCTCTAACCGTCTCCTGTATTATGTCTGCAGTCTCTGATCATCTCTTGTATCAAGTCTGCAGTCTCAGACCATCTTCTGTACTAAGTCTGCAGTCTCGGACCATCTCCTGTTTCATGTCTGCAGTCTCTGACCATCTTCTGTACTATGTCTGCAGTCTCAGACCATCTCCTGTATGATGTCTGCAGTCTCTGACCATCTCCTGTACTATGTCTGCAGTCCCTGACCATCTCCTGTACTATGTCTGCAGTCTTGGATCATCTCCTGTACTATGTCTGCAGTCTCGGACCATCTTCTGTACTATGTCTGCAGTCTCGGACCATCTCCTGTATCATGTCTGCAGTCTCTGACCATCTTCTGTACTATGTCTGCAGTCTCGAACCATCTCCTGTATCATGTCTACAGTCTCTGACCATCTCCTGTACTATGTCTGCAGTCTCTGACAATCTCCTGTATTATGTCTGCAGTCTCTGACCATCTCCTGTACTATGTCTGCAGTCTCTGACCATCTCCTGTACTATGTCTGCAGTCTCTGACCATCTCTTGTATAATGTCTGCAGTCTCGGATCATCTCCTGTACTATGTCTTTGGTCTCGGACCATCTTCTGTACTATGTCTGCAGTCTCGGACCATCTTCTGTACTATGTCTGCAGTCTCGGACCATCTCCTGTATCATGTCTGCAGTCTCTGACCATCTTCTGTACTATGTCTGCAGTCTCTGACCATCTCTTGTATCATGTCTGCAGTCTCGGATCATCTCCTGTACTATGTCTGTGGTCTCGGACCATCTTCTGTACTATGTCTGCAGTCTCGGACCATCTTCTGTACTATGTCTGCAGTCTCGGACCATCTCCTGTATCATGTCTGCAGTCTCTGACCATCTTCTGTACTATGTCTGCGGTCTCTGACCATCTCCTGTACTATGTCTGCAGTCTCTGACCATCTCCTGTACTATGTCTGCAGTCTTAGGCCATCTTCTGTAGTATGTCTGCAGTCTCGGACCATCTCCTGTACTATGTGTGCAGTCTCTGACCATCTCTTGTATTATGTCTGCAGTCTCTGACCATCTCCTGTACCATGTCTGCAGTCTCTAACTGTCTCCTATATCATGTCTGCAGTCTCTGACCATCTCCTGTACTATGTCTGCAGTCTCTAACTGTCTCCTATATCATGTCTGCAGCCTATAATCGTCTCCTGTATTATGTCTGCAGTCTCTGATCATCTCTTGTATCATGTCTGCAGTCTCTGACCATCTTCTGTACTATGTCTGCAGTCTCAGACCATCTCCTGTATCATGTCTGCAGTCTCTGACCATCTCCTGTACTATGTCTGCAGTCCCTGACCATCTCCTGTACTATGTCTGCAGTCTCTGACCATCTCCTGTACTATGTCTGCAGTCGCTGGCCATCTTCTGTACTTTGTCTGCAGTCTCGAACCATCTCCTGTATCATGTCTGCAGTCTCTGACCATCTTCTGTATTATGTCTGCAGTCTCGAACTATCTCCTGTATCATGTCTGCAGTCTCGGACCATCTCCTGTACTATGTCTGCAGTCTCTGACAATCTCCTGTACTATGTCTGCAGTCTCTGACCATCTCCTGTACTTTTGTCTTCAGTCTCTAACCGTCTCCTGTATCATGTCTGCACTCTCGGACCATCTCCTGTATCATTTCTGCAGTCTCTGACCATCTTCTGTACTATGTCTGCAGTCTCTGACCATCTCCTGTACTATGTCTGTGGTCTCGGACCATCTCTTGTATCATGTCTGCAGTCTCGGACCATCTCCTGTATTATGTCTGTGGTCCTTGACCATTTTCTGTACTATGTCTGCGGTCTCCCACCATCTCCTGTATCATGTCTGCAGTCTCTGACCATCTTCTGTGCTATGTCTGCGGTCTCGGACTATCTCCTGTGTCATGTCTGCAGTCTCGGACCATCTTCTGTACTATGGCTGCAGTCTCAGACAATCTGCTGTATCATGTCTGCAGTCTCGGACCATCTTCTGTACTATGTCTGCGGTCTCTGACCATCTCCTGTACTATGTCTGCAGTCTCTGACCATCTCCTGTACTATGTCTGCAGTCTCGGACCATCTCCTGTATTATGTCTGCAGTCTCTGACCATCTTCTGTACTATGTCTGTGGTCTCTGACCATCTCCTGTACTATGTCTGCAGTCTCTGACCATCTCCTGTACTATGTCTGCAGTCTCTGACCATCTCCTGTACTATGTCTGCAGTCTCTGACCATCTCCTGTACTATGTCTGCAGTCTCTGACCATCTCCTCTACCATGTCTGCAGTCTATAATCGTCTCCTATATCATGTGTGCAGTCTCTGACCATCTCCTGTACTATGTCTGCAGTCTCTGACCATCTCCTGTACTATATCTGCGGTCTCTGACCATCTCCTGTATTATGACTGCAATCTCTGACCATCTCCTGTACTATGTCTGCAGTCTCTGTCCATCTCCTGTACTATGTCTGCAGTCTCTGACCATCTCCTGTACCATGTCTGCAGTCTCTGATCATCTCCTATATCATGTCTGCAGTCTCTGACCATCTCCTGTACTATGTCTGCAGTCTCTGACCATCTCCTGTACTATGTGTGCAGTCTCTGACCATCTCTTGTATTATGTCTGCAGTCTCTGACCATCTCCTATACTACGTCTGCAGTCTCTAACCGTCTCCTATATCATGTCTGCAGTCCCTGACCATCTCTTGTATCATGTCTGCAGTCTCGGACCATCTCCTGTACTATGTCTGCAGTCTCTGACCATCTCTTGTACTATGTCTGCAGTCCCTGACCATCACTTGTAACATGTCTGCAGTCTCGGACCATCTCCTGTACTATGTCTGCAGTCTCGGACTATCTTCTGTACTATGTCTGCAGTTTGGACCATTTCCTGTATCATGTCTGCAGTCTGACCATCTTCTGTACTATGTCTGCAGTCTCGAACCATCTCCTGTATCATGTCTGCACTCTCTGACCATCTCCTGTACTATGTCTGCAGTCTCTGACATTCTCCTGTACTATGTCTGCAGTCTCTGACCATCTCCTGTACCATGTCTGCAGTCTCTAACCGTCTCCAATGTCATGTCTGCAGTCTCTGACCATCTCCTGTACTATGTCTGCAGTCTCTGACCATCTCTTGTATTATGTCTGCAGTCTCTGACCATCTCCTGTACTATGTCTGCAGTCTCGGACCATCTTCTGTACAATGTCTGCAGTCTCTAACCGTCTACTATATCATGTCTGCAGTCTCTGACCATCTCCTGTACTATGTCTGCAGTCTCTGACCATCTCCTGTACTATGTCTTCAGTCTCTGACTATCTCCTGTACTATGTCTTCAGTCTCTGACTATCTCCTGTACTATGTCTGCAGTCTCTGACCATCTCCTCTATTATGTCTGCAGTCTCTGACCATCTCCTCTATTATGTCTGCAGTCTCTGACCATCTCCTGTACTATGTCTGCAGTCTCTGACCATCTCCTGTACTATGTCTGCAGTCTCTGACAATCTCCTGTACCATGTCTGCAGTCTCTGACCATCTCCTGTACTATGTCTGCAGTCTCTGATCATCACCTGTGCTATGTCTGTAGTCTCTGACCATCTCCTGTATTATGTCTACAGTCTCTGACCATCTCCTATATCATGTTTGCAGTCTCTGATCATCTCCTGTACTATGTCTGTAGTCTCTGACCATTTCCTGTATTTTGTCTGCAGTCTCTGACCATCTCCTGTACTATGTCTGCAGTCTCTGACCATCTCCTGTATCATGTCTGTAGTATTTCTGGGGGCTCTTTCTAACTGACTCTCTAACAGAAGCGCTCTCTGTCTCCATCAGAGAGGCCCCCCTCCAGGTCCCAATAAAGTACTCTTGCTTCTCTTCCTGTATTTTGTTTATTGTACCTGTAAGGATCTCAGGGTAATAAAGACTTCGTGGTGGAGCATCTCTGTGGTTGAGTCGTTGCCATATAAATATTTGTAAAGGGGAGGAGTTACTAAAATGACCATGCCCATGTGGGGGCACCAGAAATATTTCTGCACCCAGGTGCCTGTGACCCTAGGATTGGCCCTGATCCCTACTATAAAGCACGGAGGCCGACTTTGCCGCATGGCGATGGGTCTTGGATGGGTCTTTCAGCATGACGATGACCCAAAACATACTTCCAAAGCAACACAGGAGTGGCTCAAGAAGAAGCACAGTAAGGTCATAAAGTGGCCTAGCCCGTCTCCAGACCTTAATCCTATAGAAAATTTATGGAGGAAGCTGAAACCTTTATTGCTAGCGCTATTACTAGCGCTAAAATGCCTGAAAACTGTCTCAGTGTGAAAGGGGTCTTAGTCTTCCCAACTTTCCCCATTGCTGTACGGGAGTTGGTACCTTAGGGATTCCGTTCGGTGCCTCAAGTAGGAAGATTGTCTGATTGGACGCAGATCTCTCAGGAGACTTTTTGGTTGAGGGAACCTTTTATATAAAAGGTTCCCTCAAGGTTTATTTATCCGTTTGTGAGGGACAGCACTTAACGTAGGGAGAGGTTCCAGATGAGCAAGGAAGCCACACTACAAGATAGACTGAAAAGACCATAAATCCCTCTTCATTCAATCGGAATTGCCTGGAGTCCTGTTTGCTATGTAAATTGTGGACCAGCTATAACAGATGCTAAGTGGCTTTTATGTATCCCTATTGCATAGAGACTAGTGCATTTGTTAAGAAAGAATAGGTAGTGTGTGTATGTATTTATGCATCTTTGTAGAACTCTCTGGGGTTGATTTAATAAAACTGGATAGTGCAAAATCTGGGGCAGCTCTGCATAGAAACCAGTCAGCTTCTATGTTTTTTTTTTTTTATATTAAAGCTTAATTGAACAAGCTGAAGTTAGAAGCTGATTTGATACTATGCACAGCTGCACCAGATTTTGCACTCTTCAGTTTTGGAAAATCAACAACTGTATGTCCTGTATTGTGTTCCTGTAAATGTAAATTGTTTGCATATGCAGCATATTGGTACACTGCTGTTTTTTTTCCTTGGCTTTACTGCAAGAGTTGGAGAAACGGCAAAAATTTGCAAAATGATTGGGGACCTCATCTGAGATTTGCACCAAAACAATTGGACTCTTGTCAGGGATTTGCTCCAAATCAGCCACAGAGGTGAATGCATAGTAAAGGTCGCTGGCAAGCCATTCCCTGATATGAAATGCTGTTCTAACTAAATTGCTGAGTGACTGAGGTACAAGAATGCTGAAACAACAGCTTTCTATAGAAAATAACTATGATTTCCTTTTCAAGAAAAAAAAACACAGAGGCTCACTGCAAATAACCTGCCCATCTAACATGGCCCCAAGACTAGGAAAATATTAGTTGTTAGAGTGATGTCTATTTGACTGCATATCTATCTATCTATCTATCTATCTATCTATCTATCTATCTATCTATCTATCTATCTATCTATCTATCTATCTATCTATCTATCTATCTATTCTTCTCTTTCTTTCTGTCTCTAATCTTACCTAAGCTGAAAACTAGACAGATATAAAAAAAACACAAATGAATGCAACCCTGTAATTATTAATGTAGCACCCTCCTAGGTAGATGCTAGAATTTGTTAGATTTACTGCTGGCTCACTGTGTTCAGTGGTGCTGTGTGTGTTTTGGTTAGGTAAATTAAGCTTGCCTCACTGTATCCAGTGTGGCTGCAACTGATTAGTTAGGTCTGTTCAGTGTTCTTAGCTGCTGCTATTCTGTTTACTCCCTCTGCTGACCAAAAAAGCTGTGAGAAATTTCTCGATCATAAGTTGAGGTGGACCCATGCAGATGGCAGCATGAATATTTATACAGCCCTGGTCAATCCCAGAAAGAAGGATCCTGAAGGCTGCTGGGAGACTGTATATATTCTCTGAACGTACTGAGTTTGGGGTCTTTTCCAGGAGAGGATAATTCCAGCCTGGAGGGCTTGTTGCCCTCCAGAGCAACGCTGCCATGTCCTTGCTGTTCATGAGGCCTTAGGTGGTTGGCCTGAGGACCTGGATGCTGAAGCTGCTGAGAACTGACTGAGGTATTGTCTCTTGAAGATATGGTCCAGTATCACTGGGTACAGACTGCTGTGAGAGATCTTAGAGACTTTCGGGCTGCTGCCACCATTCTTGTGCTAGAAGGTCAGCTGTGTGTTTGCTAAAGGGGACATCAGCTGGAGTCCTGAAGAGCTTAGTTTTTTTTTAACTTTTTCTGAAGGGACTCTGCTCTTATTGCTCTACAGTAAGAAGCTTGTGTGCTCTTCTTGTTTCTATTACAATAGTCCACAGTTTGCTATATGCAAGGACTTCTGCTTCCGCTACAGAAAGGAGTTCACTGTCCTCAATCTGTACCTAGTTTCTGTTCTGTTTTTTGGAGTATCCCACTCAATTCCCTCAACCCCATCCAAGTTCTCCAAAAATAAAAACAAAAAAAACATCAACCCTAGACTGGTTTTTGAGGAAAAGTGTGGCTGAGATTGTGTGCCTGGCTATGGGGCGATCCACTGGGGAAGAACCTCGGTACATTTCCAGCTGCTCTTACAGTAGTAAACGTTACATTAATACATCATTAATTGTATTATTTAAATGCGAGCTGTGTAAGTACCTGAATTTGACCTGGTATCAGCTTTTTCAGCAAAGAAGAAGGAGAAGCAGCACACAAAACGAATCAGTTCGGGTGCTGACCAACCAACTAGGAAAACCTTGACCTGGATAAATGAGAGCCTTCACAGACAAAATGACAAACATTTCGGGATATAAATTTCGAAAAATGGTGCAGAAATGTTGCTAACACTCACTGGAATTGAAGTGGCTTGGAGAAGCTGTGAAACTTTTTCAACGTTACAGAACAAGTCCAGTTGAATGTGACCAGCTACTACTAGATTTACCATGGCCTGGATAAATGAGAGCTTTCACAAACATAATGCCAACCATTTTAGGGTATATAACATAAAAATGGTGCAAGAATGTTCCTGACTCACATTGGAACTGAAGTGGCTTGAAGATGCTTGGAGGAACACCTTAATATTACAACAATTTCAGCTGAACGTGACCCACTACAACTAGATATACCATGACTGTGGTAAATAAGAACCTTCACAGACATATTGACAACCATTTTGGGGTGTATACTATGAAACTGGTATGGGAATTTTCCTGACATTCATTAGAACCTAAGAAGTAAAGCTATGAAACTTCTTCAAGAACACCGAACACAGCTATTCTATGACCTGGATAAATGTGAACTTCCACATACAGTATTGATAACCATTTTGGTGTATATACCTGGAAAATAGTGCAGTAATGTTCCTGACTAGGGATGAGCTTCGTGTTCGAATCAAATGCATGTCCCTTGAACTGTTTGACCACAGTGTTGGGTACATGCTCCAGGAGGATGCCCAGCGTTTGGAAGGCTCTGATGATGATACTGAGCTCGATGAAGGCAGTAACGTGAGCACGAACAGAGGGGGTGCCCAAGAAGGACATCAATCTGGCAGTCATGTTCCCCCTGCTGCAGCATACTGCCAGGTTTGCTCCAGTGATGAGGAGGGAGGGGATGATGAGGTCACTGACTCAACGTGGGTGCCTGATAGGAGAGAGGAGGAGGAGGAGGCACATCACCAAGGAGGCAGGATGCCCTCCAGGGGCCAGCCTAAGGGCAGCACACTGACTGCATCACACCCCAAAGCTCCGCATGTGCAGGGCACTGCTGTCCCTGTACATTATTCCAAAAGTTCTTTGGTGTGGGCTTTTTTGAGACGAGTGCATCAGATCGCACCGCTGCCATTTGCAACATATGTCTCAAGCGTATCTCGCATGGCCAAAACATCTCCCGCTTGGGCACCACATGCTTGACCAGACATATGTTGACCTGCCATGCAATTCGTTGGCAAGCGTACCTAAAAGACCCACACCAAAGAACAAAGAGGACCTCTCCTTACTCCTTATCAGCTGGGATCTCCAACCCCACTATACCTACAGTCCTCTCTGAGACCTGCACTGAGGGGAATGAAGGTGTAGAATTAGGTGGGTCACAGTCAAGTACTTGCGGACAATCTGCTATCGGTACACCGACATCAGATTGTACCAGGTAAATTTCCCTGCCCCAGCTGCTGCACCACAGAAAGAAGTTCGCTCCCAGCCATCCACATGCCCAGCGGTTGAATGTTAGCTTGGCAAAATTGCAAGCACTTCAACTGCTACCTTTTCAGTTGGTAGACTCTGCCCCTTCCGTGAGTTTGTGGAATGTGCGGTTCCTCAGTGGCAGGTTCCCAAACGCCACTTTTTCTCACGGAAGACGATTCCGGATCTCTACCGGCATGTGGAAGGCAATGTCTTAGCCTCGCTGGACAGGGCGGTCAGCGGTAAGGTGCATATTACCGCTGACTCATGGTCCAGCAGGCATGGACAGGGACGTTACCTAAGTTTCACAGCGCATTGGGTGACTCTGCTGGCAGCTGGGAAGGATGCAGGACAAAGTGCAGTAGTGTTGGAGGTTGTTCCGCCACCATGCCTCCAAAATGCCACTAGTAGTGATTCTGACACACCTCTCTCCTCCACCCCCTCCTCTTCTTCTTCCTCCATGGCCTCTTCCTGTGCTTTGTCCTCAGAACCAGTGGTGCTCCTTGGCGTTCAAGGGGCTATGCAAGTATGCAGGCCAAAAGATGCCATGCGGTGCTTGAGCTGGTGTGCTTGGAGGACAGGAGCCACACTGGGGCAGAGGTTCTGTCAGCTCTGCAGGGGCAGGTTCAGAGGTGGTTGACGCCACGCCAACTTAAGGCAGGAATTGTGGTTTGCGACAATGGCACCAACCTCCCATAGCCCAACAATAGCCCATGGACATCCAAGGCTTCTGTGCGCTACCAGCACCATGACCGAGCGGCCATAGAAAGCTCTCGGTCTATAGTCATGATCCGGACAGGCTTCCGATCATGTGACCACTGTAGTAGCCAACCAAGGTGGTCACGTGATCGGGAAGTCTATCCCGCCCCCTAGGTGTCAAGGCGCACTTAACGGGATGCTAGGGCTGGACAGGAAGGGGTTAACTTTGGTTATTCCCGGGGCACCATGCATTGCGGTCATTACACCAAAGGTGTATCTGGCCTAAGCACTGTCAGGAGTCTGCAGCTCTATATAAGACTCCTTTCCTATTGGTCATTTGTTTTTTGCAATGGGTGGTGTCTTTTATCTGGACTCTACTGTACAAGAAAATGCAGACTTTTCTTTTTTTTTTTTTTTTTTTACTGAAGAGCACACGGCGCTTGTTTACGCTCCTGTGTGCACAGGCACATTACAATGAATGGTCTGTATTTTAGCTCAGTAAAAACAAAAAAAGCTGCACTGAGCTTTTTCGATCTTCGGTATGCAAGAGGCCTTACAATGAATGGCAGCGCACCACAAGGCTCAGTATATGCGTTGTGGTGCAATATGGTACATCGGGCTCTACTGTTCCATTTACACAATGAATGGCAGTGCCCACACAACGCATGGTGTTTGCATTGTAGTGCACTGCGGTACGTTTGGCTCTACTGTACAATGGGGGGTTCCATTTACAATGTGCAGCACTGTGGGGCACTATGGTGTGCTGAACTCTACTGTACAATAGCTTTTCATTTACAATGAATGGCAGCGCACCACAGTGCATGGTATATGTGTTTTGGTGAACTACAATACATTAGGCCAGTGATGGTGAACCTTGGCACCCCAGATGTTTTGGAACTACATTTCCCATGATGCACCACTACACTGCAGAGTGAATGAGCATCATGGGAAATGTAGTTCCAAAACATCTGGAGTGCCAAGGTTCGCCATCACTGCATTAGGGTCTACTGTACAATGGGGGGTTCCATTTACAATGAATGGCAATGCACTAGTGTGAATGGGCCCCAAAGGGCCACTCCACCCATATTGTATTTCACTTGTGATGGATATTATTGGCTGAACTGCTCACCAATGGCTTTCTGTATTTGCTGGCACATCAGCAGAACGATGTCTACGCCCCCCTGTCTCTGGCTCCGCCCACCTATAGAGCCCATTTATAAGGCAGGCTCACACTCTCTGATGGGCCGGAGTAAGAACAAGGGGGGAGGAAACTCTTGCCATTGGGGGTCACCAAGAATGATCAGAATTTGGTGAATCATTCAGCTCGTCGGAATCTATCCAAAAAAAAATGAGATAGACTTTCCGGCTGGTCTGGCCCTTTAATAAATCAGTCTGAGGGACGCAAGTCACATGATCACAGTCACTGTATAGCAGGGGTAGGGAACCTGGGGCTCTCCAGCTGCTGCAGAATTCATGCCTCTGGGAGTAATTGTAACCGCCAGCCTTGCAATGCCTCATGGGAAATGTAGTTCCACAACAGCTGGAGGTCCCCCAGGTCCCCTCCCCCCTGCTGTATAGAGTGTCGCCGCTTCCGTTAAATGTAAATTGTAACAAAACTGTGTCGTGTCAAAAGTTTTATGTACAAATAAACCGCGTGGGATCGGCCTACCACTGAGATTCTACATCCTACAGCACCCCAACCACCTACAGGTTCCAGCATGCTGTGGGGTACCTGGGAATGCTGGGACTTGTAGTCCCCCCTATGTGGGTGGAGGACTGCGGCTGATCCTGACGCCGTCATAAAAAAAAAAAAAAAAAGCAAAAAATAAATAAAAAATAGTTTTGTAGGTCAAGTCTGTAAAGTATGATGTGCAATATGGCTTAGACTGATAGATTACTGATCTGTAGATTTTGTACACATTGTAGAATATGAAATGATATAGAAAAGATTTTACCAAAAAGTATCTAAATTGTGTATCTAAATGACCCGATTAAACTTTACAAGTGTGAAGAGATCCTGTCTGCCCCGTGTCTCTTTGTTCTAAAATACAGAAGTGATCAGGAACTGATTTATAAAAAAAAAAATGAAAACAAAATGAACCCCCGCTCTTTTGACTGCAACAACTTTTTAAAGACTTGACCTCCGGAAGGTTTTACCCCCCTTCATGACCAGGCCATTTTCTGCTATTCAGCACTGCACTACTTTAACTGGTAATTATGCGGTCATGCATCACCGTACCCAAATGGAATTTGTATCATTTATTTTTTCACACAAACAGAGCTTTCTTTTGGTGGTATTTATTCACCACTGGGTTTATATGTTTTTGCTATGTAATTGAAAAAATATCCAAAAATTAAAAAAAAAAAAAAAATGTTTCTTTGTTTCTGTCATAACATTTAGCAAATAAATAATCTTTTTTGTAAATTCAGGTCAAAATATAATCTGCTACATTCCTTCGGTGAGAATTACCCAAATCAGTGTATTCTATTTAGTCTGCAGAAAAGTTATAGAGTCCACAAACTATGATATATATCTGAATATCGATTGATATCTTGAATATTTTTGATTGATCAATCTTGATGAACTGATGGATTATCTAATTTCTCAACACCCCGAAAATGCCGAGGACTGTAAAAATATCCCCCAAATTCCCCCTTTTCGGAAAGCAGACAGATATTTAGACAGTCCGAGGTATTTAGTAAGAGGCATGGCGAGTTTTTTTTAAATTGTCATTTTTTTGTCTCAATTTTTTGAAAAATAAAGAAATTAAATAAAATCTGTTTTTTTTCCACAATTTTTAAGTGTTCCTGTATAGCAAGACCACTTACTGTTATCTCACATATATATTATTATTATTATAGCCAAATTTACCACCCTAACTCCTCCCACAGTTTTTACACTACATAGACAGTAATATACCGAAATGTGCGGATTGTTCCCGATTGGTGTGCTATTACTTTGTGGAACGTTTCGCCGAATTTTTCACGAAATATCGTAGTTTTTGCGGAAAATTGGTCCCATAGGAATGAATGGCGGAAATGTTCAATGTCATTTAATTGGTGTGCTATTACCTTGTGGAACTTTGTGAAAAGCTGAAAAATACCAGTGTGAATCCGGAATCAATGTCATTTAATTGTTGTGATATTACTTTGTGGAACATTTCGCCGAATGGTTCACCAAATATTGTAGTTTTTGCGGTGAAATTGGTCCCATAGGAATGAATGGCGAAATGTTCAAAACTAGAGTGGGAGGTGACAAAAGCTGACAACCCCATGATCAGCCAAAACATTATGACCCCCCCATGATCAGCCAAATAATTTATGACCCCCCCATTATCAGCCAAAACATTATGACCGCCCCATGAAAAAAAAAAAATCATTTTTGAAAAAAAAAAAAATCATTTTTGAAAAAAAAAAAAAAATCATTTTTGAAAAAAAAAACAAAAAATCATTTTCGAAAAAAAAAAAACATTTTTGAAAAAAAAAAACATCATTTTTGAAAAAAAAAATAATCATTTTTGAAAAAAAAAACATTTTTGAAAAAAAAAAACATTTTTGAAAAAAAAAAAATCATTTTTGAAAAAAAAAAATCATTTTTGAAAAAAAAAAAAAATCATTTTTGAAAAAAAAAACATTTTTGAAAAAAAAAAAAAATCTTTTGAAAAAATGTTCAGCTCTTTCAAGCTAATGATGGGACTTCAACTGTTTTACTGCTATTTATACTTTTTAAAATATTAAGCTTTTTAACACTTTTCACAGTTACTCCGCCCACTCCACCCAGTTACTCCGCCCACTCCACCCAGTTACTCCGCCCACTCCAGTTGTAGAGACAAGAACACTTTTCACAATTTCCCCAGAAATTGTAGCTTTTCTAGTTTATTTTATTTTTTTTACATACTGTCACCAGTGCAGTACAGTGTCACCATATGACTTGTGTGTTAGTGATAATAAATATGGACTGGTGACAGTATGTCACTATTTTACATCCTGTCATCAGAGTAGTTGTCACCTTAGTGACACCGTTTTACGCTGGGGGGGGGTGGGGTTGAACAGGTATTTTTTTAAACTGTTATTGCTTATAATAGTGATGATGACTGTTATAAGTAATAGTTAACTGTCATGACTGGCTTTCCATTCACTACAGCTTGCTTACTGTTATGATCGGCAACATCTAAATCACATGTTACAGGGCGCTGTGATTGGCCCAGGTACCCACAGCAGACCAATCACAGCATCACAACAGTGACCAAGCGGTTCGTGAATAAAAGCCATTCATAAAAGTTTACGTTAAAGCGGAACCTTCAGTCATTTTTTCATCTTTCCATCTATTAAATCTTCTGCCCTTGTTGTTGTTGTTTTACCTTTTGGATTGTAAAAGATTTATTTTTCTGCCAGTAAATCCCTTATACAGCCCACTTCCTGTTTCTTGTCTGGTCATTGGCCTAGGCTTATGACATCATGCACAGCTCTCTCTCTCACTCTCGTGAGAGTTTACCAGGAAGGGAGAGGGGGTGAGTCATAAGAGGGCCAATGAGAGCTGCAGAGCCGGAGGTGTGCTTTTGTGTAAATTGAGCTGCCCACAGTTAAAATGGATGCAGCCAGACTCAGTGGAGGGAGATTTCTGCAGCATATTTGGCAAGTACAGAATCACAGTATATATAAAATAATATGCAAAGTGGTTGGAGGGAAGCTTCAGAATGGCAAAGATGTTTTTTTTACAAATTATGTGAGCGGACTGCAGTTCCTTTTTAACGACTTGACCTCCGGAAGGTTGACCTCAACCCGATAGAACACCTTTGGGAGGAATTAGAGCGGAGAATGCGAGCCAGGCCTTCTCGTCCAACATCAGTGCCTGACCTCACAAATGCTCTTCTGGAAGAATGGTCAGACATTCCCATAGACACACTCCTAAACCTTGTGGACGGCCTTCCCAGAAGAGTTGAAGCTGTTATAGCTGCAAAGGGCGGAGCCAACTCAATATTGAACCCTACGGACTAAGACTGGGATGCCATTAAAGTTCATGTGTGTGTAAAGGCAGGCGTCCCAATACTTTTGGTAATATAATGTATATACAGTGCCTTGAAAAAGTATTCATACCCCTTGAAATTTTCCACATTTTCTCATGTTACAACCAAAAACGTGAATGTATTTTATTGGGATTTTATGTGATAGACCAACACAAAGTGGCTCATAATTGTGAAGTGGAAGGAAAATATTAAATGGTTTTAATTTGTTTTTACAAATAAATATGTGAAAAGTGTGGGGGGTACATTTGTATTCAGCCCCCTTTAATCTGATACCCCTAACTAACATCTAGTGGAACCAATTGCCTTCAGAAGTCACCTAATTAGTAAATAGAGTCCACCTGTGTGTCATTTAATCTCAGTAGAAATACAGCTGTTCTGTGAAGCCCTCAAAGGTTTGTTAGAGAACCTTAGTGCACAAACAGCATCATGAAGGCCAAGGAACTCACCAGACAGGTCAGGGATAAAGTTGTGGAGAAGTTTAACCGCTTTCCGACCAGCCGCCGTCATTATACTGCAGCAGGTTGGCTCTCCTGCGCTAACCGCCGTAGGTGTATGTCAGTCTTTGCACAGGAGATAGTTGGCGTGCCCCGCGGGAGCGTTGCACGTGGGTCCGCAGGACTTGATGGTCGCCGGCGACCCGCGATCGTTATGCACAGAGGCAGAACGGGTAACTGCCTATGTAAACAAGGCGATTCCCTGTTCTGCCAGATGACATGTCAGAGATCTTCTGTTCCCAGTGATCTCTGTCATGTCCCTTGCAGCCCATCCCCCCCTACAGTTAGAACACACCCAGGGAACACACTTAACCCCTTGATTGCCCCCTAGTGTTAACCCCTTTCCTGCCAGTGCCATTTATACATTGATCGATGCATTTTTTATAGCACTGATAAATGTAATAATGTCACTGGTCCCCAAAAAGTGTAATTTGGGGTCAGATTTGTCCGCCGCAATGTCGCAGTCCCACTAAAAATCGCAGATCGCCGCCATTACTAGTAAAAACAATAAATAAAAGTCCCTAAATCTACCCCATAGTTTGTAGATAACTTTTGCGCAAACCAATCAATTTACGCTTATTTTGATTTTTTTTTCCAAAAATATGTAGAAGAATATATTTTGGTCTAAACTGACAAATAAATTTGTTTTTTTATATTTTTTTTGGGGGGGGAGGATATGTATTATAGCAGAAATTACATTTTTTTTTTTTTTTTTCAAAACTGTCCGTCTTTTTTTGTTTATAGTGCAAAAGAATAAAAACCGCAGAGGTGTTCAAATACCACCAAAAGAAATCTCTATTTGTGGGAAAAAAAGGGAGTCAATTTTGTTTGGGTGAAACGTCGCACGACCGCGCAATTGTCAGTCAAAGCGACACAGTGCCGGATCACAAAAAATGGCCTGGTCATTAAAGGGGCAAATCCTTCCGGGGCTGAAGTGGTTAAAGCAGTGATAGGTTATAAAAAAAATATCCCAAGCTTTCAGAAAATGGAAAGTGTATGGCACAACTACAAACCTACCAAGACATGGCCGTCCACCTAAACTGACCGGCCGGGCAAGGAGAGCATTCATCAGAGAAGAGCCAAGAGGTCCATGGTAACTCTGGAGGAGCTGCAGAGATCCACAGCTCAGGTGGGAGAATCTGTCCACAGGATAACTATTAGTCGTGTTCTCCACAAATCTGACCTTTATGGAAGAGTGACAAGAAGAAAGACATTGGTGAAAGAAAGTCATAAGAAGTCCTGTTTGCAGTTTGTGAGAAGCCATGTGGGGGACACAGCAAACATGTGGAAGAAGGTGCTCTGGTCAGATGAGACCAAAATTTTACTTTTTTGGCCTAAAAGCAAAACGCTATGTGTGGAGGAAAACTAACACTGCACATCACCCTGAACACACCATCCCCACCGTGAAACATGGTGGTGGCAGCATCATGTTGTGGGGGTGCTTTTCTTCAGCAGGGACAGGGAAGCTGGTCAGAGTTGATGGGAAGATGGATGGAGCCAAATACAGGACAATCCTAGAAGAAAACCTGTTAGAGTCTACAAAAGACTTGAGACTGGGGCGGAGGTTCACCTTCCAGCAGGAAAACGACCCAAAACATACAGCCAGAGCTACAATGGCCCAGTCACAGTCCAGACCTAAATCCAATTGAGAATCTGTGGAAAGACTTGAAAATTGCTGTTCACTGACGCTCTCCATCCAATCTGACAGAGCTTGAGATATTTTGCAAAGAAGAATGGGGATAAAATGTCCCTCTCTAGATGTGCAAAGCTGGTAGAGACATCCCCAAAAAGACTTGCAGCTGTAATTGCAGTGAAAGGCGGTTCTACAAAGTATTGACTCAGAGGGGCACCATACAAATGTACCCCATACTTTTCACATATTTATTTGTAAAAAATGTTGAAAACAATTTATAATTTTCCTTCCACTTCACAATTATGTGCCACTTTGTGTTGGTCTATCACATAAAATCCCAATAAAATACATTTACGTTTCTGGTTGTAACATGACAAAAATGTGGAAAATGTCAAGGGGTGTGAATACTTTTTCAAGGCACTATAATATTTGGGGGCTCTAAGTGAAAAAGAAAAAAAATTGCCCCAGTAGGCAGCAAGTGGTTAAAATGTTACAAACAGAATTGAATAAGGTCCCCTTTGCTGGCTAGAGATCTGAGGTAGATGCTCCACACCACAAGTGAACAGTTCAGATATATTTTAATAGGTCGAAGGAGGAAACCAACATTTTTTTTTAAGGCCCCAACATAGCCGGCTGCATCAGAGTTTCAAGACCGATGCCACTGCCTATGGACAAAGTTGCACGATTGGTGGTAATTAGAGCAGTACAGTCTCAGGCACAGGGGTCTTCTTTATTTCCTAGCAGTGACGCTGCACTGCGGTGATAAGGATTCTTTCCTTGGCCTCCCTCTTCTGCCATTGGCTGGATGTGTGCAGGCTGAGCCTCGTACTGAGGTTATAAGTGGAAAGGGGCTCCATGGAGATGGGCCAGGAGGTTGGAGGTCTTTGGAAAAGCCTGAAGGCTGCTGAAGAGAACAACCATCATCTGCATCCGGGGAAGCGTCCTTCAATAACTGGAAGAGAAACAAAAGATCAGGTATTCAGAAAGAGATTTTCTTCCAATCAGAAAACGTAATTTCCTGTGCATTCACTAGGGTGAATATTCCCAATGGGGACACAAACACCAATAGCAATTTTGACAGAGGTTCTAACCCCCTGGTGCCCAACTGGTGGCCCTTTGGCAGTTCAATGTGCAGCCCCTGGGCCCCTGCCAACTGTGTTTGTATGTTCTTGCCTAGACTGACTTCCAGCAGTTAAAGGCCAATTGAACTTTTTGTTTAAATCTGCTAAATACATATCAGGTTCATAAAAGCATAAGGTGTGCACAGCCTGAGTAGAAAAGCCAGTCCCCTGCCAGCATGCTGCCGAGTAGCACCCATACTCTCTGTATGTTCAAGCAGCAGCCTCTCTGCACATGCCGCCCCCCCCCAGAACAGGAGCTCTCCAATCAGCAGGGAGCAGGAGCTTTTCAATTGAGAGGCTTATAGGGGTTGTGTTGAGCCTCTGAAGACCACTGCAAGGGTGTCACTCTGCAGCATACTGGCAGAGGACAGGATTTTCTACTCAGGCTGTGGCTGCTTTATAAAAAAAAGAAAAAGAAACACAACTATAAAACTTTGCGCATCTTTTGGGAAGTAGTAATGTGGGTAGGTGACAATGACAAGGAAATGGCACCAACATCCCTGTAGATAAGTGTAGACGAGGGAAATTTTTGAGGGTGCCGGAAAAACAAGAAGAAGTCATTTCAATACTCCACAATATGTATAAAAAAAATGACAAGATTTTTATTGCTACATACAAGACTAAGTTAAAAGGTTTTTTTATTACAATGGAACCTCGGATTGCGAGTAACGCGGTTAACGAGCGTTTCGCAATACAAGCACTGTATTTTTAAAAAACCTAACTCGGTTTATGAGTGTTGTCTCGCAAAACGAGCACGATTCAGGCCAAAGCGATGGGCAGTACCGCTTTTGGCCTGAGGTGGGGGGGGCGCCGGAGCCGAGCAGCGCCGAACGTCCTGTTCGGAAATGCACGGTAAGGCCCCGAGTACAGCACGGCTGACCTTGGCAAATCTCGGGTAGGAAGTCTTTCCGAGGTTTGCCGAGGTCAGCCGAACTGTTTTCGGGCCTTTTCGGCCGTTTCCGAGGCTCTCCAGCGCCCCCCCCGCCTCTGGCCGCATGCGGTATTGCATCCCATTGAAGTCAATGCGGAACGAATTATTTTCGTTAACATTGACTTCAATGGGAAAACTCGCTTTGATATGCGAGTACTTTGGATTACGAGCATTCTCCTGGAACGGATTATGCTCCTAATACGAGGTTCCACTGTATAAGTTATGTGCACATGTACAAGGAAACATCTAGAATTCAAAGCAGATGACAAGATTGAATCACTCGGCAATAGCATTGGAGTGATTGTCCCGACATGTTTCGCCACTCTGGGCTCATCAGGAGATGATTTAAAGACAATGTAACACTGCATAGAACGAAACAAAATTAAAAACATTACATTGACTTAGAATACAATACAAAAAAAATAGGAAATAAAAATAATAATGGCACGGTAGAGTAGGCTGTCGACTACCACGCCCATCACCAATCACTCACCCATATGAGGATCTTTTGCCTGCGACTCAATGTCAAGTCAAGAAAAACCGTCACTGGGTAGTGCACATAGGGAGACGCCAAATAGGGCCCGAAAAAATTGTTCGGCTGGAATATAACCAAAGGAGTAGTGCAAAAATTAATAAATGAAAATATCCTAAGTGAAATATAAATCTACTATAAAAAATAGTTTAAGTGAAAGGGAGTGAGGAGAGGGGGCGGAGAAAGGACTAGGATCTCCTGTATCATGTCTGCAGTCTCTGACCATCTCCTGTATCATGTCTGCAGTCTCTGACCAGCTCCTGTACTATGTCTGCAGTCTCTGACCATCTCCTGTATCATATCTGCAGTCTCTAACCGTCTCTTGTACTATGTCTGCAGTCTCTGATCATCTCCTGTATCATGTCTGCAGTCTCTAACCGTCTCCTGTATCATGTCTGCAGTCTCTGACCGTCTCCTGTATCATGTCTGCAGTCTCTGACCATCTCCTGTATCATGTCTGCGGTCTCTGACCATCTCCTGTATAATGTCTGCAGTCTCTAACCGTCTCTTGTATCATGTCTGCAGTCTCTGACCATCTCCTGTATTATGTCTGCAGTCTCTGACCATCTCCTGTAGTATGTAAAAGAAAAAAACTGCGCTGTTTCCAAACCTACAACTACAGCTGCAGCTCAAAGTGAAATGTACACAAGCATAAATAGATAAACGTAAGGAGCTGCGCTTCTCAAAAAACATAGTTACATAGTAGGTGAGGTTAAAAAAAGACACACGTCCATCAAGGCCAACCTATGTGTGTGATTCCTGTATGTTGCGGTCGTTCAGGTGCTTATCTAATAGTTTTATCGATGCTCCCCGCTGAGACTACTGCCTGTGGAAGGGAATTCCACATCCTTGCCGCTCTTACAGTAAAGAACTCTCTACGCAGTAAAACTGCTTTTCTTCTAATTTTAATGAGTGGCCACGAGTCTTGTTAAATTCCTTCACGCGGAAAAAGCTGCCAGGGAACATCAGAAGGAGAGCGTAACTGCACTGGACACAGCGAGTGAATAATAGAGCATTGAACCCTCACTGTGTCCTATTATAGAACTCCCAGCACAGCAGGGTATCAATATTATAATAAATCACACAGGCAGCACAGTAAGTGCTCCTTTCATTCCTTTGTTTTTTTCCGTTTATCAGATCATTTTGTTTAAATGCGGCATTCGTTATTTCAGATGAATTTGTTACGTTCAGTTTGCCAAATTAAACGGAAATTCCAATACCTATAATTTAATAATTTACAACTATTATTATAATTATTTATTATTAAAATAATAATAATAAAAACTATAATAATGGTTAATAATTTAATTATGTTAGAAAATATGAAAAACAAAATTATCCAAATGTTTTTCGTTCTTTCGAATTTCGTTTTAGAAATGTTTTTTTGAAAAAACTCAAATAGTCTTTCATTCATTCAAAAGCAGAGCCATGATAGAGCCATGATAGAGCCATGATAGAGCCATGATAGAGCCATGATAGGGATATGATAGAGCTATGATAAGGCCATGGTAGGGCCATGATAGGGATATGATAGAGATATGATCGAGCCATGATAGGGCCATGGTGGGGCCATGGTAGGCCCATGGTAGAGGCATGATAGAGGCATGATAGGTATATAATAGAGCCATGGTAGAGGCATGATAGAGGCATGATAGGTATATAATAGAGCCATGGTAGAGGCATGATAGAGGCATGATAGGGATATGATAGAGCCATGATAGAGGCATAATAGAGCCATGATAGGGCTATGTAAACAAGGCAGAGCTCTGTCCTGTCAGTGGGGGATGTGCTGGATTTCGCTTCCCTGCAGAGCAGGGACCGATTGTATGAATGAGTGCTAAGGCTGCTTTCACACTGATGCGCTACAGTTTACCTGCACAGTGGGTTCAGTGCAGTGCGCCTGTGGCTTTCCTGTGGGTTAGCTGCACTTTGCCATAGAATTCTATGATATCCTGCAGGTGTGATGCACTTTCTGAAAGCACACCAAACCCGCAGGTAATAACAGAAGTCTATGGCTCAGTACAGGTAATAATAGAAGTCTATGGCTCAGTACAGGTAATAATAGAAGTCTATGGCTCAGTACAGGTAATAACAGAATTCTATGGCTCAGTACAGGTACCAATAGAAGTCTATGGCTCAGTACAGGTAATAACAGAAGTCTATAGGTCAGTAGAAGTAATAATAGAAGTCTATGGGTCAGTACAGGTAATAATAGAAGTGTATGGGTCAGTACAGGTAATAATAGAAGTCTATGGCTCAGTACAGGTAATAATAGAAGTCTATAGATGTGTACAGGTAATAACAGAAGTCTATGGCTCAGTACAGGTAATAACAGAAGTCTATGGCTCAGTACAGGTAATAATAGAAGTCTATGGGTCAGTACAGGTAATAATAGAAGTCTATGGCTCAGTACAGGTAAAAATAGAAGTCTATGGCTCAGTACAGGTAATAACAGAAGTCTATGGCTCAGTACAGGTAATAATAGAAGTCTATGGGTCAGTACAGGTTATAATAGAAGTCTATGGGTCAGTATAGGTAATAACAGAAGTCTATAGGTCAGTAGAAGTAATAATAGAAGTCTATGGGTCAGTACAGGTAATAATAGAAGTCTATGGGTCAGTACAGGTAATAATAGAAGTCTATGGGTCAGTACAGGTAATAATAGAAGTCTATGGCTCAGTACAGGTAATAACAGAAGTCTATGGCTCAGTACAGGTAATAACAGAAGTCTATGGCTCAGTACAGGTAATAACAGAAGTCTATGGCTCAGTACAGGTAATAATAGAAGTCTATGGGTCAGTACAGGTTATAATAGAAGTCTATGGGTCAGTATAGGTAATAACAGAAGTCTATAGGTCAGTAGAAGTAATAATAGAAGTCTATGGGTCAGTACAGGTAATAACAGAAGTCTATGGCTCAGTAGAAGTAATCATAGAAGTATATGGTTCAGTACAGGTAATAATAGAAGTCTATGGGTCAGTACAGGTAATAATAGAAGTCTATGGCTCAGTAGAAGTAATCATAGAAGTATATGGTTCAGTACAGATAATAATAGAAGTCTATGGTTCAGTACAGATAATAATAGAAGTCTATGGTTCAGTACAGGTAATAATAGAAGTCTATAGATGAGTACAGGTAATAATAGAAGTCTATGGGTCAGTACAGGTAATAATAGAAGTCTACAGATGAGTACAGGTAATAATAGAAGTCTATGGGTCAGTGCAGGTAATAATAGAAGTCTATGGGTCAGTGAAGGTAATAATAGAAGTCTATGGGTCAGTGCAGGTAATAATAGAAGTCTATGGGTCAGTACAGGTAATAATAGAAGTCTATAGATGTGTACAGGTAATAATAGAAGTCTATGGGTCAGTACAGGTAATAATAGAAGTCTATAGATGTGTACAGTTAATAATAGAAGTCTGTGGATCAGTACAGGTAATAATAGAAGTCTATGGGTCAGTACAGGTAATAATAGAAGTCTATGGGTCAGTACAGGTAAAAATAGAAGTCTATGGGTCAGTACAGGTAATAATAGAAGTCTATGGATCAGTACAGGTAATAATAGAAGTCTAAGGGTCAGTACAGGTAATAATAGAAGCCTATGGATTAGTACAGGTAATAATAGAAGTCTATGGATCAGTACAGGTAATAATAGAAGTCTATGGGTCAGTACAGGTAATAATAGAAGTCTATGGATCAGTACAGGTAATAATAGAAGTCTATGGGTCAGTACAGGTAAGAATAGAAGTCTATAGATGAGTACAGGTAATAATAGAAGTCTATGGGTCAGTACAGGTAATAATTGAAGTCTATGGGTCAGTGCAGGTAATAACAGAAGTCTATGGGTGAGTACAGGTAATAATAGAAGTCTATGGGTCAGTACAGGTACATTGCACCGCACCTGCAGATCAGTGTGAAAGCAGCCCAGTGTAGCGAGTACAGAGTGCAGATATCCCCATTGCTGTTTTATTTTTTTATTAAAAACTGACCACAATCTTCACTTCTTCCTCAGGATGTCTGTAGGTATCGTTGGCGGTTGCTGTCCCCAGGCGGGTATGGCTGGCGGCTGCTGCTGGCTGTCCCCCTGGATGAATATAGATGGTCGGTTTTGCTGGTACTTCTGGCGGGTATTGTGGATACTGCTGGTGGGTACTGTTGGCGGGTGCTGGTGGGTTTTGCTGGTACTACTGGTGGGTACTGTTAGCAGTTACTGCTAGCGGGTATTGCTGCTGGGTACTCCTGGTGGGTATTGCTGGTGGCTGGTATCCCAGGCGGAGTACATTTGGTATCACTCCGCCTGTGACAGGAGCCGGCACTATACAGGACTCATTGGCTCTGCTCTCTACTGCAGCCGCATGCTTACTCTAGTGACGGCTCCATTCACACCGATTCTCGGGGGTGGCGGGTCGGAGAACCCGTGATCTGGGCTTGCTGACCGGCCACCCCAGAGCAGGAGGTGGCGGGTCACATCAGAGGGCGCCGTGGCCCAGCAGTTGGGCACCCCTGGTATATAGTATTAGCAGTGATCACTGTAGTGGTGTCACTAGTTCCCACAATGTGTCAGTCAGTGTCAGATTGTCCGCCGCAATATTACAGTACCGCTAGAAGTCGCTGATCGCCGCCATTACTAGTATGAATAAAGAAATATAAATTCCAGTATAAATCGCATAGTTTGTAGATGTGATAATGTTTCTTGAAACCAATCAATTTACACTTAGGCCCCTTTCACACTGGGTCGGTTTGCAGGCGCTATTGCGCTAAAAATAGCGCCTGCAAACCGACCCAAAACAGCCGCTGCTGTCTCTCCAATGTGAAAGCCCCGAGGGAGCGATGCGCTAGCAGGACGGGAAAAAAGTCCTGCTAGCAGCATCTTCGGAGCGGTGAAGGAGCGGTGTATACACCGCTCCTGCCCATTGAAATCAAATGGGACAGCGCGGCTATTCCGCTGGCAAAGCGCCTCTGCAGAGGCGCTTTGCGGTGGTTTTTAACACTTCTCGGCCGCTAGTAGGGGGTAAAATCACCCCGCTAGCGGCTGAATACCGAAGGTAAAGCGCCACTAGCACTAGCAGGGCGCTTTACTGCCGACACCGCCCGTGTGAAAGCGGCCTTATTGTGTTATTTTTACCAAAAACATTTCGCTTAAATTGATGAAGAAATTCGATTTAAAAAAAAAAAACAAAAAAAATAATTATTGGAAATGTTTTATAGCGGGAAGTAAAAAGATATAATTTTTTTTTCAAAACTAGTTTTTTTTCTGTTTATAGTGCAAAAAATTAAAAAAAGCGGCGAGGTGATGAAATCCCACCTATAAAAAGCGCTATTTGTGGGATAAAACGATAGAAATGAGATTTGTGTACGGCGTCACATGACGCGCCATTGTCAGGGAAAGTCACATGTGTGCTTCAGGAGGCGATTCCGGCGCCACTCATTATGACACCAAAGGGGGAACTTTGTCCCCGGAGGAGCCCAGAGCACCCCCTGATGGGGGATCTATCAGACATTTTAGGGGGGGTTTAGCTGGGGCCCCCCTGATTCCATTCTGTATGATCAGAGGAGAGCAATACCCCCCAGGGGAAACCCTTGGGACAGTCAGAGATTACATACATGATACAAGAGAGAGTCAGAGATTACATACATGACACACGGGACAGTCATAGATTATATATATATGACACACGGGACAGTCATAGATTATATATATATGACACACGGGACAGTCATAGATTACATACATGACACACGGGACAGTCACAGATTACATACATGACACACGGGACAGTCATTGATTACATACATGACACACAGGAGAGTCATAGATTACATACATGACACACGGGATGGTTAGAGATTGCATACATGACACAAGGGACAGTCACAAATTACATACATGTCACACGGGACAGTCATAGATTACATACAAGACACAAGGGACAGTCATAGATTACATACATTACACACGGGACAGTCATAGATTACATACATGATCACGAGATGGTCACAGATTGCATACATGACACACGGGACAGTCATACATTACATACATGACACACAGGACAGTCATAGATTACATACATGACACACGGGACAGTCATAGATTACATACATGACACACGGGATGGTCAGAGATTGCATACATGACACAAGGGACAGTCACAGATTACATACATGACACAAGGAACAGTCACAGATTACATACATGACACACGGGGTACATGAGGAGCAGATGGCACCCCATTGGTCACGCAGGGCCGCTGTTGGAAATCACGGGGCCCCCTACAACCTACCTGACAGCCCCCCTGGAAATCTAAAGAAAACTAGCCGTGTATAGGAGACATTGGGCCACATTGACATTTGAGGTCACCTGAATGTGTGACAAAGCGCGCAGGTAACGGGCAATCTGCAGCGCATTCCGGAAATGTACTTCACATGCGCAAAGAACTTGTGGTGCCCAATAATTGTTAATGGCGCCCCAAATGTGATGTGTTTGTCACATATATGGCGGCCCATTGAAGTGAACGGGTTCCCCTATGTGCGAAATACAAGGAAATGTGATGAGGAATGTTTGTTATGTGAAGTATACAGGGATCTTAGGGATGGGATATAGAAATGTGATGAGGAATGTTTGTTATGTGAAGTATACAGGGATCTTAGGGATGGGATATAGAAATGTGATGAGGAATGTTATGTGAAGTATACAGGGATCTTAGGGATGGGATATAGAAATGTGATGAGGAATGTTTGGTATGTGAAGTATACAGGGATCTCAGGGATGAGATATAGAAATGTGACGAGGAATGTTTGTTATGTGAAGTATACAGGGATCTTAGGGATGGCATATAGAAATGTGATGAGGAATGTTTGTTATGTGAAGTATACAGGGATCTTAGGGATGGGATATAGAAATGTGATGAGGAATGTTTGTTATGTGAAGTATACAGGGATCTTAGGGATGGGATATAGAAATGTGATGAGGAATGTTTGTTATGTGAAGTATACAGGGATCTTAGGGATGGGATATAGAAATGTGATGAGGAATGTTATGTGAAGTATACAGGGATCTTAGGGATGGGATATAGAAATGTGATGAGGAATGTTATGTGAAGTATACAGGGATCTTAGGGATGGGATATAGAAATGTGATGAGGAATGTTTGTTATGTGAAGTATACAGGGATCTTAGGGATGGGATATAGAAATGTGATGAGGAATGTTTGTTATGTGAAGTATACAGGGATCTTAGGGATGGGATATAGAAATGTGATGAGGAATGTTTGTTATGTGAAGTATACAGGGATCTTAGGGATGGGATATAGAAATGTGATGAGGAATGTTATGTGAAGTATACAGGGATCTTAGGGATGGGATATAGAAATGTGATGAGGAATGTTATGTGAAGTATACAGGGATCTTAGGGATGGGATATAGAAATGTGATGAGGAATGTTTGTTATGTGAAGTATACAGGGATCTTAGGTATGGGATATAGAAATGTGATGAGGAATGTTTGTTATGTGAAGTATACAGGGATCTTAGGGATGGGATATAGAAATGTGACGAGGAATGTTTGTTATGTGAAGTATACAGGGATCTTAGGGATGGGATATAGAAATGTGATGAGGAATGTTTGTTATGTGAAGTATACAGGGATCTTAGGGATGGGATATAGAAATGTGATGAGGAATGTTTGTTATGTGAAGTATACAGGGATCTTAGGGATGGGATATAGAAATGTGACGAGGAATGTTTGTTATGTGAAGTATACAGGGATCTTAGGGATGGGATATAGAAATGTGACGAGGAATGTTTGTTATGTGAAGTATACAGGGATCTTAGGGATGGTATATAGAAATGTGACGAGGAATGTTTGTTATGTGAAGTATACAGGGATCTTAGGGATGGTATATAGAAATGTGACGAGGAATGTTTGTTATGTGAAGTATACAGGGATCTCAGGGATGGTATATAGAAATGTGATGAGGAATGTTTGTTATGTGAAGTATACAGGGATCTTAGGGATGGGATATAGAAATGTGATGAGGAATGTTATGTGAAGTATACAGGGATCTTAGGGATGGGATATAGAAATGTGATGAGGAATGTTATGTGAAGTATACAGGGATCTTAGGGATGGGATATAGAAATGGCTGGGCAGAGATTCCTGGCACATGGAGAGACATAGAGATGTCTTCACTGGCTTCTTGCTCAGCACTGCAGTGACAACTCTCTGCACTTCTAGGCTGGCTTTATATTCACCTCTCTCCAAAATCCTAAAGTTTTGTGACTTTGTTCCCCTCCCCCACTCACCCCCTCCAGCAGAAGTACTACTCCATCCAAAGCCTGGAGTTCAGTGATCACAGAGCAGTGACAGTATGATCTGGAGGGAGGGGGGTCAGAGGTCAGGGAGGAGGAGCTGAAGAAAGCTTCCTACTCACCCTGACCAAACACAACACTGAGGGGGGGGGGGAGTTTCAAGCCTGGAAAGTAATGTACCTCCAGGAACTCCTCCCTCTTCCAGGCCACCCCCTCCATTCTTCCCACTCAAGCAGCAGCCTGCAGGAGATAGGCTGGGAACCTGCAGGGGGCGGAGACTCCAGTGTCTGGCATTTATGGGGCTAATGGTTTCCATGGAAATCATCACCTCGGCTTGTTTACCTTCTGACGTCTCTGAGCCGCACATGCGCAGTAGCTGCAGGGAAGATTTCCTGCTTCTCCCCGTGTGAAGTCACGTGGCCTCGTTCTGACCATTACGTGCAACACGTGACTGCAGCAGAGAGCGACCTAACGGCTCAGGTGGGAGTGGGCGTGATCAGCGCGTGACCAGAGGATGAATAGCCAATCAGGAGCTGGAGGCTGCAGCCGTTACACTTGTGACGTCACGGCTTGTTCTGATAAATAGCTGAGCGGGGCAGAGAGCGCGTCAGTGTGAGGAGAGCGGCGAGGAGGAAACATCTCCACCACAGAGCTCCGGAGGGAGGAGCCATTGTCCGGACTACATCCGGGTCACAGCGTGTCTGTGTATCCGGGGAACCTGCCTCCTCTGCTCAGCCTCTGAAGAACTACAACTCCCAGCAATCTCTGTCCACATGAGGAACTACAACTCCCAGCATGTACTGTGTAAGTGATGGGGGTTCAGCTCCCAGCCTGGAATAGGATGTTACAGGACTACATATCCCAGCATGATTTCTCCTATAGATGTACTACAAGTCCCAGCAATCTCTACATACCCCAGCCTGCTTCCCTCCCCCTCCTCAGGGGTAATTGCACCCCACCATCCTCTCCCACCACAGGTGGTGGGTCCCCTCCCCCCAGGATGGGGGAGGGTTGGTCAGGACTGGGGATGTGCAATTCCCTCTGAGGAGGGGGAGGGGCCGGGGAGCAGACTGGGGTATGTAGAGATCACTGGACCTGTAATATCTCCATAGAGAAAATCATGCTGGGATATGTAGTCCCACAGCATCTTATTCCAGGCTGGGAGCAGAACCCCCATCACTTACACAGTGCATGCTGGGAGTTGTAGTTCCTCATGTGGACAGAGATTGCTGGGACTTGTAGTTCCTTTAGAGCCTGAACAGAGGAGGCAGATCACACAGACACGCCGTGACCCGGCTGTAGTCCGGACAATGGCTCCTCCCTCCAGAGCTCTGTGTGGGGGATGGTCCCTCCTCCCCCGCTCTCCACACACTGACACCCACATCTCCACTCACCTACCACCGGGGGTGGGGCTCCAATTGCTCGCCCTCCCCCACACACGGGGCCGATCCAGGAAACATCTCCACCACAGAGCTCCGGAGGGAGGAGCCATTGTCCGGACTACAGCCGGGTCACAGCGTGTCTGTGTGTCCGGGGAACCTGCCTCCTCTGCTCAGCCTCTGAAGAACTACAACTCCCAGCAATCTCTGTCCACATGAGGAACTACAACTCTCAGCATGTACTGTGTAAGTAATGGGAGTTCAGCTCCCAGCCTGGAATAGGATGTTACAGGACTACATATCCCAGCATGATTTCTCCTATAGATGTACTACAAGTCCCAGCAATCTCTACATACCCCAGCCTGCTTCCCTCCCCCTCCTCAGGGGTAATTGCACCCCACCATCCTCTCCCACCACTTGTGGTGGGTCCCCTCCCCCCAGGATGGGGGAGGGCTGGTCGGGACTGGGGAGGTGCAATTCCCTCTGAGGAGGGGGAGGGGCCGGGGAGCAGACTGGGGTATGTAGAGATCATTGGCCCTGTAATATCTCCATAGAGAAAATCATGCTGGGATATGTAGTCCCACAGCATCTTATTCCAGGCTGGGAGCGGAACCCCCATCACTTACACAGTGCATGCTGGGAGTTGTAGTTCCTCATGTGGACAGAGATTGCTGGGACTTGTAGTTCCTTTAGAGCCTGAGCAGAGGAGGCAGATCACACAGACACGCCGTGACCCGGCTGTAGTCCGGACAATGGCTCCTCCCTCCAGAGCTCTGTGTGGGGGATGGTCCCTCCTCCCCCGCTCTCCACACACTGACACCCACATCTCCACTCACCTACCACCGAGGGTGGGGCTCCAATTGCCCGCCCTCCCCCACACACAGGGCCGATCCAGGAAATATTTGATTGCCTCTCGGGGGATCAGGAAGGAATTTTTTCCCCAGCTGGAGCACATTGTATCATGCTTTGCTGGCGTTTTTCGCCTTCCTCTGGATCAACTGCCTCACAACCCAATACACCCACTCTTCTATCACCAAGGGGGGACGCTACCACCCCGGGCATGGGGTGAGTGTGGCCAGTGGAACTTCCCCCCAAGTTTCATCTGCCCTTACTCCCCCACACCCAGCATACTGGTAATACCCCCTGCCCCCACCTACACCCACTCATCTACCACCAAGAGGGGACGCTACCAGCCTGGGTAGGGGGTGAGTGTGGCCAGTGGAATTTCCCCCCAAGTTTCATCTGCCCTCACTCCCCCACACCCAGCATACTGGTAATACCCCCTGCACCCACCAATATGCAATCATCTACCACAAAGAGGGGACGCTACCACCCTGGGTAGGGGGTGAGTGTGGCCAGTGGAACTTCCCCCCAAGTTTCATCTGCCCTCACTCCCCCACACCCAGCATACTGGTAATACCCCCTGCACCCACCTATATGCAATCATCTACCACCAAGGGTGACAATGCCTCAGGCTCTGCTACACCCACTCATCTACCACCAAGAAGGAACGCTACCACCCTGGGTAGGGGGGTGAGTGTGGCCAGTGGAACTTCCCCCCAAGTTTCATCTGCCCTCACTCCCCCATGCCCAGCATACTGGTAATGCCCCCACCTATATGCAATCATCTACCACCAAGGGTGACAATGCCTCAGGCTCTGCTACACCCACTCATCTACCACCAAGAAGGGACTTCCCTCCAAGTTTCTGCCCTCATTCCCCCATGCCCAGTGTACCCCCTGCTCCCACCTACATACACTCATCTACCACCAATGGTGGCAATGCCTCTTAGGTTCCACAGAAAAATGGGGTGCCTTGCCGTGGCTCTGTGGCTTACGCATGCATTTGTAAATGTGTGCAACTAAACCCCTGTCTTTGACACATACTGCTTGACAGGACAGTTTGGTTGGTCACAGGCTTGTCGGTAAGTTGAGCGTGGAAATGTCTTATTTTTATGTGTTGCCTTTGCAATGCTCCTTGCTGCAGTGACCAGTTACAGGTGGGGGCAGATAGTAACCACCTTTTTGTATCAGCAAGGGTGGCAATGCCTCTTAGGCTCAGCTACACCCACTAATCTACTACCAAGGGTGGCAATGCCTTTTACTGTAAAGTGTTTTCTACATTTGCAATATAGCCCAATCTATGGGATTTTTTTTGGATATTGTAATAAACTTTGACTACTTTTACTTAACAATACTGGTGTGGTACTGTTACATTTCTATATAACTGTGTTCTTTAGGGTGTTTGTTTTATGTAAATGGATGGGGATTCCATTTGGTTTTTCCGATCCGCCCACTGCCTGATTGAAAAAAAATAAAAAATACACTTCTATGGCCAACCTTAAGGACTTTAGCAGCCCATAGATTATGGACCTTTTTTCTATCCACAATGGGTGAATGGAAAGAAAATTGCTTGATTTCCCCCATCAACACAGATGGGGGAATCCCTCCCATAGCACTATTGTGTTTTGCCAGCGGGGTGCTTTCCCTGCTGGCAGAACAGAATGATCACTGCCGGCTGTGATTGCCTGAATAAAAATCCCACAGACTGGTTGTACTGAAGTCAATCGATTTCAGTACAACCAGCCTGCCCATGGATAAATTGAATCTCAGGCCTGTCCCTGCTGAACCAGCCGAGGTTCAATCCTTCTGTGGCCGGCTATAGATTGTAAGATCCGAGAGGGCTGATATGAATGTGCAATATAAATGTGTAAATTGTTGGCATTATAGAAATACTTGTGATAAATAAAGTACATTTATGTTTCAATAAAATCCCGTAAATTGAAAAGTTGTAGCTGGTGACTGGGTCTCTTTATAGGATATTTAGTGAAAGCAATAAAGAGTAACAATCCTATGTAGGGACAAACCTGCAACTAAACATATATAGAGAGTTAGGGCTGCACTTTACAGGAGCCTTGGTGGGGCGCTGCGGCTTCCACATAGATTTGCAAATGAGTGCAACAAAAGCCTCTGTTTTTACCCTGAATTTTTAGAAACGACAATTTGTTTCTTTTGCTGACTGGCTGGTAAGTCTGCTGGGAATATTTTTTTTGCCTGTATTGTGCAATCTCCTTCCATGTGCAACCATAAAAAGACAGAGAGGGCGCCCAGACCTAGTGCTTTGTCCTAAAACCATCCCTTTATTAATATAAAAAGTGGTAAGTATTATACTCACAAAATGACAAATGTATCAAGCACATCACATAGTACACCGTCATCCAATCCACATTGCATCATGTGGTAGGAGAAGGTGAAGATCCAATACGCTAATGCATTTCGAGGACTAGCTTCTTCAGGGCTCTGAGGAAGAGGCTAGTCCTTGAAACATGTTAGCCTATTGGATCTTCACCTTCTCCTACCTCATGATCTGATGTAATGTGGATTAGATGACGGTTTACTATGTGATGTGCTTGATACATTTGTCATCTTGTGAGTATAATACCACTTTTTATATTAATAAAGTGATGGTTTAAGGATAGAGCTACTTTCAGATTGGGGCTGCGTTAGCGCTAAAGGGCGGCTTGTTTTTGGGCCGCTAGTGGGGCGCTTTTAACCCCGATAGTGGCCGAAGATGGGGTTAAAAGCGCCCGTGTTTGCGGCGCGGCCAAATAGCTTTTCAGGCGCTTCGGAATCACTGCCCATTCATTCCAATGGGCAATAGCAGTTTGGGAGCTTTGTATACAATGCTCTAAAACCTCCCCAAAGATGCTGCTTGCAGGACTTTCTAACCATCTCCTGTACTATGTCTGCAGTCTCTAACCGTCTCCTATATCATGTCTGCAGTCTCTAACCGTCTCCTATATCATGTCTGCAGTCTCTGACCATCTCCTGCACTATTTCTGCAGTCTCTGACCATCTACTTTACTATGTCTGCAGTCTCTAACCATCTCCTGTACTATGTCTGCAGTCTCTAACCGTCTCCTATATTATGTCTGCAGTGTCTGACCATCTCCTGTACCATATCAGCGGTCTTTGACCGTCTCCTGTACTATGTCTGCAGTCTCGGACCATTTCCTGTCCTATGTCTGCGGTCTCTGATCATCTCCTGTACTATGTCTGCGGTCTCTGACCATCTCCTGTACTATGTCTGCAGTCTCTGAACATCTCCTGTATTAAGTCTGCAGTCTCTAACCGTCTCCTCTATCATTTCTGCAGTCTCTGACCATCTCCTATATCATGTCTGCAGTCTCTGACCATCTCCTGTACTATATCTGCGGTCTTTGACCGTCTCCTGTACTATGTCTGCAGTCTCAGACCATCTCCTATATCATGTCTGCAGTTTTGGACCATCTCCTGTACTATGTCTGCAGTGTCTGACCATCTCCTGTACTAAGTCTTCAGTCTCTAACCGTCTCCTATATCATGTCTGTAGTCTCTGACCATCTCCTGTACTATGTCTGCAGTCTCTAACCATCTCCTATATTATGTCTGCAGTCTCTGACCATCTCCTGTACTACATCTGCGGTCTTTGACCGTCTCGTGTACTATGTCTGCAGTCTCGGACCATCTCCTGTACTATGTCTACAGGCTCTAATCATCTCCTGTACTATGTCTGTAGTCTCTGACCATCTCCTGTATTATGCCTGCAGTCTCTGATCATCTCTTGTATTATGTCTGCAGTCTTTGACCATCTCCTATACTATGTCTGCAGTCTCTGATCATCTCATGTAGTATGTCTGCGGTCTCTGACCATCTCCTGTACTATGTCTGCGGTCTCTGACCATCTCCTGTACTATGTCTGCAGTCTCTGACCATCTCCTGTACTAAGTCTGCAGTCTCTAACCGTCTCCTATATCATGTCTGCAGTCTCTGACCATCTCCTGTACTATGTCTGCAGTCTCTGACCATCTCCTGTACAATGTCTGCAGTCTCTAACCGTCTCCTATATCATGTCTGCAGTCTCTGACCATCTCCTGTACTATATCTGCGGTCTTTGACCGTCTCCTGTACTATGTCTGCAGTCTCTACCTGTCTCCTATATTATGTCTGCAGTCTCTGACCATCTCCTGTACTATGTCTGCAGTCTCTGACCATCTCCTGTACTATGTCTGCAGTCTCCAACCATCTCCTGTACTATGTCTGCAGTCTCTGACCATCTCCTGTGTTATGTCTGCAGTCTCTGATCATCTCCTGTATTATGACTGCAGTCTCTGATCATCTCTTGTATTATGTCTGCAGTCTCGGACCATCTCTTGTACTATGTTTGCAGTCTCGGACCATCTCCTATACTATGTCTGCAGTCTCTGACCATCTCCTGTACTATGTCTGCAGTCTCGGACCATCTCTTGTATTATGTCTGCAGTCTCTAACCGTCTCCTATATCATTTCTGCAGTCTCTGATCATCTCCTGTACTACGTTTGTAGTCTCTGACCATCTCCTGTATTATGTCTGCAGTCTCTGACCATCTCCTGTACTATGTCTGCAGGCTCTGACCATCTCCTATATCATGTCTGCAGGCTCTGACCATCTCCTATATCATGTCTGCAGGCTCTGACCATTTCTTGTATTATGTCTACAGTCTCTGACCATCTCCTGTACTATGTCTGCAGTCTCTGACCATCTCTTGTATTATGTCTGCAGTCTCTGTCCATCTCCTGTACAATGTCTGCAGTCTCTAACCGTCTCCTATATCATGTCTGTAGTTTATGACCATCTCCTTTACTATGTCTGCATTCCCATGCCCATCGCTTGTATCATGTCTGCAGTCTCGGACCGTCTTCTGTACTATGTCTGCTGTCTGGGACCAACTCCTGTATCATGTCGGCAGTCTCTGACCATCTCCTGTACTATGTCTGTAGTCCCTGACCATCTCCTGTACTATGTCTGCAGTCTCTGACCATCTCCTGTACTATGTCTGCAGTCTCTGATCATCTCCTGTACTATGTCTGCGGTCTCTGACCACCTCCTGTACTATGTCTGCAGTCTCTGACCATCTCCTCTACTATGTCTGCAGTCTCTGACCATCTCTTGTATTATGTCTGCAGTCTCTGACCATCTCTTGTATTATGTCTGCAGTCTCTGACCATCTCTTGTATTATGTCTGCAATCTCTGACCATCTCCTGTACTATGTCTGCAGTCTCTAACCGTCTCCTATATCATGTCTGCAGTCTCTGACCATCTCCTGTACTATGTCTGCAGTCTCGGACTATCTCCTGTATCATGTCTGCAGTCTCTGACCATCTTCTCTACTATGTCTGCAGTCTTTGACCATCTCCTGTATTATGACTGCAGTCTCTGACCATCTCCTGTACTATGTCTGCAGTCTCTAACCATCTCCTGTACTATGTCTGTAGTCTCTGACCAGCTCCTGTACCATGTCTGCAGTCTCTGACCATCTCCTGTACTATATCTGTGGTCTTTGACCGTCTCCTGTACTATGTCTGCAGTCTCGGACGATCTCCTGTACTATGTCTGCGGCCTCTGGCCATCTCCTGTACTATGTCTGCGGTCTCTGACCATCTCCTGTACTATTTCTGCAGTCTCTGACCATCTCCTGTACTAAGTCTTCAGTCTCTAACCGTCTCCTATATCATGTCTGCAGTCTCTGACCATCTCCTGTACTAAGTCTTCAGTCTCTAACCGTCTCCTATATCATGTCTGTAGTCTCTGACCAGCTCCTGTATTATGTCTGCAGTCTCTGACCATCTCCTGTTCAATGTCTGCAGCCTCTAACCGTCTCCTGTATTATGTCTGCAGACTCTGATCATCTCTTGTATCATGTCTGCAGTCTCGGACCATCTCCTGTACTATGTCTGCAGTCTCGGACCATCTTCTTTACTATGTCTGCAGTCTCAGACCATCTCCTGTATTATGTCTGCAGTCTCTGACCATCTCCTGTACTATGTCTGCAGCCTCTAACCGTCTCCTGTATTATGTCTGCAGACTCTTATCATCTCTTGTATCATGTCTGCAGTCTCGGATCATCTCCTGTACTATGTCTGCAGTCTCTGACCATCTCTTGTATTATGTCTGCAGTCTCTGACCATCTCTTGTATTATGTCTGCAATCTCTGACCATCTCCTGTACTATGTCTGCAGTCTCTAACCGTCTCCTGTATCATGTCTGCAGTCTCTGACCATCTCCTGTACTATGTCTGCAGTCTCTGACCATCTCCTGTACTATGTCTGCAGTCTCTGACCATCTCTTGTATCATGTCTGCAGTCTCGGATCATCTCCTGTACTATGTCTGTGGTCTCTGACCATCTTCTGTACTATGTCTGCGGTCTCTGACCATCTCCTGTATCATGTCTGCAGTCTCTGACCATCTCCTGTACTATGTCTGCAGTCTCAGGCCATCTTCTGTAGTATGTCTGCAGTCTCGGACCATCTCCTGTACTATGTGTGCAGTCTCTGACCATCTCTTGTATTATGTCTGCAGTCTCGGACCATCTCCTGTACTATGTGTGCAGTCTCTGACCATCTCCTGTACTATGTCTGCAGTCTCTAACTGTCTCCTATATCATGTCTGCAGTCTCTGACCATCTCCTGTACTATGTCTGCAGGCTATAACCGTCTCCTGTATTATGTCTGCAGTCTCTGATCATCTCTTGTATCATGTCTTGTATCATGTCTGCAGTCTCTGACCATCTTCTGTACTATGTCTGCAGTCTCGGACCATCTCCTGTATCATGTCTGCAGTCTCTGACCATCTCCTGTACTATGTCTGCAGTCCCTGACCATCTCCTGTACTATGTCTGCAGTCTCTGACCATCTCCTGTACTATGTCTGCAGTCGCTGGCCATCTTCTGTACTTTGTCTGCAGTCTCGGACCATCTCCTGTATCATGTCTGCAGTCTCTGACCATCTTCTGTATTATGTCTGCAGTCTCGAACCATCTCCTGTATCATGTCTGCAGTCTTTGACCATCTCCTGTACTATGTCTGCAGTCTCTGACAATCTCCTGTACTATGTCTGCAGTCTCTGACCATCTTTTGTACTATGTCTGCAGTCTCTGACCATCTCCTGTACTATGTCTGTGGTCTCGGACCATCTCTTGTATCATGTCTGCAGTCTCGGACCATCTCCTGTACTATGTCTGTGGTCCTTGACCATCTTCTGTACTATGTCTGCGGTCTCGGACCTTCTCCTTTATCAAGTCTGCAGTCTCTGACCATTTTCTGTGCTATGTCTGCGGTCTCGCACTATCTCCTGTGTTATGTCTGCAGTCTCGGACCATCTTCTGTACTATGGCTGCAGTCTCGGACCATCTGCTGTATCATGTCTGCAGTCTCTGACCATCTTCTGTACTATGTCTGCGGTTTCTGACCATCTCCTGTACTATGTCTGCAATCTCTGACCATCTCCTGTACTATGTCTGCAGTCTCGGACCATCTCCTGTATTATGTCTCCAGTCTCTGACCATCTTCTGTACTATGTCTGCGGTCTCTGACCATCTCCTGTACTATGTCTGCAGTCTCTGACCATCTCCTGTACTATGTCTGCAGTCTCTGACCATCTCCTCTACCATGTCTGCAGTCTGTAACCGTCTCCTATATCATGTGTGCAGTCTCTGACCATCTCCTGTACTATGTAACCGTCTCCTGTATCATGTCTGCAGTCTCTTACCATCTCCTGTACTATGTCTGCAGTCTCTGACCATCTCCTGTACTATGTCTGCAGTCTCAGACCATCTCCTGTATCATGTCTGCAGTCTCTGACCATCTTCTGTACTATGTCTGCAGTCTCTGACCATCTCCTGTACTATGTCTGTGGTCCTTGATCATCTTCTGTACTATGTCTGCGGTCTCGGACCATCTCCTGTATCATGTCTGCAGTCTCTGACCATCTTCTGTGCTATGTCTGCGGTCTCGGACTATCTCCTGTGTCATGTCTGCAGTCTCGGACCATCTTCTGTACTATGGCTGCAGTCTCGGACCATCTGCCGTATCATGTCTGCAGTCTCTGACCATCTTCTGTACTATGTCTGCGGTCTCTTACCATCTCCTGTACTATGTCTGCAGTCTCTGACCATCTCCTGTACTATGTCTGCAGTCTCGGACCATCTCCTGTATTATGTCTGCAGTCTCTGACTATCTTCTGTACTATGTCTGTGGTCTCTGACCATCTCCTGTACTATGTCTGCAGTCTCTGACCATCTCCTGTACTATGTCTGCAGACTCTGACCATCTCCTGTACTATGTCTGCAGTCTCTGACCATCTCCTCTACCATGTCTGCAGTCTGTAACCATCTCCTATATCATGTGTGCAGTCTCTGACCATCTCCTGTACTATGTCTGCAGTCTCTGACCATTTCCTGTACTATATCTGCGGTCTCTGACCATCTCCTGTACCATGTCTGCAGTCTCTGATCATCTCCTATATCATGTCTGCAGTCTCTGACCATCTCCTGTACTATGTCTGCAGTCTCGGACTATCTTCTGTACTATGTCTGCAGTCTCTAACCGTCTCCTATATCATGTCTGTAGTCTCTGACCATCTCCTGTATTATGACTGCAATCTCTGACCATCTCCTGTACTATGTCTGCAGTCTCTGACCATCTCCTGTACTATGTCTGCAGTCTCTGACCATCTCCTGTACCATGTCTGCAGTCTCTGATCATCTCCTATATCATGTCTGCAGTCTCTGACCATCTCCTGTACTATGTCTGCAGTCTCGGACTATCTTCTGTACCATGTCTGCAGTCTCTAACCGTCTCCTATATCATGTCTGTAGTCTCTGACCATCTCCTGTACTTTGTCTGCAGTCTCTGACCATCTCCTGTACTATGTCTTCAGTCTCTGACCATCTCCTGTACTATGTCTGCAGTCTCTGACCATCTCCTGTACTATGTCTGCAGTCTCTGACCATCTCCTCTATTATGTCTGCAGTCTCTGACCATCTCCTGTACTATGTCTGCAGTCTCTGACCATCTCCTGTACTATGTCTGCAGTCTCTGACAATCTCCTGTACCATGTTTGCAGTCTCTGACCATCTCCTGTACTATGTCTGCAGTCTCTGATCATCACCTGTACTATGTCTGTAGTCTCTGACCATCTCCTGTATTATGTCTACAGTCTCTGACCATCTCCTATATCATGTTTGCAGTCTCTGATCATCTCCTGTACTATGTCTGTAGTCTCTGACCATTTCCTGTATTATGTCTGCAGTCTCTGACCATCTCCTGTACTATGTCTGCAGTCTCTGACCATCTCCTGTATCATGTCTGTAGTATTTCTGGGGGCTCTTTCTAACAGTCTCTCTAACAGAAGCGCTCTCTGTCTCCATCAGAGAGGCCCCCCTCCAGGTCCCAATAAAGTACTCTTGCTTCTCTTCCTGTATTTTGTTTATTGTACCTGTAAGGATCTCAGGGTAATGAAGACTTCGTAGTGGAGCATCTCTGTGGTTGAGTCGTTGCCATAGAAATATTTGTAAAGGGGAGGAGTTACTAAAATGACCATGCCCATGTGGGGGCGCCAGAAATATTTCTGCACCCAGGCGCCTGTGACCCTAGGATTGGCCCTGATCCCTACTATAAAGCACGGAGGTGGAAGCATCATGCTTTGGGGATGTTTCTCTGCTAAAGGTACAGGCCGACTTTGCCGCATGGAGATGGGTCTTGGATGGGTCTTTCAGCATGACGATGACCCAAAACATACTTCCAAAGCAACACAGGAGTGGCTCAAGAAGAAGCACAGTAAGGTCATAAAGTGGCCTAGCCAGTCTCCAGACCTTAATCCTATAGAAAATTTATGGAGGAAGCTGAAACCTTTATTTCTAGCGCTATTATTAGCGCTAAAATGCCTGAAAACTGTCTCAGTGTGAAAGGGGTCTTAGTCTTCCCACCTTTCACCATTGCTGTACGGGAGTTGATACCTTAGGGATTCCGTTCGGTGCCTCAAGTAGGAAGATTGTCTGATTGGACGCAGATCTCTCAGGAGACTTTTTGTTTGAGGGAACCTTTTATCTAAAAGGTTCCCTCAAGGTTTATTTATCCGTTTGTGAGGGACAGCACTTAACGTAGGGAGAGGTTCCAGATGAGCAAGGAAGCCACACTACAAGATTGACTGAAAAGACCATGAATCCCTCTTCATTCAATCGGAATTGCCTGGAGTCCTGTTTGCTATGTAAATTGTGGACCAGCTATAACAGATGCTAAGTGGCTTTTATGTATCCCTATTGCATAGAGACTAGTGCATTTGTTAAGAAAGAATAGGTAGTGTGTGTATGTATTTATGCATCTTTGTAGAACTCTGTGGGGTTTATTTAATAAAACTGGATAGTGCAAAATCTGGGGCAGCTCTGCATAGAAACCAGTCAGCTTCTATGTTTTTTTTTAATATTAAAGCTTAATTGAACAAGCTGAAGTTAGAAGCTGATTTGATACTATGCACAGCTGCACCAGATTTTGCACTCTTCAGTTTTGGAAAATCAACAACTGTATGTCCTGTATTGTGTTCCTGTAAATGTAAATTGTTTGCATATGCAGCATATTGGTACACTGCTGTTTTTTTCCTTGGCTTTACTGCAAGAGTTGGAGAAACGGCAAAAATTTGCAAAATGATTGGGGACCTCATCTGAGATTTGCACCAAAACAATTGGACTCTTGTCAGGGATTTGCTCCAAATCAGCCACAGAGGTGAATGCATAGTAAAGGTCGCTGGCAAGCCATTCCCTGATATGAAATGCTGTTCTAACTAAATTGCTGAGTGATTGAGGTACAAGAATGCTGAAACAATTCAGCTTTCTATAGAAAATAACTATGATTTCCTTTTCAAGAAAAAAAAACACAGAGGCTCACTGCAAATAACCTGCCCATCTAACATGGCCCTAAGACTACTAAAATATTAGTTGTTAGAGTGATGTCTATTTGACTGCATATCTATCTATCTATCTATCTATCTATCTATCTATCTATCTATCTATCTATCTATCTATCTATCTATCTATCTATCTATCTATCTATCTATCTATCTATCTATCTATCTATTCTTCTCTTTCTTTCTGTCTCTAATCTTACCTAAGCTGAAATCTAGACAGATATAAAAAAAACACAAATTAATGCAACCCTGTAATATTTATTGTAGCACCCTCCTAGGTAGATGCTAGAATTTGTTAGATTTAGTGCTGGCTCACTGTGTTAAGTGGTGCTGTGTGTGTTTTGGTTAGGTAAATTAAGCTTGCCTCACTGTATCCAGTGTGGCTGCAATTGATTAGTTAGGTCTGTTCAGTGTTCTCAGCTGCTGCTATTCTGTTTACTCCCTCTGCTGACCAGAAAAGCTGTAAGAAATTTATAGATCATAAGTGGAGGTGGACCCAAGCAGATGGCAGCATGAATATTTATACAGCCCTGGTCAATCCCAGAAAGAAGGATCCTGAAGGCTGCTGGGAGACTGTATATATTCTCTGAACGTACTGAGTTTGGGGTCTTTTCCAGGAGAGGATAAGTCCAGCCTGGAGGGCTTGTTGCCCTCCAGAGCAACGCTGCCATGTCCTTGCTGTTCATGAGGCCTTAGGTGGTTGGCCTGAGGACCTGGATGCTGAAGCTGCTGAGAGCTGACTGAGGGGTTGTCTCTTGAAGATATGGTCCAGTATCACTGGGTACAGACTGCTGCGAGAGATCTTAGAGACTTTCGGGCTGCTGCCACCGTTCTTGTGCTAGAAGGTCAGCTGTGTGCTTGCTAAAGGGGACATCAGCTGGAGTCCTGAAGAGCTTAGTTTTTTTTTAATTTCTTCTGAAGGGACTCTGCTTTTATTGCTCTACAGTAAGAAGCTTGTGTGCTCTTCTTGTTTCTATTACAATAGTCCACAGTTTGCTATATGCAAGGACTTCTGCTTTCGCTACAGAAAGGAGTTCACTGTCCTCAAACTGTACCTAGTTTCTGTTCTGTTTTTTAGAGTATCCCACTCAATTCCCTCAACCCTATCCAAGTTCTCCAAAAATAAAAACAAAAAAACCATCAACCCTAGACTGGTTTTTGAGGAAAAGTGTGGCTGAGATTGTGTGCCTGGCTATGGGGCGATCCACTGGGGAAGAACCTGGTTACATTTCCAGCTGCTCTTACAGTAGTAAACGCTACATTAATACATCATTAATTGTATTATTTAAATGCGAGCTGTGTAAGTACCTAAATTTGACCTGGTATCAGCTTTTTCAGCAAAGAAGAAGGAGAAGCAGCACACAAAACCAATCAGTTCGGGTGCTGACCAACCAATTAGAAAAATCTTGACCTGGATAAATGAGAGCCTTCACAGACAAAATAGCAAACATTTTGGGATATAAATTTCGAAAAATGGTGCAGAAATGTTGCTAACACTCACTGGAATTGAAGTGGCTTGGAGAAGCTGTGAAACTTCTTCAATGTTACAGAACAAGTCCAGTTGAATGTGACCAGCTACTACTAGATATACCATGGCCTGGATAAATGAGAGCTTTCACAAACATAATGGCAACCATTTTAGGGTATATAACATAAAAATGGAGCAAAATGTTCCTGATTCACATTGGAACTGAAGTGGCTTGAAGATGCTTGGAGGAACACCTTAACATTACAACAATTTCAGCTGAACGTGACCCACTACAACTAGATATACCATGACTGTGGTAAATGAGAACCTTCACAGACAGATTGACAACCATTTTGGGGTGTATACTATGAAACTGGTATGGGAATTTTCCTGACATTCATTAGAACCTAAGAAGTAAAGCTGTGAAACTTCTTCAAGAACACCGAACACAGCTATTCTATGAACTGGATAAATGTGAACCTACATAGACATACAGTATTGATAACCATTTTGGTGTATATACTTGGAAAATAGTGCAGTAATGTTCCTGACTAGGGATGAGCTTGTGTTCGAATCAAATGCATGTCCCTCGAACTGTTTGACCACAGTGTTGGGTACATGCTCCAGGAGGATGCCCAGCGTTTTGAAGGCTCTGATGATGATACTGAGCTAGATGAAGGCAGTAACGTGAGCACGAACAGAGGGGGTGCCCAAGAAGGACATCAATCTGGCAGTCATGTTCCCCCTGCTGCAGCATACTGCCAGGTTTGCTCCAGTGATGAGGAGGGAGGGGATGATGAGGTCACTGACTCAACGTGGGTGCCTGATAGGAGAGAGGAGGAGGAGGAGGCACATCACCAAGGTGGCAGGATGCCTTCCAGGGGCCAGCCTAAGGGCAGCACACTGACTGCGTCACACCCCAAAGCTCCGCATGTGCAGGGCGCTGCTGTCTCTTCACATTATTCCAAAAGTTCTTTGGTGTGGGCTTTTTTTGAGACGAGTGCATCAGATCGCACCGCTGCCATTTGCAACATATGTCTCAAGCGTATCTCGCATGGCCAAAACATCTCCCGCTTGGGCACCACATGCTTGACCAGACATATGTTGACCTGCCATGCAGTTCGTTGGCAAGCGTACCTAAAAGACCCACACCAAAGAACAAAGAGGACCTCTCACTCCTTATCAGCTGGGATCTCCAAACCCACTATACCTTCAGTCCTCTCTGAGACCTGCACTGAGAGGAATGAAGGTGTAGAATTAGGTGGGTCACAGCCAAGTACTTGCGGGCAATCTGCTATCGGTACACCGACATCAGATTGTACCAGGCAAATTTTCCTGCCCCAGCTGCTGCACCACAGAAAGAAGTTCGCTCCCAGCCATCCACATGCCCAGCGGTTGAATGCTAGCTTGGCAAAATTGCAAGCACTTCAACTGCTACCTTTTCAGTTGGTAGACTCTGCCCCCTTCCGTGAGTTTGTGGAATGTGCGGTTCCTCAGTGGCAGGTTCCCAAATGCCACTTTTTCTCATGGAAGACGATTCCGGATCTCTACCGGCATGTGGAAGGCAATGTCTTAGCCTCGCTGGACAGGGCGGTCAGTGGTAAGGTGCATATTACCGCTGACTCATGGTCCAGCAGGCATGGACAGGGATGTTACCTAAGTTTCACAGCGCATTGGGTGACTCTGCTGGCAGCTGGGAAGGATGCAGGACAAAGTGCAGTAGTGTTGGAGGTTGTTCCGCCACCACGCCTCCAAAATGCCACTACTAGTGATTCTGACACACCTCTCTCCTCCACCCCCTCCTCTTCTTCTTCCTCCATGGCCTCTTCCTGTGCTTTGTCCTCAGAACCAGTGGTGTTCCGTAGGCGTTCAAGGGGCTACGCAAGTACGCAGGCCAAAATATGCCATGCGGTGCTTGAGCTGGTGTGCTTGGAGGACAGGAGCCACACTGGGGCAGAGGTTCTGTCAGCTCTGCAGGGGCAGGTTCAGAGGTGGTTAACGCCACACCAACTTAAGGCAGGAATTGTGGTTTGGACAATGGCACCAACCTCCTCTCCGCCCTCCAACAGGAACAAATGACCCATGTGCCCTGTTTGGCTCACGTCCTTAACTTAGTGGTGCAGCGGTCCTTGGGCAGGTACCCGGGCTTACAGGATGTCCTGAGGCAGGCCAGGAAAGTCTGTGTGCATTTACGCCGGTCATATAATGCCAGTGCTCGGCTGCTCGGCTGGCAGACCTCCAAAAGGAATTTAACCTGCCCAAGAACCGCCTAATCTGTGACATGCCCACCAGGTGGAACTCAACGTTAGCCATGCTGCAGCTGCTGCACATGCAGCAGAGGGCCATCAATGAGTACCTGTGGGACTATGGCACCAGGACAGGGTCAGGGGAGCTTGGTTTTTTTTCCCCACGCCAGTGGGCCATGATCAGGGATGCATGCACTGTCCTGTCACCATTTGAGGAGGCCACAAGGATGGTGAGCAGTGACAGTGCATGCATCATTGACACTGTCCCCCTTGTCCACCTGTTGGAGCACACGCTCCGTGGAATAATGGACAGGGCACTTGAGGCAGAACAGAGGCAGGAAGAGGAGGACTTCCTTAGCTCTCAAGGCCCCCTTTATCCAGACAGTGTTCCTGTGTGTTTACCCATCACACAGGAAGAGGAGGAGAAGGAGGAGGAGGAGGATTGTGTCAGTATGGAAGTGGAGCCTGTCACTCAGCATCAGCAGAAGCCTTTAAGGGATCATTTACAGTCCCAAGAAACACATGGACTTGTACGTGGCTGGGAGGAGGTGGCTGCGGATCATGTCGTCCTTAGTGACCCAGAGGACTCCGGACCGAATGCCTCAGCACACCTACGCTGCATGGCCTCCCTGATCCTGCAAAGCCTGCGGAAGGATCCTCGTATTCGTGGTATCAAGGAGAGGGATCAATACTGGCTGGCAACCCTCCTTGATCCACGTTACAAGGGTAAGGTTGCGGACCTTATCTTGCCATCGCAGAGGATGAAACATCTTCGGGAGGCCTTGCAGAAAGGTCTGTGCAACGCGTTCCCAGGGACTGGGAGGTTACAAACTCCTGTTCCTAGACAACGTGTTGCTGAGGCTTCGGTCAGTCAAAGAAGGAGCGGTGGAGAAGGTGGCCGTCTGACCAATGCGTTCAGACAATTTTTTAGTCCCCAGCCCCAAGGTATGATCGGTTCCAGCAACCATCGCCAGCGTCTGTTTTACATGGTGCAGGAATACCTAGGGGCAAGATCTGACTTGGATACCTTTCCCACATAAAATCCTCTGGGTTACTGGGTCTTGAGGATGGATCACTGGCCAGAGCTTGCACAGTATGCAATTGAGCTACTGGCCTGTCCTGCATCCAGCGTTCTTTCGGAATGCACATTCAGCGCTGCTGGAGGCTTTGCAACCGATCACAGGGTGCGTCTGTCCACCGACTCGGTCGATCGACTGACCTTCATAAAAATTAATCAGTCTTGAATCACCACCAGCTACCAAGCACCTGATACTGATGTAACCGAATTTTTTTTTTTTGAAATGTCAGATCCCTTCAAAGACTGCCTATGCTGATGCTGAGTGACTATCCTGTTATGCTGAGTAATTATCCTCTTCCTCAATGATCATGCTGATAGCTTGTAAGAACATTTTTGGTTCTGGGCACCGCCACCAGTGCCTAAGGTCCAATTTTTCAGCCCCTGTTTAACAGGGGCGTGTAATTACAATTTTTGATGCAATTCTTTGCAGCAGGGCTAGTTTCTGCGCTCCAACTAGAGTATCTGTGAGGGGTTGCAGTGTTGTGGTACCAGCACCAGTGCCTAAGGCCCAATTTTTCTGGCCCTGTTCAACAGGGGCATGTAATTACAATTCTTGATATAATATTTCACAGCAGGGCCCTGTGAGGGCTTACAGTGTTGTGGCAACAACAACACCTAAGGCCCAAATTTCTGCTGAGTATATAGGGCAGGCCCCTACTTTCAAACATCCAACTTACAAACTACACCTACTTGCAAACAGAAGGAGACAACAGGAAGTGAGATGAAATCTACCCCTAGGAAGGGAAATTCTCTCCTGTAAGAGTTAATATGGGAACATTTTCAAAAAACATTTGTCATTGGGACAGAAAGTGAGGTGAAATCTTCTGAAGAGGAGCACAGACAGCAAAACAAATGTCACAGGGGTGATAACCCTTCCCTATGTTTTCCAAAAAGCTTAAAATAGATTTTTTGGCTGGAGCTAAACACTTTAAAAATGTACCCGTTCAAAATTACAAACAGATTCTATTTAATAACAAACCTACAGTCCCTGTCTTGTTTGCACCGCCTGTATACTGCTGTTCAGAGTATATAGGGCCTGGTGGCCCCACACCCTTCCTTTTTTTAATTTGGGTGCGGGGTTCCCCTAATATCCATACAAGACCCAAAGGGCCTGGTAATGGACTGGGGGGCACCCATGCCGTTTGTCTCACGGATTTTCATCCATATTGCCATGACCTGACATTACATTAAAGCCACAAGCAGTTTTAAATTACTTTTATTCCTTTAAAAATGTAATTTTGTGCAGGGACTGTTCTAAACACGGGAAACATGCACCACTTTACAGGCATACTATAGACACCCCCCAGGTACAATATTTAAAGGAATATTTCACTTTTTTTTTATACTTTAAGCATTACTAAAATCACTGCTCCCGAAAAAACGGCCGTTTTTAAAACTTTATTTTGCATTGATACATGTCCCCTGGGGCAGGACCCGGGTCCCCAAACCCTTTTTAGGACAATACCATGCAAATTAGCCTTTAAATTGAGCACTTTTGATTTCGAACGTTCGAGTCCCATAGACGTCAATGGGGTTCTAAAGTTCGTGCGAATTTTCGGTCCGTTCGCAGGTTCTGGTGCGAACCGAACCGGGGGGGGGGGGTGTTCAGCTCATCCCGACTCCCCACACGCAGAAACAACCTCTAAAGCCTTCCTATTGGTCTTGAGTAAGAATCTGGGACCCCTTCCTCTTTTTGACTCAATTAGGTCGTCACCAATTCACCCTGCAGTAGGGGGGACCCTAAGTAGCAAAAACAAAAAGAACACCGCTCTGATCAGTGAAGCCCACTATGAAACAAAACAGCACACCCATATCCAGGTGCTCCAAGGCTCAGGATGTCCTTCCCACATCAAAAAACTGTATCCTGAATAATGAAACGAAAGATCCGGCACTACTGGAAGTTCCATCTGCGATCTTTATTTAATCATAACCAAGTTAAAAATTCCACTAACGCATTTCGGCACAAGCCTTGTTCATAGCATCATATTGTGAACAAGGCTTGTGCCGAAATGCGTTAGCTGTAATTTTTAACTTGGTTATGATTAAATAAAGTAGTCCCGGCTCTTTCGTTTCATCAGAAGGGGGGACCCTGCAAGGCCCCGAAACACTTCACAATAAACCGTAAAAACACATCTTTTGAGTTTTGGGTGGTCTTACTTTTTGCTCTCTTGCTGCCCATGAAACACTTATGAGCCCATGGACATCCAAGGCTTCTGTGCGCTACCAGCACCATGACCGAGCGGCCATAGAAAGCTCTCGGTCTATAGTCATGATCCGGACAGGCTCCCGATCATGTGACCACTGTAGTAGCCAACCAAGGTGGTCACGTGATCGGGAAGTCTATCCCGCCCCCTAGGTGTCAAGGCGCACTTAACGGGATGCTAGGGCTGGACAGGAAGGGGTTAACTTTGGTTATTCCCGGGGCACCATCCATTGCGGTCATTACACCAAAGGTGTGTCTGGCCTAAGCACTGTCAGGAGTCTGCAGCTCTATATAAGACTCTTTTCCTATTGGTCATTCTTTTTGCAATGGGTGGTGTCTTTTATCTGGACTCTACTGTACAATGGGGGTTCCATTTACAATGAATGGCTATGCACCACAATGCACAGTATATGCATGGTGGTGCACTGTGGTACATTGGACTCTACTGTACAATACAAGTTCCATTTACACAATGAATGGCAGCGCACCACAATGCATGCTACATGCGTTGTACTACACTATGGTTTGCTGCAGGGCCGATCCTAGGGTCACAGACGCCTGGGTGCAGAAATATTTCTGGCGCCCCCACATGGGCGTGGTCATCTTACAAACTCCTCCCCTTTACACATCTTTCTATGGCAACCACTCAAACACAGAGATGCTCCCCTAAGAAGTCTTCGTTACCCTGGGATTCTCCCATAATCTTCTAACAATAACAAAAAATACAGGAAGAGCGTACACTAATGAGACCTGGAGGGGAGTCTCTGATGCACACAGAGAGGGCGTCTGTTAGAGAGTCTGTTAGAAAGAGCCCCCAGACATGATACGAGACGGTCAGAGACTGCAGACATGATACAAGAGACGGTCAGAGACTGCAGACATAGCACAGGAGAAGGTCAGAGACTACAGACATGATACAGGAGATGGTCAAAGACTGCAGACATACTAGAGGAGATGGTCAGAGACTGCAGACATAGTAAAGGAGATGGTCAGAGACTGTAGATATATTACAGGAGACAGTCAGAGAGTTCAGACATATTACAGGAGATGGTCAGAGACTGCAGACATATTACAGGAGACGGTCAGAGACTGCAGACATACTACAGGAGGCGGTCAGAGACTGCAGACATATTACAGGAGATGGTCAGAGACTGAATACAGTACATGAGATGGTCAGAGACTGCAGACATAGTACAGGAGATGGTCAGAGACTGCAGACATACTACAGGAAGCGGTCAGAGACTGCAGACATATTACAGGAGATGGTCAGAGACTGCAGACATATTACAGGAGATGGTCAGAGACTGCAGACAGTACATGAGATGGTCAGAGACTGCAGACATATTACAGGAGATGGTCAGAGACTGCAGACATAGTACAGGAGATGGTTAGAGACTGCAGACATATTACAGGAGATGGTCAGAGACTGCAGACATAGTACATGAGATGGTCAGAGACTGCAGACATAGCACAGGAGATGGTCAGAGACTGCAGACATAGTACAGGAGATGGTCAGGGACTGCAGACATAGCACAGGAGATGGTCAGAGACTGCAGACATAGTACAGGAGATGGTCAGAGACTGCAGACATAGTACAGGAGATGGTCAGAGACTGCAGACATAGTACAGGAGATGGTCAGAGACTGCAGACATAGTACATGAGATAGAAAATGTGTGAATGAAGCAGCGCTAGCGACAATGGACCAAATAATAAATATGTTACCGCTGCTGTAAAAAAGTACTAATACTTGAAAAATAAAAAAGCAAAACATATACAGCGCTGGTAGAAAATATATAACCACACCATAAATAAACTATATATAAAGTGCTCAGTGCAATATTGTTACACATAAATCCATAAATAACATAGGTAGTGGATATTGATATATATAGTGAGTGCAATACACAAATCAGCTGCCACTTGCCAATATACCACATATATAAAGTGCAAATTACAAAAGATATGCAATCGGTGCTACCCAATTGCTGGAAAAAAGTGAAAAGTATATTGTGTACTAAAAAATTTGGAATAATAAATGCTGATAAATAATCCTAAATAGATACCATCAGCTGGGCTACTACACAGGGCTCTTAACAACAGCCTCACTGGAAAGCAAACAGCAGCTCTTCACCCTGTGTTGTCAGTCAATCACCATGGATGTTAAGAAGTGATGCCTCTGATGTAGATATAGATATGAATTGGCTGATGTTCATAACAGATAGGTCATATACTTGCAGATGTCGACCCCAAAAAACAAAGAGAAAGGTAATATGGTGAAGTATTGCGGAGCTAAAAAGTCACTTGCGCATCAAAGCGCTACTCACAGAATCCTCGGTTGCAATCAGGCATGTCAGAAAACTTCAGCGATCGCCGCTAACAGCGTGCGTTCCACGGAAACAGGAAGAAGCGTCACTGGTTAGACGTGAGTCGGATGTTTTGTCGACGCGTTTCGCCCCTCCCCCAGGGCGTCTTTAAAGGACTTAAAGGTTAAGTATCGCGGAAGTTTTCTGACATGCCTGATTGCAACCGAGGATTCTGTGAGTAGCGCTTTGATGCGCAAGTGACTTTTTAGCTCCGCAATACTTCACCATATTGCCTTTCTCTTTGTTTTTTTGGGGTCGACATCTGCAAGTATATGACCTATCTGTTATAAACATCAGCCAATTCATATCTACATCTACATCAGAGGCATCACTTCTTAACATCCATGGTGATTGACTGACAACACAGGGTGAAGAGCTGCTGTTTGCTTTCCAGTGAGGCTGTTGTTAAGAGCCCTGTGTAGTAGCCCAGCTGATGGTATCTATTTAGGATTATTTATCAGCATTTATTATTCCAACTTTTTTAGTACACAATATACTTTTCACTTTTTTCCAGCAATTGGGTAGCACCGATTGCGTATCTTTTGTAATTTGCACTTTATATGTGTGGTATATTGGCAAGTAGCAGCTGATTTGTGTATTGCACTCACTATATATATCAATATCCACTACCTATGTTATTTATGGATTTATGTGTAGCAATATTGCACTGAGCACTTTATATATAGTTTATTTATGGTGTGGTTATATATTTTCTACCAGCGCTGTATATGTTTTGCTTTTTTATAGTACATGAGATGGTCAGAGAGTGCAGACATTACAGGAGACGGTCAGAGACTGCAGACATTACAGGAGACGGTCAGAGACTGCAGACATATTACAGGAGATGGTCAGAGACTGCAGACATATTACAGGAGATGGTCAGAGACTGCAGACACAGTACAGGAGATGGTCAGAGACTGCAGACATAGTACATGAGATGATCAGAGACTGCAGACATAGCACAAGAGATGGTCAGAGACTGCAGACATAGTACATGAGATGATCAGAGACTGCAGACATGATACAGGAGATGGTCAGAGACTGCAGACATAGCACAGGAGGCGGTCAGAGAGTGAAGACATATTACAGGAGATGGTCAGAGAGTGCAGACATATTACAGGAGACGGTCAGAGACTGCAGACATAATACAGGAGATGGTCAGAGACTGCAGACATATTACAGGAGATGGTCAGAGACTGTAGACATAGCTCAGGAGATGGTCAGAGACTGCAGACATAGCACAGGAGATGATCAGAGACTGCAGACATATTACAGGAGATAATGGCCGATCGGCCCTCACCTGACCCAGCAACAATGGTTCCTCTGATCAGGAATCAGCTCACTCTGAATTGCCCGTGGCGACTCTGCTGGGTAGAGCCCAGATCTGTATTCTGGCAATGACTCCATTCCTTTCTCCGCCAGGGATGGTGGTAGGCTGTGTGGCTTTCCCTCTGGTGGTGCAGGGCAGCGGGGTTCTCTCTCTGATGGTGTTCCCTCAGCACTGCCCTCTCCCTCTGGAGTCCTGTGTGTAGTTCCCTGAAAGCATTCCCGGGCTCCTAGCTCTCTCTCTCCCATTCAGCTGGGCATGCTGTGTGGGCTGCAGTCTCCGTGTTACAGTGGGGCTGCCAGTCCTCAGGACTACATGTCCCACAATCCTCTTCTCTGCTCATTTTTTTATTCTATTTCTTCCCTGGCCGATATGAAGGTGGGGGAAGAAACATAGTGGGCAGCTGTGCTGGCAAGCACTGCTCACTGGTACAGCAGCGTGAGGGGAGGGAGAGGTAGGGGGAAAGAAGAGCCCGCGGCTGCAGTGGCGTCACTAGGGTTTGTGTCACTCAGTGCGGTAAAACATGGTGTCTCCCCCCTCTCCACCAACTTCAGTCGCCCCTCAGTACAGACCCCCTCCACTAAGTATAGACCCCTCCATCAGTGCAGACCCCCCACTAAGTATAAACCCCTCCCTCAGTACAGACCCCCCTCCATTAGTACAGAACCCCCAGGACAAACCACCCCCTCCATTAGTAAAGACCCCCTGACAAACCACCCCCCTCCATTAGTACAGATCACCCATAAACCACCCCCCATTAGTACAGACCGCCCTCAGGACAAACTACCCCCTCCATTAGTACAGACCCGCCACACAAACCACCCCCCTCCATTAGTACAGACCCCTCCACAAACCACCCCCCTACATTAGTACAGACCCCCCATTAGTACAGACCCCCCTCAGGACAAACTAACCCCCTCCATTAGCACAGACCCCCCACACAAACCACCCCCCTCCATTAGTACAGACCCCCACACAAACCACCCCCCTCAATAAGTACAGACCCCCCACAAATCACCCCCGCTCCATTAGTACAGACCCCCCCACAAACCACCCCCCCTCCATTAGTACAGACCCCCACAAACCACCCCCCTCCATTAGTACAGACCCCCCCACAAGCCACCCCCCCTCCATTAGTACAGACCTCCCCACAAACCACCCCCCCTCCATTAGTACAGACCCCCCACACAAACCACCCCCCTCCATTAGTAGTAGAGACCCCCCTCCATTAGTACAGACTCCCCCCACAAACCCCCCCCCCCTCCATTAGTACAGACCCCCCACTCAGGACAAACCCCACCTGGGCGGCAGCTGAAGAGGGGAGGACAGTGTGCAGCCGCGCCGCCCAGGTGGAGAAGATCGTGACAGAGAGGAGAAGAACAAATAACAGGCACTGCACGCCGCACGGCATGACCCGCCCCACCCCCCAATGACGTCACTGTGCAGGTCTCTGTCCGAACAGAGACAGCTGCTCTGATCTCCTCTGACAGGAGGATGGAGGGGGGAAGGACGTGGGCAGGAAACACAGCGGCGGCGGTGAGCGGCTAAGAGAGCGGCCTCTGGACACCAACAAGGAGAGGAGAAGGAGGGAGAGGAGCACTCTGGCGCTTGAGCGCTCCCACCTCTGTGGCACCCGGGTGAACTGCACCCCATGCACCCACCTAGGATCGGCCCTGGTTTGCTGGACTCCACTGTACAATAGGGGTTTCATTTAGGCCTCTTGCACATGATACTCCTGTTTGAGCATCTACTTTTTTTAGGCTGGGTTTTTTGTATGTATTTTCGCACACATTTCCACGCAGGCATGAAAGCTTGTTCCCGCCTTGACATTGTAAGGCCTCTCGCACACACCGCAGCTTGAAAATGCTCAGTACAGATTATTTTTTTTCCTGAGCTAAAATACAGATTATTGATTGTAATGTGCCTGTGCACACAGGAGCGTAAACAAGCGCTGTGTATTCTTCAAAAAAAATAGAAAAATCTGCCGTTTTTGGTCAGTAATTTGCACAGATTTGTCCATTGACATTGTGAATGCGAGAACAAGCTTCCGCGCATGCGTGCGAATTTGCGCGAAACGCATATGTGCAAAAATATGCGAAAACGCATATATAAAAAAAAAAAAACGTCTGAGAAAATAGATGCTCAAACAGGAGTATCGTGTGCAAGAGGCCTAAATGGACAAAACTGTAAGAATTTGCATGAAAATGCCAAAAATGACCAAAAATGCAGACTTTTCTTTTTTTTTTTTACTGAAGAGCACACGGCGCTTGTTTACGCTCCTGTGTGCACAGGCACATTACAATGAATGGTCTGTATTTTAGCTCAATAAAAAAATAAGCTGCACTGAGCTTTTTCGAGCTGCGGTGCGCAAGAGGCCTTGCAATGAATGGCAGTGCACCACAAGGCTCAGTATATGCGTTGTGGTGCAATATGGTACATCGGGCTCTACTGTTCCATTTACACAATGAATGGCAGTGCACACACAACGCATGGTGTTTGCATTGTAGTGCACTGCGGTACGTTTGGCTCTACTGTACAATGGGGGGTTCCATTTACAATGTGCAGCACTGTGGGGCACTATGGTGTGCTGAACTCTACTGTACAATAGCTTTTCATTTACAATGAATGGCAGCGCACCACAGTGCATGGTATATGTGTTTTGGTGAACTACAATACATTAGGCCAGTGATGGTGAACCTTGGCACCCCAGATGTTTTGGAACTACATTTCCCATGATGCTCCACTACACTGCAGAGTGAATGAGCATCATGGGAAATGTAGTTCCAAAACATCTGGAGTGCCAAGGTTCGCCATCACTGCATTAGGGTCTACTGTACAATGGGGGGGTTCCATTTACAGTGAATGGCAATGCACTAGTGTGAATGGGCCCCAAAGGGCCACTCCACCCATATTGTATTTCACTTGTGATGGATATTATTGGCTGAACTGCTCACCAATGGCTTTCTGTATTTGCTGGCACATCAGCAGAACGATGTCTACGCCCCCCTATCTCTGGCTCCGCCCACCTATAGAGCCCATTTATAAGGCAGGCTCACACTCTCTGATGGGCCGGAGTGAGAACAGGGGGGAGGAAACTCTTGCCATTGGGGGTCACCAAGAATGATCAGAATTTGGTGAATTATTCATCTCGTCGGAATCTATCCAAAAAAAAAATGAGATAGACTTTCCGGCTGGACTGGCCCTTTAATAAATCAGTCTGAGGGACGCAGGTCACATGATCACAGTCACTGTATAGCAGGGGTAGGGAACCTGGGGCTCTCCAGCTGCTGCAGAACTCATGCCTCTGGGAGTAGTTGTAACTGCCAGCCTTGCAATGCCTCATGGGAAATGTAGTTCCACAACATCTAGAGGTCCCCCAGGTCCCCTCCCCCCTGCTGTATAGAGTGTCGCCGCTTCCGTTAAATGTAAATTGAAACAAATCTGTGTCACGTCAAAAGTTTTATGTACAAATAAACCGCGTGGGATCGGCCTACCACTGAGATTCTACATCCTACAGCACCCCAACCGCCTACAGGTTCCAGCATGCTGTGGGGTACCTGGGAATGCTGGGACTTGTAGTCCCCCCTATGTGGGTGGAGGACTGCGGCTGATCCTGACGCCGTCATAAAAAAAAAAAGCAAAAAAATAGTTTTGTAGGTCAAGTCTGTAAAGTATGATGTGCAATATGGCTTAGACTGATAGATTACTGATCTGTAGATTTTGTACACATTGTAGAATATGAAATGATATAGAAAAGATTTTACCAAAAAGTATCTAAATTGTGGATCTAAATGACCCGATTAAACTTTACAAGTGTGAAGAGATCCTGTCTGCCCCGTGTCTCTTTGTTCTAAAATACAGAAGTGATCAGGAACTGATTTATAAAAAAAATGAAAACAAAATGAACCCCCGCTCTTTTGACTGCAACAACTTTTTAACGACTTGACCTCCGGAAGGTTTTACCCCCCCCCCCTTCATGACCAGGCCATTTTCTGCTATTCAGCACTGCACTACTTTAACTGGTAATTATGCGGTCATGCATCACCGTACCCAAATGGAATTTGTATCATTTATTTTTTCACACAAATAGAGCTTTCTTTTGGTGGTATTTATTCACCACTGGGGTTTATATGTTTTTGCTGTGTAAATGAAAAAATATCCAAAATTTAAAAAAAAAAATGTTTCTTTGTTTCTGTCATAACATTTAGCAAATAAATCATCTTTTTTCATAAATTCAGGTCAAAATGTAATCTGCTACATTCCTTCGGTAAGAATTACCCAAATCAGTGTATTTTATTTAGTCTGCAGAAAAGTTATAGAGTCCACAAACTATGATATATATCTGAATATCGATTGATATCTTGAATATTTGTGATTGATCAATCTTGATGAACTGATGGATTATCTAATTTCTCAACACCCCGAAAATGCCGAGGACTGTAAAAATATCCCCCAAATTCCCCCTTTTCGGAAAGCAGACAGATATTTAGACAGTCCGAGGTATTTAGTAAGAGGCATGGCGAGTTTTTTTTAAATTGTCATTTATTTGTCTCAATTTTTTGAAAAATAAAGAAATTAAATAAAATCTCTTTTTTTTCACAATTTTTAAGTGTTCCTGTATAGCAAGACCACTTACTGTTATCTCACATATATATTATTATTATTATAGCCAAATTTACCACCCTAACTCCTCCCACAGTTTTTACACTACATAGACAAGTAATATACCGAAACGTGTGGATTGTTCCCGATTGGTGCGCTATTACTTTGTGGAACGTTTCGCCGAATGGTTCACGAAATATCGTAGTTTTTGCGGAAAATTGGTCCCATAGGAATGAATGGCGGAAATGTTCAATGTCATTTAATTGGAGTGCTATTACCTTGTGGAACTTTGTGAAAAGCTGAAAAATACCAGTGTGAATCCGGAATCAATGTCATTTAATTGGTGTGATATTACTTTGTGGAACGTTTCACCGAATGGTTCACAAAATATCGTCCTTTTTGCGGTGAAATTGGTCCCATAGGAATGAATGGCGAAATGTTCAAAACTAGAGTGGGAGGTGACAAAAGCTGACAACCCCATGATCAGCCAAAACATTATGACCGCCCCATGAAAAAAAAAATATTTTTGAAAAAAAAATAATAATAATTTTTGGAAAAAAAAAAAAAAATTTTGAAAAAAAAAAAATCATTTTTGAAAAAAAAAAATCATTTTTGAAAAAAAAATTATTTAAAAAAATAAAAATCATTTAAAAAAAAAAATTATTTAAAAAAATAAAAATCATTTTTTTTTTTTTTTTTTTTTTTTTTTTTATCTTCAGATAATTTTATTGAACAAATGCATTTAGCTGTGTTTCTTCTTCTATAACATAGAATGTACAACACTTGGAACATAATGTGAAGACTGATGTAGCGCTTGAGAAAATGTGAATTCATTATAGTTCAATAAGCCAAACAGTGGCTTTAAAATGCATTACGTTTTTTTTTTTTTTTTTTTTTTACAATTTCTTTTTTTCCAATAGTTTTTTATTGAAAAGTTTCTCTTAATCACAGGTTACATGGTATGCATCATAAGGTACACGGGTATACAGTTGTAAGTATTAAGACATGCTGTACAGATGATAGCAAGAGCTAGATATCCACACATGTAACTGTAGGTATTGAGAGAGTATAGTTCAAGGTAACTCAGTATTTAACTAACAGCATATAACAAAGGTGTTCTTATGAAATTCTAAAGGTGATAACCTGTGGGAGGGGTAAAAAGGGGGGAGAAGGGGATAGGGGGGAGGAGGAGGGGAAGGGGGACTGGGGACAGGTGGAGTAGGGGGGAGGAGGGGGGGAAGGAGGGGGGGTGGGGAGGAGGAGAGCAGTAACGATGAAATATCTATCAAGGTAAGATTGTTACCTGTTATTGTTTGAGGCGTGCCATTTGTACCAAGGGTTCCAAAGGTCTAGTGTTTTAGAGTGGTGCTGTGATCCTTGTGATAGAAGTGTTTCATATGTGTAGTGTGTTTGAACTACTTTAACTACTTCTGCTATTGGGGGAATGATGTTTGATTTCCAGTTTCTTGTTAGAAGGAGCTTAGTTGCTAGGAGGATGTGTACGGTCACCTGTCTAAGATGTGTGGGTAGCTCATCGATGTTGAGGTTGAGGATTGCTAACTGTGGAGTGAGAGTGATGGGAAGATGTAGAACTTCTCGTAGCATGTTTTGTACCCCCAGCCATAATTGTTGTAAGTGAGGGCATGTCCAGAGGATGTGGAGGAGGGTGCCAGTTTGGCCGCAGCCACGCCAGCAGTCATGTGAAGCGTGAATATTAAACTTGGCAAGTCTATGAGGGGTTAGGTACCATCTCATTAATGTTTTCTGTGTCACTTCCCATAAGGATGTACAGGAAGTTGCCTTATATACTGAGTTGATTGCTGTTAGCCATTGGTAGTCAGTGAATTGTAAGTTTAGGTCTGTCTCCCAATCCAGGAGTGGTTTGGATTTGAAAAAAGTGTTTTTTTCTTGTAGAAGTAAATAAATGAGGGAGACTCCTTTGGGTTTGGTATTGTCAGAGAAGAAGAATTCCCATAGTTTTATGGGCAATGCTCCTTCTAGGGATGGGTATGTTGTGAGGCATTTTTTTAATCTATAGTATGTTAAGAAGTCTTTAGTGGGTGCGCTGTATTCTTTTTGGACCTGTGGGTAGGATTTTGTGGACGTGATGTTGCGGAGGTCTTGCGTGTATTTAATCTTGTCAGAGAGCCATTGTGGGAAGAGCAGGTCTGGGGTCAGGTGTTTTAAGGTATTGATAGGAATTAGAAGGGGTTTGGTCGGGAGGTGTGACCATCTAGTGTGGTGTAGGATTCTCCAAGCTTTGATGGTGGCTTGGATAGGAGGAGAGTACTGTAGTAAGGAGTGGTTGTTTACAGGGGTACTGAATAGCCAATCGGTGAGGTTGGGGCCCGGTGTTTCGTTGTTTTCTATGGCGCTCCATAGAGTGGTTGGTGTAGGTTGAAACCAGTCTTTAAGTTGAGATATTATGGAGGCTAGATAATAATCTTTTATATCAATATGTCCCATACCTCCTTTAGATCTGTGTTTTATGAGTTTAGAGTGACTGCATCTAGCCTTCTTTCCTTGCCAGATAAATTGGTTTAGGATAGATTGGAGGGAGTTGAGGTATGTTGTTGGGAGAGGGATAGGTAGTGTGCGAAAAATGTAGAGGAGTTTAGGAAGGGCTATCATTTTGAACGCTGCTAGGCGTCCTGACCAAGTGAGTTCGAATTTAGAAATTTTTGATGTTTCCGTAATGAGCATTTGCCTAGCTTCTACATAGTTATAAGTAAATAGACCTTTTGTGGATTTCGTTAGAGTTATTCCTAGATATTTTATTCCATGGTCGGCCCAAGGGTAAGGATATTCGGACATCAGGATGTTGCTGGCTACTGCATCTAGACCTAGACCTAGTATGAAGGATTTGTGTTCGTTGACCTTATAATACGAAACAGCGCTAAATTTGTTTAACAGCATTTGTACCGAAGCCAGGGAGGAGCGAGGGTTAGTAATCATTAATATAACGTCATCCGCAAATAAATTGATTTTGTGTTCAATATCACCTATCTTAAAACCTGTTATGTTACAAGATTGTCGGATGTGTTCTGCTAAGGGTTCCATTATGAGGTTGAAAATAATTGGTGATAGCGGGCATCCTTGACGGGTGCCGTTTGTGATGGAAAATGGTTTGGAAAGCATTTCTGACGTATATACCCGAGCAGATGGTGCAGAGTAGAGTGCCATTATGGCGGACAATATAGGACCTTGAAATCCAAATTTGTTTAAGGTGGCCTGTAGGTACTTCCAGTGTACTCTATCGAACGCCTTCTCTGCGTCCAGAGACAGGAGCAGAGAAGGCGTTCGGGTCAACTCGGCATTGTGAATGATGTTGACAATCCTGCGAGTTGCATCGGATGTCTGTCTGCCCTTAGTGAAGCCTGATTGATCTTTATGGATCAGTAGTGGCATTAAGTTGAACAATCTATTGGCTATTAGTTTAGCGTAAATCTTTGTGTCTAGGTTAAGCAGAGAGATGGGTCTGAAATTTTGTGCGTGGGTGGGTTCCTTACCTGGCTTCGGTATAGTGACGATCAGAGCATTGAGCATTTCAGGAGGGAGAGAGGAGGATGAGGCAGCGTCGTTGAATACTAAAGACATATATGGTGCTAGAATTGTACTGAATTTTTTGTAGTATTCGCCTGTAAGGCCGTCAGGTCCCGGTGATTTGTTAGGGGGTAAGGTTGTAATTATGGTACATATTTCTGAGTCTGTGAAAGGGGTGTTCAGTGCGGATAATTGGTCTGTAGTCAGTTTAGGAAGTTTGATTTCCCGTAGGAAAGATTCAATGTCGTGTAGGGAAGGCTGTTGAAGTGAGATATCATCTTTCAGGTTGTAAAGCGTGTTATAATAGTGGCTGAATGCGTCAGCAATGGATTGTGGGTCAGTGAGTTTTTGTTTGGTAGCAGGATGGTATAGGTGCGTTATTTTTGTTTTTGAGTAGTGACCTTTTAGTCTATTAGCCATGGTTTTTCCGGCCTTATTGCCAGTGGAGTAGTGTTTCGCTCTAAAGTATGTATGTGCTTTCTCAAAGGTTTGTAAGAGGTGGGCTCTTAATTCTTGTCTGAGTGTGTCTAACTGTTTTTTGAATGTTGGGTTAGGGGAAGCTTGGATTTGGGTTTCTAGAATTTTGATGTTAGAAGTCAGTGAATTTAGACGCTGTGATCTCATCCTTCTCTCTCTGGCTCCAATTTGTATAAGAATCCCTCTTATGAATGCTTTATGGGCATTCCAGAGAATGGAGTTGTCTTGTACAGAGCCTGAGTTGGAGGTGAAGTATTCTTCTAGGCAGGTCTTGATGTGCATCACGTGGGTAGGTGAGTTGAGGATTGCAGCATTCGCTCTCCAGAGCCGAGTTCGGGAGATTGTTGGGGAATCTTCTAGGGTGATAGTGACTGGTGCGTGATCGGACCACGTGATAGTGTCAATCGTTGATGAGGAGATTTTGGGTAGTGTCCATTTGTCTACTAGGAAGTAGTCTATTCTCGAGTAAGAATTATGCCGGGGTGAGAAGTAAGAGTAGTCTCTTTCTGTGGTGTGGTGACATCTCCATATGTCATATAGGTCGTTAGATCTGATGAGTGTTCCCATCGGGGAAGGTAGTCTGTGCGAATCAGTGGAGGAGTCTACTGCGTTGTCTGGTACTATGTTGAAGTCTCCGCATATTATTAGGTGGCCTTGTTTGAAGCGGTGAATTTTTTTCATCAGTTTGGTGAGAAATTGGATTTGTTTCTGGTTGGGAGCGTAGATTGTGACGATGGTGTATCTAGTGGCGTCCAGAGTGCAATCTAAAGCTAGATATCTGCCTTCCGTGTCTATAAGACTGTTGTGGAGAGTGAAGGAGCAAGAGTTCTTGATAGCTATCATGACCCCTCTTTTCTTTTCCGGACCGGATGATTTAAATATGTGTGAAAAATTTTTGTTGGTGCAGAGGGGTTCCGCTGAGGCTTTAAAGTGAGTTTCCTGAACACAGAGGACCTCGCAGTGGGCATCGTGGGCGGTGCGCCACAGAGAAGCCCTCTTGGAGGGGTGGTTTAGGCCCTTCACATTTAGTGATAAGAATTTAGGCATTATGTATTAATGTGGAGGATGTGTATATTTCGTCAGTACTTACAGTTCTTTGCGTTGTCGGCGTAGTAGCCGTGTGGTCCTTGGTGGTCGTTGATGTGGTCGATTAGACTGGATGTCAGGTTGAAGTTGATCGAGTTCTGAGGAGCTGAGGCTCTCCGGGAGGGAACGGGTCACAGACAAAAAGGAGATAAAGGAAAAGTTAGTAGGTCAGGAAGGACGGAGGAGGAAGAGGCAGCAGTAATCTAGAGGACTGCTGGTCAGTGTGAGGGTAAAGTTCGTGAACTATCTGTAACGAGCAGGCACCGGATCGGAGTGCTAATGATGAGTTAAGAGCATCACTACCTGGTGTTTAGGTGTTGAAGTTGGTATGCGCTCCTTTTGCGTAGGCATGGGAGTTTCCAGGATGGGATGGTTGGGTTGGCTGATCTACTTCGGGGATGATGCCCCAGGTCCGGAGCAGCTTTATGCCTTCTTCCACTGTGTGGATGTTATGCCTAGCCCCATTTTTGGTGACTACTAGCTTGGTTGGAAATCCCCATTGAAACGGAATTTTGTGGTTGTGAAGTGGTTTTGTAATGGTCTGCAGCTGACGACGTTGTTGGCGGGTAAATTGGGAGATATCAGGAAAGAGTTGCAGCTTGGAGTATGGGGCTGGAAGTTGTCCCAACCGTCTGGATTGTGCCAGTAGCATATCTTTTGCGTGATAGAAATGTATTCTCATCAAGGTGTCTCTGGGTACTTCTGTGGGTAGGTGTGGCGGCTTTGGCAGTCGATGAATTCGATCGACTATGGTTTCGATCGGTGGTAAGTCAGGGAGGAGTGTGGAGATGAGTGTCCTCGCGTATGTATTCAGGTCAGCTGGGAGGATGTTTTCAGGTATGCCTCTAATTTTAACATTGTTGCGTCTCGAACGGTCCTCGAGGTCCGCCATTTTGGCTCTAACCCAGTGGTGTTCATCGCGGGTATGGTCGTGGGCATCTACCAAATCGTTAACCGTTTCAGTCATAACAGCCATCTGTTTTTCAATTTGGCCTATCTTATTGCCAGTGTGTACCATTTCTGATTTAAAGGCAGTGAACATGGAGGATATGTCATTGTGGAGGGAGCTATGGAGTGAGATCAGCATCTCCTTCAGCATTGTATCAATTACAGGTTGATTAGATGTGGGGAAGGCCGCTATAGGGGAGGATAGTGGTGTCTGGGCGAGTAGCTGATCTAGTGCAGGCCTTACCTCCTGAGCCTGTGCAGCGTTATCCAGTCGCATCCGCGATTTAGCTGGGCTGTTTGAAGTGGAGGATGATCCTGATGGTGGCTGGGAGCTTGAGGAGTATTCCTGAGGTAGGATTGAGGGGTCATTTTCGTCAGGCAGATCTGTATAGGAGTCTGCAGAAAGCTGTGTCTCTGAGGGCTGTGAGGCGCCGCGGGCGCCATCTTGGATTCGTTCTGCCTGTGTGACTGAGTAGAAATCTGTCAGTTTTTTCGGTTGTCGGTATTCTTTCCGTTTTCTGGAAGTTCCGATCTGGGTCCCCGCTGTGTGGGGGTGAGAGGAGTGCATTTTGTGGTCTGGTGGAGTGATTTTTAAGGTTGATGTCTCCGATCGGTGCAGGAGCTGTGAAGTCAGGCTTCCATGCTGCTCGGCGGTTAGCCACGCCCCCCATAAAAATCATTTTTGAAAAAAAAATTTTTTGAAAAAAAAAAAATCTTTTGAAAAAATGTTCAGCTCTTTCAGCTAATGATGGGACTTCAACTGTTTTACTACTATTTATACTTTTTAAAATATTAAGCTTTTTAACACTTTTCACAGTTACTCCGCCCACCCCACCCAGTTACTCCTCCCACTCCAGTTGTAGAGACAAGAACACTTTTCACAATTTCCCCCGAAATTGTAGCTTTTCTAGTTTATTTTATTTTTTTTACATACTGTCACCAGTGCAGTACAATGTCATCATATGACTTGTGTGTTAGTGATAATAAATATGGACTGGTGACAGTATGTCACTATTTTACATCCTGTCATCAGAGTAGTTGTCACCTTAGTGACACTGTTTTACGCTGGGGGGGGAGGGGTTGAACAGGTATTTTTTTAAAACTGTTATTGCTTATAATAGTGATGATGACTGTTATAAGTAATAGTTAACTGTCATGACTGGCTTTCCATTCACTACAGCTTGCTTACTGTTATGATCGGCAACATCTAAATCACATGTTACAGGGCGCTGTGATTGGCCCAGGTACCCACAGCAGACCAATCACAGCATCACAACAGTGACCAAGCGGTTGATGAATAAAAGCCATTCATGACAGTTTATGTTAAAGCGGAACCTCCAGTCATTTTTTTATCTTTCCATCTATTAAATCTTCTGCCCTTGTTGTTGTTGTTTTACCTTTTGGATTGTAAAACATTTTTGTTTCTGCCAGTAAATCCCTTATACAGCCCACTTCCTGTTTCTTGTCTGGTCATTGGCCTAGGCTTATGACACCATGCACAGCTCTCTCTCTCACTCTCGTGAGAATTTACCAGGAAGGGAGAGAGCGGGGTGAGTCATAAGAGGGCCAATGAGAGCTGCAGAGCCGGAGGTGTGCCTTTGTGTAAATCCAGGAAGTGAGCAGACAGCAGCTTGAGCTGCCCACAGTTAAAATGGACGCAGCCAGACTCAGTGGAGGGAGATTTCTGCAGCATATTTGGCAAGTACAGAATAACAGTATATATAAAATAATATGCAAAGTGGTTGGAGGAGAAGCTTCAGAATGGCAAAGATGTTTTTATTACAAATTATGTGAGCAGACGGCAGTTCCTCTTTAACGACTTGACCTCCGGAAGGTTGACCTCAACCCGATAGAACACCTTTGGGAGGAATTAGAGCGGAGACTGTGAGCCAGGCCTTCTCGTCCAACATCAGTGCCTGACCTCACAAATGCGCTTCTGGAAGAATGGTCAGACATTCCCATAGACACCCTCCTAAACCTTGTGGACGGCCTTCCCAGAAGAGTTGAAGCTGTTATAGCTGCAAAGGGTGGGCCAACTCAATATTGAACCCTACAGACTAAGACTGGGATGCCATTAAAGTTCATGTGCGTGTAAAGGCAGGCGTCCCAATACTTTTGGTAATAAAATGTATATACAGTGCCTTGAAAAAGTATTCATACCCCTTGACATTTTCCACATTTTCTCATGTTACAACCAAAAACGTAAATGTATTTTATTGGGATTTTATGTGATAGACCAACACAAAGTGGCACATAATTGTGAAGTGGAAGGAAAATATTAAATGGTTTAAATTTTTTTTTTACAAATAAATATGTGAAAAGTGTGGGGGGTACATTTGTATTCAGCCCCCTTTAATCTGATACCCCTAACTAACATCTAGTGGAACCAATTGCCTTCAGAAGTCACCTAATTAGTAAATAGAGTCCACCTGTGTGTCATTTAATCTCAGTATAAATACATCTGTTCTGTGAAGCCCTCAGAGGTTTGTTAGAGAACCTTAGTGCACAAACAGCATCATGAAGGCCAAGGAACACACCAGACAGGTCAGGGATAAAGTTGTGGAGAAGTTTAACCGCTTTCCGACCAGCCGCCGTCATTATACTGCAGCAGGTTGGCTCTCCTGCGCTAAACGCCGTAGGTGTATGTCAGTCTTTGCACAGGAGATAGTTGGCGCGCCCCGCGGGAGCGTTGCACGTGGGTCCGGAGGACTTGATGGTCGCCGGTGACCCGCGATCGTTATGCACAGAGGCAGAACGGGTAACTGCGTATGTAAACAAGGCGATTCCCTGTTCTGCCAGATGACATGTCAGAGATCTTCTGTTCCCAGTGATCTCTGTCAGGTCCCTTGCAGCCCATCCCCCCCTACAGTTAGAACACACCCAGGGAACACACTTAACCCCTTGATTGCCCCCGAGTGTTAACCCCTTTCCTGCCAGTGCCATTTATACATTGATCGGTGCATTTTTTATAGCACTGATCAATGTAATAATGTCACTGGTCCCCAAAAAGTGTAATTTGGGGTCAGATTTGTCCACCGCAATGTCGCAGTCCCACTAAAAATCGCAGATCGCCGCCATTACTAGTAAAAACAATAAATAAAAGTCCCTAAATCTACCCCATAGTTTGTAGATAACTTTTGCGCAAACCAATCAATTTACGCTTATTTCAATTTTTTTTTCCAAAAATATGTAGAAGAATATATTTTGGTCTAAACTGACAAATAAATTTGTTTTTTTATATTTTTTTTGGGGGGGGGGGGGGGATATGTATTATAGCAGAAATGTAAATTTTTTTTTTTTTTTTTCAAAACTGTCCGTCTTTTTTTGTTTATAGTGCAAAAGAATAAAAACCGCAGAGGTGTTCAAATACCACCAAAAGAAATCTCTATTTGTGGGAAAAAAAGGGCGTCAATTTTGTTTGGGTGAAACGTCGCACGACCGCGCAATTGTCAGTCAAAGCGACACAGTGCCGGATCACAAAAAATGGCCTGGTCATTAAAGGGGCAAATCCTTCTGGGGCTGAAGTGGTTAAAGCAGTGTTAGGTTATAAAAAAAATATCCCAAGCTTTCAGAAAATGGAAAGAGTATGGCACAACTACAAACCTACCAAGACATGGCCGTCCACCTAAACTGACCGGCCGGGCAAGGAGAGCATTTATCAGAGAAGAGCCAAGAGGTCCATGGTAACTCTGGAGGAGCTGCAGAGATCCACAGCTCAGGTGGGAGAATCTGTCCACAGGACAACTATTAGTCGTGTTCTCCACAAATCTGACCTTTATGGAAGAGTGACAAGAAGAAAGACATTGGTGAAAGAAAGTCATAAGAAGTCCTGTTTGCAGTTTGTGAGAAGTCATGTGGAGGACACAGAAAACATGTGGAAGAAGGTGATCTGGTCAGATGAGACCAAAATTGAACTTTTTGGCCTAAAAGCAAAACGCTATGTGTGGGGGGAAACTAACACTTCACATCACCCTGGACACACCATCCCCACCGTGAAACATGGTGGTGGCAGCATCATGTTGTGGAGATGCTTTTCTTCAGCAGGGACAGGGAAGCCGGTCAGAGTTGATGGGAAGATGGATGGAGCCAAATACAGGACAATCTTAGAAGAAAACCTGTTAGAGTCTGCAAAAGACTTGAGACCGGGGTGGAGGTTCACCTTCCAGCAGGACAACGACCCGAAACATACAGCCAGAGCTACAATGGAATGGTTTAGATCAAAGCATATTCATGTGTTAGAATGGTCCAGTCACAGTCCAGACCTAAATCACATTGAGAATCTGTGGAAAGACTTGAAAATTGCTGTTCACAGACGCTCTCCATCCAATCTGACAGAGCTTGAGATATTTTGCAAAGAAGAAGAATGGGCAAAAATGTCCCCCTCTAGATGTGCAAAGCTGGTAGAGACATCCCCAAAAAGACTTGCAGCTGTAATTGCAGAGAAAGGGGGTTCTACAAAGTATTGACTCCGGGGGGCGCCATACAAATGTCCCTCCCCCACACTTTTCACATATTTATTTGTGAAAAATGTTGAAAACCATTTATCATTTTCCTTCCACTTCACAATTATGTGCCACTTTGTGTTGGTCTATCACATAAAATCCCAATAAAATACATTCACGTTTGTGGTTGTAACATGACAAAAATGTGGAAAATGTCAAGGGGTATGAATACTTTTTCAAGGCACTATAATATTTGGGGGTTCTAAGTGAAAAAGTTAAAAAATTGCCCCAGTAGGCAGCAACTGGTTAAAATGTTACAAACAGAATTGAATAAGGTCCCCTTTGCTGGCTAGAGATCTGAGGTAGATGCTCCACACCACAAGTGAACAGTTCAGATATATTTTAATAGGTCGAAGGAGGAAACCAACATTTTTTTTTTAAGGCCCCAACATAGCCGGCTGCATCAGAGTTTCCAGACCGATGACACTGCCTATGGACAAAGTTGCACGATTGGTGGTAATTAGACCAGTACAGTCTCAGGCACAGGGGTCTTCTTTATTTCCTAGCAGTGACGCTGCACTGCGGTGATAAGGATTCTTTCCTTGGCCTCCCTCTTCTGCCATTGGCTGGATGTGTGCAGGCCGAGCCTCGTACTGAGGTTATAAGCGGAAAGGGGCTCCATGGAGATGGGCCAGGAGTTTGGAGGTCTTTGGAAAAGCCTGAAGGCAGCTGAAGAGAACAACCATCATCTGCATCCGGGGAAGTGTCCTTCAATAACTGGAAGAGAAACAAAAGATCAGGTATTCAGAAAGAGATTTCTTCCAATCAGAAAACGTAATTTCCTGTGCATTCACTGGGACAGGAAGTCAGGGTGAATATTCCCAATGGGGACACAAACACCAATAGCAATTTTGACAGAGGTTCTAACCCCCTGGTGCCCAACTGGTGGCCCTTTGGCAGATCAATGTGCAGCCCCTGGGCCCCTGCCAACTGTGTTTGTATGTTCTTGCCTAGACTGACTTCCAGCAGTTAAAGGCCAATTGAACTTTTTGTTTAAATCTGCTAAATACATGTCACGTTCATAAAAGCAAAAGGTGTGCACAGCCTGAGTAGAAAAGCCAGTCCCCTGCCAGCATGCTGCAGAGTAGCACCCATACTCTCTGTATGCGGAAGCAGCAGCCTCTCTGCACATGCCCCCCCCCTGCTGACTCAGCTCTCCAATCAGCAGGGAGCAGGAGCTTTTCAATTGAGAGGCCTATAGGGGTTGTGTTGAGCCTCTGAAGACCACAGCAAGGGTGCCACTCTGCAGCATGCTGGCAGAGGACAGGATTTTCTACTCAGGCTGTGGCTGCTTTATAAAAAAAAGAAAAAGAAACACAACTGTAAAACTTTGCGCATCTTTTGGGAAGCAGTAATGTGGGTAAGTGACAATGACAAGGAAATGGCACCAACATCCCTGTAGATAAGTGTAGACAAGGGAAATTTTTCAGGGTGCCGGAAAAACAAGAAGAAGTCATTTCAATACTCCACAATATGTATAAAAAAAATGACAAGATTTTTATTGCTACATACAAGACTAAGTTAAAAGGTTTTTTTTGGTACAATGGAACCTCGGATTGCGAGTAACGCGGTTAACGAGCGTTTTCGCAATACAAGCACTGTATTTTTAAAAAACCTAACTCGGTTTATGAGTGTTGTCTCGCAAAACGAGCACGATTCAGGCCAAAGCGATGGGCAGTACCGCTTTTGGCCTGAGGTAGGGGGGGGGGCGCCGGAGCCGAGCAGAGCCGAACGTCCTATTCGGAAATGCACGGAAAGGCCCCGAGTACAGCACGGCTGACCTCGGCAAATCTCGGGTAGGAAGCCTTTCCGAGGTTTGCCGAGGTCAGCCGAACTGTTCTCTGGCCGCATGTGGTATTGCATCCCATTGAAGTCAATGCGGAACGAATTATTTTCGTTAACATTGACTTCAATGGGAAAACTCGCTTTGATATGCGAGTACTTTGGATTACGAGCATTCTCCTGGAACGGATTATGCTCCTAATCCGAGGTTCCACTGTATAAGTTATGTGCACATGTACAAGGAAACATCTAGAATTCAAAGCAGATGACAACATTGAATCACTCGGCAATAGCATTGGAGTGATTGTCCCGACATGTTTCGCCACTCTGGGCTCATCAGGAGATGATTTAAAGACAATGTAACACTGCATAGAACGAAACAAAATTAAAAACATTACATTGACTTAGAATACAATACAAAAAAATAGGAAATAAAAATAATAATGGTACGGTAGAGTAGGCTGTCGACTACCACGCCCATCACCAATCACTCACCCATATGAGGCTCTTTTGCCGGCGACTCAATGTCAAGTCAAGAAAAACCGTCACTGGGTAGTGCACATAAGAAGACGCCAAATAGGGCCCGAAAAAATTGTTTGGCTGGAATCTAACCAAAGGAGTAGTGCAAAAATTTATAAATGAAAATATCCTAAGTGAAAAATAAATCTACTATAAAAAATAGTTTAAGTGAAAGGGAGTGAGGAGAGGGGGCGGAGAAAGGACTAGGAAAAGGAAAATAAGGGAGGGAAGATGACAAGTAGGGAAGGAAGGGAAGAAGGGGGGAGGAGAGGGGGAAGAAAGGATGGAGGGGGGGAGGGGGATCTTTTATTTTGATGCACCTGAAATGCATTTAGCTGATTTTAACTGAAAGTTCAATTGGACATTAAATGCCCGAATTCTCTGCCCGTCTCCTGTATCATGTCTGCAGTCTCTGACCGTCTCCTTTATCATGTCTGCAGTCTCTGACCATCTCCTGTAATATGTCTGCAGTCTCTGACCATCTCCTGTAATATGTCTGCAGTCTCTGACCATCTCCTGTATCATGTCTGCAGTCTCTGACCATCTCCTGTATCATGTCTGCAGTCTCTGACCATCTCCTGTATCATGTCTGCAGTCTCTGACCATCTCCTGTATCATGTCTGCAGTCTCTGACCATCTCCTTTATTATGTCTGCAGTCTCTGACCATCTCCTGTAATATGTCTGCAGTCTCTGACCATCTCCTGTAATATGTCTGCAGTCTCTGACCATCTCTTGTATCATGTCTGCAGTCTCTGACCATCTCCTGTAATATGTCTGCAGTCTCTGACCATCTCCTGTATCATGTCTGCAGTCTCTGACCATCTCCTGTATCATGTCTGCAGTCTCTGACCATCTCCTGTATCATGTCTGCAGTCTCTGACCATCTCCTGTATCATGTCTGCAGTCTCTGACCATCTCCTGTATCATGTCTGCAGTCTCTGATCATCTCCTGTATCATGTCTGAAGTCTCTGACCATCTCCTGTATCATGTCTGCAGTCTCTGACCGTCTCCTGTATTATGTCTGAAGTCTCTGACCATCTCCTGTATCATGTCTGCAGTCTCTGACCGTCTCCTGTATTATGTCTGAAGTCTCTGACCATCTCCTGTATCATGTCTGCAGTCTCTGACTATCTCCTGTATCATGTCTGAAGTCTCTGAATGTCTCCTGTATCATGTCTGCAGTCTCTGACCGTCTCTTGTATCATGTCTGCAGTCTCTGACCATCTCCTTTATTATGTCTGCAGTCTCTGACCGTCTCCTGTATCATGTCTGCAGAAAAAAACTGCGCTGTTTCAAAACCTACAACTACAGCTGCAGCTCAAAGTGAAATGTACACAAGCATAAATAGATAAACGTAAGAAGCTGCACTTCTCAAAAAACATAGTTACCTAGTAGGTGAGGTAAAAAAAGACACAAGTCCATCAAGTCCAACCTATGTGTGTGATTATATGTCAGTATTACATTATATATCCCTGTATGTTGCGGTCGTTCAGGTGCTTATCTAATAGTGTTTTGAAATTATCGATGCTCCCCACTGAGACCACCGCCTGTGGAAGGGAATTCCACATCCTTGCCGCTCTTACAATAAAGAACCCTCTACGCAGTTTTGGGGTTAAACCTCTTTTCTTCTAATTTTAATGAGTGGCCACGAGTCTTGTTAAATTCCCTTATGTGAAGTAAAAGGCTGACAGGGAACATCAGAAGGAGAGCGTAGCTGCACTGGACACAGCGAGTGAATAATAGAGCATTGGACCCTCACTGTGTCCTATTATAGAACTCCCAGCACAGCAGGGTGTCAATATTATAATAAATCGCACAGGCAGCACAGTAAGTGCTCCTTTCATTCGTTTGTTTTTTTTGTTTATCAGATCATTTAAACTGCCCCCACTCCTTTGTGCAATTGCAAACACACACACATATATGTAAATGGCAACAAACCTGCATTTTGTTTTGAGCCGGGGTCAGGGGTGTGGTTGAAAGAGGCCCCATCAGGTAGGCTGTGCGGAGTCCCCATGATTTCTAACAGCGGCCCTGGTGACTCGGCTCGGGTGCCCCCATAGCAAGCTGCTTGCTGTGTGGCCACTCAACAGGAGGGAGGGGCCAGGAGCACCGATGAGGGACCAGAGAAGAGGAGGATCCGGGCTGATCTGTGCAAAACCAACTGGTAAGTATGCATGTCCTCCGGCCAATGCATGTCCTCCGACACCTGCTGATTAGCGAGGAGAGACACAGAACAGAGCTCTGCCTATGTAAACAAGGCAGAGCTCTGTCCTGTCAGTGGGGGATGTGCTGGATTTCGCTTCCCTGCAAAGGGACCGATTGTATGAATGAGTGCTAAGGCTGCTTTCACACTGATGCGCTACAGTTTACCTGCACCGTGGGTTCAGTGCAGTGCGCCTGTGGCTTTCCTGTGGGTTAGCTGCACTTTGCCATAGAATTCTATTATATCCTGCAGGTGTGATGCACTTTCTGAAAGCACACCAAACCCGCAGGTAATAATAGAAGTGTATGGCACAGTACAGGTAATAACAGAAGTCTATGGCTCAGTACAGGTAATAACAGAAGTCTATGGCTCAGTACAGGTAATAACAGAAGTCTATGGGTCAGTACAGGTAATAATAGAAGTCTATGGCTCAGTACGGGTAATAATAGAAGTCTATGGCTCAGTACAGGTAATAACAGAAGTCTATGGCTCAGTACAGGTAATAAAAGAAGTCTATGGGTCAGTACAGGTAATAATAGAAGTCTATGGGTCAGTACAGGTAATAATAGAAGTCTATGGGTCAGTACAGGTTATAATAGAAGTCTATGGGTCAGTATAGGTAATAACAGAAGTCTATAGGTCAGTAGAAGTAATAATAGAAGTCTATGGGTCAGTACAGGTAATAACAGAAGTCTATGGGTCAGTAGAAGTAATCATAGAAGTCTATGGTTCAGTACAGGTAATAATAGAAGTCTATGGGTCAGTACAGGTAATAATAGAAGTCTATGGGTCAGTATAGGTAATAACAGAAGTCTATGGATCAGTACAGGTAATAATAGAAGTCTATGGGTCAGTACAGGTAATAATAGAAGTCTATGGGTCAGTGCAGGTAATAATAGAAGTCTATAGGTCAGTACAGGTAATAATAGAAGTCTATGGGTCAGTACAGGTAATAATAGAAGTCTATGGCTCAGTACAGGTAATAATAGAAGTCTATGGGTCAGTGCAGGTAATAATAGAAGTCTATGGGTCAGTGCAGGTAATAATAGAAGTCTATGGGTCAGTACAGGTAATAATAGAAGTCTATGGCTCAGTACAGGTAATAATAGAAGTCTATGGGTCAGTACAGGTAATAATAGAAGTCTATGGATCAGTACAGGTAATAATAGAAGTCTATGGGTCAGTACAGGTACATTGCACCGCACCTGCAGATCAGTGTGAAAGCAGCCCAGTGTAGCGAGTACAGAGTGCAGATATCCCCATTGCTGTTTGATTTTTTATTAAAAACTGACCTCAATCTTCACTTCTTCCTCAGGATGTCTGTAGGTATCGTTGGCGGTTGCTGTCCCCAGGCGGGTATGGCTGGCGGCTGATGCTGGCTGTCCCCCTGGATGAATATAGATGGTCGGTTTTGCTGGTACTTCTGGCGGGTATTGTGGATACTGCTGGTGGGTACTGTTGGCGGGTATTGTGGATACTGCTGGTGGGTACTGTTGGCGGGTGCTGGTGGGTTTTGCTGGTACTACTGGTGGGTACTGTTAGCAGTTACTGCTAGTGGGTATTGCTGCTGGGTACTCCTGGTGGGTATCGCTGGCGGCTGGTGTCTCAGGCAGAGTACATTTGGTATCACTCCACCTGTGACAGGAGCCGGCACTATACAGGACTCATCGGCTCTGCTCTCTACTGCAGCCGCATGCTTACTCTAGCGACAGATCCATTCACACCGATTCTCGGGGATGGCGGGTCGGAGAACCCCTGATCTGGGCTTGCTGACCGGCCACCCCAGAGCAGGAGGTGGCAGGTCACATCAGAGGGCGCCATGGCCCAGCGGTTGGGCACCCCTGGTATATAGTATTAGCAGCGATCACTGTATTGGTGTCACTAGTTCCCACAATGTGTCAGTCAGTGTCAGATTGTCGGCCGCAATATTACAGTACCGCTAGAAGTCGCTGATCGCCGCCATTACTAGTATGAATAAAGAAATATAAATTCCAGTATAAATCGCATAGTTTGTAGATGTGATAACGTTTCTTTAAACCAATCAATTTACACTTAGGCCCCTTTCACACTGGGTCGGTTTGCAGGCGCTATTGCACTAAAAATAGCGCCTGCAAACCGACCCAAAACAACCGCTGCTGTCTCTCCAGTGTGAAAGCCCCGAGGGAGCGGTGCGCTAGCAGGACGGGAAAAAAAGTCCTGCTAGCAGCATCTTCAGAGCAGTGAAGGAGCGGAGTATACACCGCTCCTGCCCATTGAAATAAAATGGGACAGCGCGGCTATTCCTCCGGCAAAGCGCCTCTGCAGAGGCACTTTGCGGTGGTTTTTAAAACTCCTCGGTCGCTAGTAGGGGGTAAAATCGCCCCCGCTAGCGGCTGAATACCGAAGGTAAAGCGCCACTAACACTAGCAGGGCGCTTTACTGCTGACACCGCCCCAGTGTGAAAGGGGCCTTATTGTGTTATTTTTACCAAAAACATTTCGCTTAAATTGATGAAGAAATTCGATTTAAAGAAAAAAACAATTATTGGAAATGTTTTATAGCGGGGAGTAAAAAGATATAATTTTTTTTTCAAAACTGCAGTTTTTTTCCTGTTTATAGCGCAAAAAATTAAAAAAAGCAGCGAGGTGATGAAATCCCACCAATAAAAAGCGCTATTTGTGGGAAAAAAAGGTAGAAATGAGATTTGTGTACGGCGTCACATGACCGCGCCATTGTCAGGGAAAGTCACATGTGCGCTTTAGGAGGCGATTCCGCCGCCACTCATTATGACACCAAAGGGGGAACTTTGTCCCTGGAGGAGCCCAGAGCGCCCCCTGATGGGGGATCTATCAGACATTATAGGGGGGTTTAGCTGGGGCCCCCCTGATTCCATTCTGTATGATCAGAGGAGAGCAATACCCCCCCAGGGGAAACCCTTGGGACAGTCAGAGATTACATACATGATACAAGAGAGAGTCAGAGATTACATACATGACACACGGGACAGTCATTGATTATATATATATGACACACGGGACAGTCATAGATTACATACATGACACACGGGACAGTCACAGATTACATACATGACACACGGGACAGTCATTGATTACATACATGACACACAGGACAGTCATAGATTACATACATGACACATGGGATGGTTAGAGATTGCATACATGACACAAGGGAGTCACAAATTACATACATGTCACACGGGACAGTCATAGATTACATACAAGACACAAGGGACAGTCATAGATTACATACATGATCACGAGATGGTCACAGATTGCATACATGACACACGGGACAGTCATAGATTACATACATGACACACAGGACAGTCATAGATTACATACATGACACATGGGACAGTCATAGATTACATACATGACACACAGGACAGTCACAGATTACATACATGACACATAGGACAGTCACAGATTACATACATGACACACGGGGTACATGAGGAGGAGATGGCACCCCATTGGTCACGCAGGGCCGCTGTTAGAAATCACGGGGCCCCCTACAACCTACCTGACAGGCCCCCCCTGGAAATCTAAAGAAAACTAGCCGTGTATAGGAGACATTGGGCCACATTGACATTTGAGGTCACCTGAATGTGTGACAAAGTGCGCAGGTAACGGGCAATCTGCAGCGCATTCCGGAAATGTACTTCACATGTGCAAAGAACTTGTGGTGCCCAATAATTGTTAATGGCGCCCCAAATGCGATGTGTTTGTCACATATATGGCGGCCCATTGAAGTGAACGGGTTCCCCTATGTGCGAAATACAAGGAAATGTGATGAGGAATGTTTGTTATGTGAAGTATACAGGGATCTTAGGGATGGGATATAGAAATGTGATGAGGAATGTTTGTTATGTGAAGTATACAGGGATCTTAGGGATGGGATATAGAAATGTGATGAGGAATGTTTGTTATGTGAAGTATACAGGGATCTCAGGGATGGGATATAGAAATGTGATGAGGAATGTTATGTGAAGTATACAGGGATCTTAGGGATAGGATATAGAAATATGATGAGGAATGTTTGTTATGTGAAGTATACAGGGATCTCAGGGATGGGATATAGAAATGTGATGAGGAATGTTTGTTATGTGAAGTATACAGGGATCTTAGGGATAGGATATAGAAATATGATGAGGAATGTTTGTTATGTGAAGTATACAGGGATCTCAGGGATGGTATATAGGAATGTGATGAGGAATGTTTGTTATGTGAAGTATTCAGGGATTTTTAGGGATGGGATATAGAAATGTGATGAGGAATGTTTGTTATGTGAAGTATACAGGGATCTTAGGGATGGGATATAGAAATGTGATGAGGAATGTTATGTGAAGTATACAGGGATCTTAGGGATAGGATATAGAAATATGATGAGGAATGTTTGTTATGTGAAGTATACAGGGATCTCAGGGATGGTATATAGGAATGTGATGAGGAATGTTTGTTATGTGAAGTATTCAGGGATTTTTAGGGATGGGATATAGAAATGTGATGAGGAATGTTTGTTATGTGAAGTATACAGGGATCTTAGGGATGGGATATAGAAATGTGATGAGGAATGTTTGTTATGTGAAGTATACAGGGATCTCAGGGATGGGATATAGAAATGTGATGAGGAATGTTTGTTATGTGAAGTATACAGGGATCTTAGGGATGGTATATAGAAATGTGATGAGGAATGTTATGTGAAGTATACAGGGATCTTAGGGATGGGATATAGAAATGTGATGAGGAATGTTTGTTATGTGAAGTATACAGGGATCTTAGAGATGGTATATAGAAATGTGATGAGGAATGTTTGTTATGTGAAGTATACAGGGATCTTAGGGATGGGATATAGAAATGTGATGAGGAATGTTTGTTATGTGAAGTATACAGGGATCTTAGGGATAGGATATAGAAATGTGATGAGGAATGTTTGTTATGTGAAGTATACAGGGATCTTAGGGATGGGATATAGAAATGTGATGAGGAATGTTTGTTATGTGAAGTATACAGGGATCTTAGAGATGGTATATAGAAATGTGATGAGGAATGTTTGTTATGTGAAGTATACAGGGATCTTAGGGATGGTATATAGAAATGTGATGAGGAATGTTTGTTATGTGAAGTATACAGGGATCTTAGGGATGGGATATAGAAATGTGATGAGGAATGTTTGTTATGTGAAGTATACAGGGATCTTAGGGATGGGATATAGAAATGTGATGAGGAATGTTATGTGAAGTATACAGGGATCTTAGGGATGGGATATAGAGATGTGATGAGGAATGTTATGTGAAGTATACAGGGATCTTAGGGATGGGATATAGAAATGTGATGAGGAATGTTTGTTATGTGAAGTATACAGGGATCTTAGGGATGGGATATAGAAATGTGATGAGGAATGTTTGTTATGTGAAGTATACAGGGATCTTAGGGATGGGATATAGAAATGTGATGAGGAATGTTTGTTATGTGAAGTATACAGGGATCTCAGGGATGGGATATAGAAATGTGATGAGGAATGTTTGTTATGTGAAGTATACAGGGATCTCAGGGATGGGATATAGAAATGTGATGAGGAATGTTATGTGAAGTATACAGGGATCTCAGGGATGGTATATAGGAATGTGATGAGGAATGTTATGTGAAGTATACAGGGATCTTAGGGATGAGATATAGAAATGTGATGAGGAATGTTTGTTATGTGAAGTATACAGGGATCTCAGGGATGGGATATAGAAATGTGATGAGGAATGTTTGTTATGTGAAGTATACAGGGATCTCAGGGATGGGATATAGAAATGTGATGAGGAATGTTTGTTATGTGAAGTATACAGGGATCTTAGGGGTGGGATATAGAAATGTGATGAGGAATGTTTGTTATGTGAAGTATACAGGGATCTCAGGGATGGGATATAGAAATGTGATGAGGAATGTTTGTTATGTGAAGTATACAGGGATCTTAGGGGTGGGATATAGAAATGTTATGAGGAATGTTATGTGAAGTATACAGGGATCTTAGGGATAGGATATAGAAATATGATGAGGAATGTTTGTTATGTGAAGTATACAGGGATCTCAGGGATGGTATATAGAAATGTGATGAGGAATGTTTGTTATGTGAAGTATACAGGGATCTTAGGGATGGTATATAGAAATGTGATGAGGAATGTTTGTTATATGAAGTATACAGGGATCTTAGGGATGGTATATAGAAATGTGATGAGGAATGTTTGTTATGTGAAGTATACAGGGATCTTAGGGAAGGGATATAGAAATGTGATGAGGAATGTTTGTTATGTGAAGTATACAGGGATCTTAGGGATGGGATATAGAAATGTGATGAGGAATGTTATGTGAAGTATACAGGGATCTTAGGGGTGGGATATAGAAATGTGATGAGGAATGTTTGTTATGTGAAGTATACAGGGATCTTAGGGATGGTATATAGAAATGTGATGAGGAATGTTTGTTATGTGAAGTATACAGGGATCTTAGGGATGGTATATAGAAATGTGATGAGGAATGTTTGTTATGTGAAGTATACAGGGATCTTAGGGATGGGATATAGAAATGTGATGAGGAATGTTTGTTCTGTGAAGTATACAGGGATCTTAGGGATGGTATATAGAAATGTGATGAGGAATGTTTGTTATGTGAAGTATACAGGGATCTTAGGGATGGGATATAGAAATGTGATGAGGAATGTTTATGTGAAGTATACAGGGATCTTAGGGATGGGATATAGAAATGTGATGAGGAATGTTATGTCAAGTATACAGGGATCTTAGGGATGGGATATAGAAATGGCTGGGCAGAGATTCCTGGCACATGGAGAGACATAGAGATGTCTTCACTGGCTTCTTGCTCAGCTCTGCAGTGACAACTCTCTGCACTTCTAGGCTGGCTTCATATTCACCTCTCTCCAAAATCCTAAAGTTTTGTGACTTTGTTCCCCTCCCCCACTCACCCCCTCCAGCAGAAGTACTACTCCATCCAAAGCCTGGAGTTCAGTGATCACAGAGCAGTGACAGTATGATCTGGAGGGAGGGGGGTCAGAGGTCAGGACTCAGGGAGGAGGAGCTGAAGAAAACTTCCTACTCACCCTGACCAAACACAACACTGACGGGGGAGTTTCAAGCCTGGAAAGTAATGCACCTCCAGGAACTCCTCCCTCTTCCAGGCCACCCCCCCATTCTGCCCACTCAAGCAGCAGCCTGCAGGAGATAGGCTGGGAACCTGCAGGGGGCGGAGACTCCAGTGTCTGGCATTTATGGGGCTAATGGTTTCCATGGAAATCATCACCTCGGCTTGTTTACCTTCTGACGTCTCTGAGCCGCACATGCGCAGTAGCTGCAGGTAAGATTTCCTGCTTCTCCCCGTGTGAAGTCACGTGGCCTCGTTCTGACCGTTACGTGCAACACGTGACTGCAGCAGAGAGCGACCTAACGGTGTCTTGCCGAATAAGTTCCTTCGGCGGATAGGTTCCCCCCCTGTACTGCGCAGGCGCAGCGCCTGCGCAGTACGTACTACTGTTGGCCGCCGGAGATAGCCGAAGCTCAAACGCTTCGATCAGCTGTACACGGCGCCTGCGCTCTGGGTCCAGATTCCTTCCCCTCTATCCAAGTGGACCTAGAGGGGGAATCTAAAAGTGCCGAGCGCAGCGAGGCCGTGCCCGAAGCGTGGCGAGCGAAGCGAGCCCGCGAGGGGCCCTCTTACTGGCGCCGTGTACAGCTGATTTTCAGCTGTTCCGCTTCGGCTATTTCCGCCGGCTTCTACTGCGCATGCGCAGTAGAGGGAGAACTAATCCGCCGAGTGGAACTTATTCGGCAGAACAACGGCTCAGGTGGGAGTGGGCGTGATCAGCGCGTGACCAGAGGATGAATAGCCAATCAAGAGCTGGAGGCTGGAGCCGTTACACTTGTGACGTCACGGCTAGATCAGATAAAAAGCTGAGCGGGGGAAGGGAGCGCGTCAGTGTGAGGAGAGCTGTGAGGAGGAAACATCTCCACCACAGAGCTCCGGAGGGAGGAGCCATTGTCCGGACTACATCCGGGTCACAGCGTGTCTGTGTATCCGGGGAACCTGCCTCCTCTGCTCAGCCTCTGAAGAACTACAACTCCCAGCAATCTCTGTCCACATGAGGAACTACAACTCCCAGCATGTACTGTGTAAGTGATGGGGGTTCAGCTCCCAGCCTGGAATAGGATGTTACAGGACTACATATCCCAGCATGATTTCTCCTATAGATGTACTACAAGTCCCAGCAATCTCTACATACCCCAGCCTGCTTCCCTCCCCCTCCTCAGGGGTAATTGCACCCCACCATCCTCTCCCACCACAGGTGGTGGGTCCCCTCCCCCCAGGATGGGGGAGGGCTGGTCGGGACTGGGGGGGTGCAATTCCCTCTGAGGAGGGGGAGGGGCCGGGGAGCAGACTGGGGTATGTAGAGATCACTGGACCTGTAATATCTCCATAGAGAAAATCATGCTGGGATATGTAGTCCCACAGCATCTTATTCCAGGCTGGGAGCGGAACCCCCATCACTTACACAGTGCATGCTGGGAGTTGTAGTTCCTCATGTGGACAGAGATTGCTGGGACTTGTAGTTCCTTTAGAGCCTGAGCAGAGGAGGCAGATCACACAGACACGCCGTGACCCGGCTGTAGTCCGGACAATGGCTCCTCCCTCCAGAGCTCTGTGTGGGGGATGGTCCCTCCTCCCCCGCTCTCCACACACTGACACCCACATCTCCACTCACCTACCACCGAGGGTGGGGCTCCAATTGCTCGCCCTCCCACACACACGGGGCCGATCCAGGAAACATCTCCACCACAGAGCTCCGGAGGGAGGAGCCATTGTCCGGACTACATCCGGGACACAGCGTGTCTGTGTATCCGGGGAACCTGCCTCCTCTGCTCAGCCTCTGAAGAACTACAACTCCCAGCATGTACTGTGTAAGTAATGGGGGTTCAGCTCCCAGCCTGGAATAGGATGTTACAGGACTACATATCCCAACATGATTTCTTCTATAGATGTACTACAAGTCCCAGCAATCTCTACATACCCCAGCCTGCTTCCCTCTCCCTCCTCAGGGGTAATTGCACCCCACCATCCTCTCCCACCACAGGTGGTGGGTCCCCTCCCCCCAGGATGGGGGAGGGCTGGTCAGGACTGGGGAGGTGCAATTCCCTCTGAGGAGGGGGAGGGGCCGGGGAGCAGACTGGGGTATGTAGAGATCATTGGACCTGTAATATCTCCATAGAGAAAATCACGCTGGGATATGTAGTCCCACAGCATCTTATTCCAGGCTGGGAGCGGAACCCCCATCACTTACACAGTGCATGCTGGGAGTTGTAGTTCCTCATGTGGACAGAGATTGCTGGGACTTGTAGTTTCTTTAGAGCCTGAGCAGAGGAGGCAGATCACACAGACACGCCGTGACCCGGCTGTAGTCCGGACAATGGCTCCTCCCTCCAGAGCTCTGTGTGGGGGATGGTCCCTCCTCCCCCGCTCTCCACACACTGACACCCACATCTCCACTCACCTACCACTGAGGGTGGGGCTCCATTTGCCCGCCCTCCCCCACACACAGGGCCGATCCAGGAAATATTCGATTGCCTCTCGGGGGATCAGGAAGGAATTTTTCCCCAGCTGGAGCACATTGGATCATGCTTTGCTGGCGTTTTTCGCCTTCCTCTGGATCAACTGCCTCACAACCCAATACACCCACTCTTCTATCACCAAGGGGGGACGCTACCATCCTGGGCATGGGGTGAGTGTGGCCAGTGGAACTTCCCCCCAAGTTTCATCTGCCCTCACTCCCCCACACCCAGTATACTGGTAATACCCCCTGCCCCCACCTACACCCACTCATTTACCACCAAGAGGGGACGCTACCACCCTGGGTAGGGGGTGAGTGTGGCCAGTGGAATTTCCCCCCAAGTTTCATCTGCCCTCACTCCCCCACACCCAGCATACTGGTAATACCCCCTGCACCCAACTATATGCAATCATCTACCACAAAGAGGGGACGCTACCACCCTGGGTAGGGGGTGAGTGTGGCCAGTGGAACTTCCCCCCAAGTTTCATCTGCCCTCACTCCCCCACACCCAGCATACTGGTAATACCCCCTGCACCCACCTATATGCAATCATCTACCACAAAGAGGGGACGCTACCACCCTGGGTAGGGGGTGAGTGTGGCCAGTGGAACTTCCCCCCAAGTTTCATCTGCCCTCACTCCCCCACACCCAGCATACTGGTAATACGCCCTGCCCCCACCTATATGCAATCATCTACCACCAAGGGTGACAATGCCTCAGGCTCTGCTACACCCACTCATCTACCACCAAGAAGGAACGCTACCACCCTGGGTAGGGAGGTGAGTGTGGCCAGTGGAACTTCCCCCCCAAGTTTCATCTGCCCTCACTCCCCCATGCCCAGCATACTGGTAATGCCCCCACCTATATGCAATCATCTACCACCAAGGGTGACAATGCCTCAGGCTCTGCTACACCCACTCATCTACCACCAAGAAGGGACGCTACAACCCTGGGTAGGGGGTGAGTGTGGCCAGTGGAACTTCCCTCCAAGTTTCTGCCCTCACTCCCCCATGCCCAGTGTACCCCCTGCTCCCACCTACATACACTCATCTACCACCAATGGTGGCAATGCCTCTTAGGTTCCACAGAAAAATGGGGTGCCTTGCCGTGGCTCTGTGGCTTACGCATGCATTTGTAAATGTGTGCAACTAAACCCCTGTCTTTGACACATACTGCTCGACAGGAGAGTTTGGTTGGTCACAGGCTGGTCGGTAAGTTGAGCGTGGAAATGTCTTATTTTTATGTGTTGCCTTTGCAATGCTCCTCTTGCAGTGACCAGTTACAGGTGGGGGCGGATAGTAACCACCTTTTTGTATCAGCAAGGGTGGCAATGCCTCTTAGGCTCAGCTACACCCACTAATCTACTACCAAGGGTGGCAATGCCTTTTACTGTAAAGTGTTTTCTACATTTGCAATATAGCCCAATCTATGGGATTTTTTATTGGATATTGTAATAAAATTTGACTACTTTTACTTAACAATACTGGTGTGGTACTGTTACATTTCTATATAACTGTGTTCTTTAGGGTGCTTGTTTTAAGTAAACGGATGGGGATTCCATTTGGTTTTTCCGATCCGCCCACTGCCTGATTGAAAAAAAAAATAAAAAATACACTTCTATGGCCAACCTTAAGGACTTTAGCAGCCCATAGATTATGCAACTTTTTTTCCGTCCACAATGGGTGAATGGAAAGAAAATTGCTTGATTTCCCCCATCAACACAGATGGGGGAATCCCTCCCATAGCGCTATTGTGTTTTGCCAGCGGGGTGCTTTCCCTGCAGGCAGAACAGAATGATCACTGCCGGCTGTGATTGCCTGAATAAAAATCCCACAGACTGGTTGTACTGAAGTCAATCGATTTCAGTACAACCAGCCTGCCCATGGATAGATTGAATCTCAGGCCTGTCCCTGCTGAACCAGCCGAGGTTCAATCCTTCTGTGGCCGGCTATAGATTGTAAGATCCGAGAGGGCTGATATGAATGTGCAATATAAATGTGTAAATTGTTGGCATAATAGAAATACTTGTGATAAATAAAGTACATTTATGTTTCAATAAAATCCCGTAAATTGAAAAGTTGTAGCTGGTGACTGGGTCTCTTTATAGGATATTTAGTGAAAGCAATAAAGAGTAACAATCTTATGTAGGGACAAACCTGCAACTAAACATATATATAGAGTTAGGGCCTCACTTTACAGAGGAGCCTTGGCGGGGAGCTGCGGCTTCCACATAGATTTGCAAATGAGTGCAACAAAAGCCTCTGTTTTTACCCTGAATTGTTAGAAACGACAATTTGTTTCTTTTGCTGGCTGGCTGGTAAGTCTGCTGGGAATTTTTTTTTGGCCTGTATTGTGCAATCTCCTTCCATGTGCAACCATAAAAAGACAGAGAGGGCGCCCAGACCTAGTGCTTTATCCTAAAACCATCCCTTTATTAATATAAAAAGTGGTAAGTATTATACTCACAAAATGACAAATGTATCAAGCACATCACATAGTACACCGTCATCCAATCCACATTGCATCATGTGGTAGGAGAAGGTGAAGATCCAATACGCTAATGCATTTCAAGGACTAGCTTCTTCAGGGCTCTGAGGAAGAGGCTAGTCCTCGAAACATGTTAGCCTATTGGCTCTTCACCTTCTCCTACCGCATGATCTGATGCAATGTGGATTAGATGACGGTGTACTATGTGATGTGCTTGATACATTTGTCATCTTGTGAGTATAATACCACTTTTTACATTAATAAAGTGATGGTTTAAGGATAGAGCTACTTTCAGATTGGGGCTGCGTTAGCGCTAAAGCGCCGCTTGTTTTTGGGCCGCTAGTGGGGAGCTTTTAACCCCGATAGCGGCCCAGCATATTCAAATACCATCTATGACATATATCGAGGCTCAATGCGCTCAGTTTTTACCAGAATGTCAAAATCGGCAACATATTCACAAAACACAGGGCATAGGCTCCAGTATCTTCCTTGTAAAAGCCCTTTACTTAGGCATAAAACCTTGAGAAGATAGAATGTAAGTAAAAGAGAAGAGTGAAACTAGAGAACAAGAGACAAGGTGGGGAGGGGGAGTGTGTCCGCCTCGGTCCAATCCCTCTTATGCAATATAACTAGCCAACATCACATTACCTAGGTTGAGACATAATTTCCGCGTAAGCAGATGTGTATTTGAAGGCAAACCAGCAGGACCATATTTTCTTTGCTAGGTAATATTTATTTCTAAGGGAGAGAGTCAAGTCTTCCATATAGTATATATGGTCTACTTTCACTAGCCATAGGCGTAGCGTAGGTATGGTCCAATATTGGGGGATAAGTGCCTTTGCAGCGTTAAGGAGGTGTGGTGTTATAGATTTCTTATACGTTCCCACCGGTTTGCCTGTACAATGTAGTAATACAATCCATGGATCATTGGGAATCTCATAACCTTGGATCTCCTTGGCCCAGTGCAGAATAGCTAGCCAATATGGGCGTATAAAGTGGGCAAAACCACCAGATGTGAGCATGTGTTGCTCGTTCACCGCATCCCCTCCAGCACAGAGGTGATGCTTGTGGAAAAGGTCTTGTGCAGCACCACAGGGGTGTGTAGTGCCATCTCGTCAACAATTTATAGTTCACCTCCGCGGTTTTGGAAGCCCCAGAGGAGGTATGAGCCATTATGAGGATGGTGGATCTTTGAGCTGCTGACAACTCTTTGCGGAGGTCTTGTTCCCAATTGCGTAAGAAAGTAGGGTCTCTTGTGGAGGTTAGCGTTTGCAATGCTTGTTAAAAGTGGGAGACAGGCTTCTCCACTGGTTGGTCCTCAGAAAAAGCGGCTTCTAAGAGTGTCAGATCCGAGACGGACTGTAACAGTTTTGGGAGAGAATGCACAAAAGCGGCTAGTTGGCGGTATCTCCAGTGGTCCATGAGTGTCACTGTGGAGCTATGTATTATTATAGACAAAGACACGATACCCGATGGAGTAGTTACTTGATGTAGTTGGGCCGTAGCCCCAAAATTCCAAACGTGAATCCCGGGGTCAATGTTACCCGGGGGAAAGTAGTTATGACCGCTGAATGGCAAGAGAGGAGATTTATATGTCCATTTATTCGTCTTGCACAGTGAGTCCCACACCATGAGGGTGAGCGTGTAAGCGGTAATGTGGTAGAGGACAAAGTTCTGTATTTCCTAGGGATCCAGATCGTGTGAAAAGATCTGTGCCCGCCTCGGTCCAATCCCTCTTATGCAATATAATTAGCCAACATCACATTACCTAGGTAGAAGTCTGTTAAGACGAAACACGTAGGGTTAATACGCCGGCCCTGGCCACCCTTCACTGCGCTCTGTGTTTTTTTTTTTTTTTTATTGTATTTGTACTTTTTGGATATCCGTTTTTATTTCATTACCAATAAATCCTGCATGGATTTACACCATGTGGAGATTCTTTTTTCCCTTGCATGTTCTTTAAACATCCTCCATCGGAACCGGAAACAAGCTGACATCTGTTTAGCCGGCACTGCCACCTTCTACCTATCTCCATACTTGACGTCCTGGAGGGTCATCTATCCAATGAAGTGGCCACCGTGCAGTCCTGTTTGGGAGTTCGGCCTCAGATCTTCTGACTTATGCCTGACTAATCTGCCACCGTACGGTGAGTTGGGTCCACCACTTCCGGTAAGGGTACCCCTTTTTCTCCCCTGTGTCCCCTTGATGGTGACGGTACTTCCGGGTGCACACTTACCACCGAATACATCTACCCCAAAGACTGTCTGATTTCTCTTGAAACTGCCTCTACTCATTACCACCATTTTTGGGACTTACACATTTTCATTAGACCCTTCATTGGACTTTTCTATATGTCATACTGCCTGATTTGTTTTCACCAGTCACTGTATTTTATATATATTTATTTTTTCTTTTCAATTTATTGCATTCATAGTGCGTTCTGTCACATTTTGATTACCAGTTGCGTCACATCATAGTTTTACTGATGAGCGAATTTTTATCGTATGATATTGATGTTTTTATGTACTACCACTCTTACTATTGCTATTCTGTATAGTTGTGAAGCACTTTCCTTATATACATGTTCCTGAGAGAGGAACCACCCCTCTTACATAGTCCCCTATCTTTATCCCTACATTCACATTTTTAGCGCCACACTTGATACCCTCGCTCTCATCACAATTGTACACAATGAATGGCTTCTATTCATGCCATTGATTGTGTACTAATGTGTTGCTCTCTGTGATTGGCCACAGTGATCACATGGCACAGACAGGTCCAATCACAGCCTATCTGTACCATGCGATTAGCAATGGTAAACATGGAATGAAATAGATTTAATTCAGAAAAAATGGTTGCTTATACCAGTAAAATATAAGCAATCATAGTGTGTAAAACTAAAAATCCCATTCACCTGTATTGCTCTGGTCACGGTATGTAAAAAATAAAAAAAAAAATCATTAAAAAATGTAAAAAAAAAAGGAAAATGAATTTAGAAAATTGAAAAAAATATATCTTTTTTTTTTTTTTTTTTACTACTGTCACCAGTGTCCCTGATCACTGCCACACCAGATATATGAGGACACTGTACTGTACTGGTGACAGTATGTAAACTAAAAAAAAAAAAAAAATGGGGAACTTTTTTTTTTCTTCATTTTCCAAAAAATTGCAACAAAGGATAACAACTTCAAAAAAACCCGCCGTGCCTCTTACTAAATACCTCAGACTGTCTAGGTTCCAAAAAGGGAGTATTTGTACTGTCCTGGCATTTTTGGGGCCTCCAAAAATGGGATTGACTGTGAGTACATCAGGATTGATCCATTTTCAGATAGATATCCCACAGCTTGTGGACTCTCTAACTTTCCTACGGACCAAATAATATACACTGATTTGGGTTATATTCACCAAAGAAATGTAGAATACATTTTGGCCTAAATTTATGAAGAATTATTTATTTGTTCCATTTTATAACAGAAACAAAGAAAATTGTGTTTTTCAATATTTTTGGTCTTCTTTTGTTTATATAATAAAAATGAATTTAAAAAAACAACAGTGGTGATTAAATGCCACCAAAAGCTCTAGTTGTGTAAAGAAAAAATTATTAAAATTTCATATGGGTACAGTGTTGCATGACCGCGCAATTGTCATTCAAAGTGTGACAGTGCTGAAAGCTGAAAATTTGCCTGGGCAGGAAGGGGGTGAAAGTGTCTGGTATTGAAGAGGTTAATGAAAAAAAAAGCCGTAAAATAGATCCCCATGCAGCTGGCAACCATAGACTGACCCCCTCCCCCTGAAACAGACCCCCAGCAACAATAGGCCCCCCCCACCAGAACCAATAGGTCTCCCAGGAGCCAATATATGTAGATCCCTCCCAGCAACAACAGTTTCCCGCCATCAACAGCAGACCCCTATCCCCCTCGGGATAATAGATCCTCCAGCAGCCAGCATCAATAGACCCTCCAGCACTTCCCATGCATTTACATACATTCAGCGCTGGAGATACTGGAACCAGTCCAGGATGTAAGGAGGGGCTCCGCTGCTGAGGGACACTGATGCAAGGAGGGACTCTGCTGAGAATGACTGATGCAAGGGCGGACTCCGCTGGGGGCACCTGATGTAAGGGCGGACTCCGCTGGGGGCACCTGATGTAAGGGCAGACACATCAGGTGCCCCCAGCGGAGTCTGTCCTTACATCAGGTGCCCCCAGCGGAAAGGGCAGACTCCGCTGGGGGCACCTGATGTAAGGGTAGACTCCGCTGGGGGCACCTGATGTAAGGGCAGACTCCGCTGGGGGCACCTGATGTAAGGGCAGACTCCGCTGGGGGCACCTGATGTAAGGGCAGACTCCGCTGGGGGCACCTGATGTAAGGGCAGACTCCGCTGGGGGCACCTGATGTAAGGGCAGACTCCGCTGGGGGCACCTGATGTAAGGGCAGACTCCGCTGGGGGCACCTAATGTGAGGAGGGACTCTGCTGGGGGCACCTGATGGCATTCGGTGGCAGGTGACACGCTCAGGGCTCCCACTGATTCTGCATTATGGCGAGTTGAAGGATTTCATTTTATATTACAATGCAATAATAGAAATAATGCGCTTCAATCATCCTGACACCATAACAACCATGGTGCCGGGATGATTGAAGCGATAACCTGCAGGTGTTTGGAGTATCTTTATCTGCTGATCGTTAAACTTTATGGAATACACATATTACTATTGTGGTGTAGGATCTGGGCCTACTGTCTCTTTATCCCTCCTCCGTTCCTTCCTTCTCTCCCTATCTCTTACTTTCTCTCTCTCCCTCTTTCTCCCTTTATCCCTGGCTCGAGCCACGCCCAATATTCCATTAAAACCATGCCCATGCTTTGCGCGCCACATTTTTCTCCCCCCCCCCCCGCTATGCCACGCCCCCCTAATAAGACTCTGCCTACAGGTAAAAAAAAAAAAAAGTGTCCCTTTCATTTTTTTTTTTTACAACGTTGGCAACTATGCTGTGATTGGCCCAGGTACCATGTGATAGCTGTGGGCAAATCACAACAGTGAGCAAGCTGTTCATGAAAGTTTACTTACATAATATCACATGATACCCCCGCAAGCTCACAGCAGCCGGGTACTGAACACAGGGCCCACTGATGGCTCAGCTGCGTGCCCGGGGGGGGTACTAGTACGGGTATATCACCTAGCCTGTAGCTGCTGCCCGTCCGCAGTCGATATATGATGGGTGGGTGGGAAGAGGTCAAATAACCATTTCCCTACCATCGTATTGTGAAAAAAAAAAAAAAGAGACGTCTATTCCTGGAGTGCTGTTTATAAATGGCATTGCAGATAGAAGGCACAGGCGGCCATTGAACCTGTTAAATGTTTGTGATTACACCGTCATTAGACCGCTTGCACTGCAAAGAAAATGCACAGAGCCGATCCAAGCAGCTCTGTGCCTTATGATCGCTGTGCTGGCCAATGACACACAAACTTGTCTTTGCCTCTTCCTAAAAATCTCCCCCGACCCATAACCCTTGGTGTACCTGTAAGAAAAGGCTATCCTTAACCACGTCGGCCCTGGAAGATTTTACCCCCTTCCTGACCAGAGCACTTTTTTGCAATTCGGCACTGCGTCGCTTTAACTGACAATTGCGCGGTCGTGCGACGTTGCACCCAAACAAAATCGACGTCCTTTTTTTCCCACAAATAGAGCTTCCTTTTGGTGGTATTTGATCACCGCTGCTGTTTTTATTTTTTGCGCTATAAAACAAAAATGAGCGACAATTTTGAAAAAAAAAAAAAAACCGCAATGTTTTTTACTTTTAGCTATAATAAATATCCCCCAACAATATATACACTTTTTTCCCCACAGTTTAGGCCAATACGTATTCTTCTACATACTTTTGGTAAAAAAAAAATAAAAAAAATCGCAATAAGCGTATATTGATGGTTTGCGGCTACAAAATAGGGGATAGTTTTAATGCTTTATTATTAATTTTTTTTTTTTTACTAGTAATGGCGGAGATCTGCGATTTTTATCGGGACTGCGACGTTATGGCGGACATGTCGGACAATTTTGACACATTTTTGGGACCATTGGCGTTTTTACAGCCATCAGCACTATAAAAAAATGCATTGATTACTGTGAAAATGTCACTGGCAGTGAAGAGGTTAACCACTAGGGGGCAGTGAAGGGGTTAAGTGTGTCCTAGTACGTGTTCTAACTGAAGGGGGGAGGGGAGATGACAGATCGCTGTTCATACTCTGTATGAACAGACGATCTGTCTGTTCTCCCCTCATAGAACCGGGAACTGCGTGTTTACACAGACAGATCCCGGTTCTCCGCGTGCCCCGAGCGATCGCGGGAGCCCGCCGGTGATCGCGACCACCGTGCACTCACATCGGCTCCGTGGGCAAGCAGGGGGCGCGCGCGCCTCCAGCAGTGAGTACGTGCCCCCCTAGTGGCCGTCTATGGTACTGACGTACCATGACGGCGATTTGCGCAGCTGAGCCATGTTGCGGCAGTATAACTGCAGCGGCTGGTCGGCACGCAGTTAAACTAATCCCAAAACCTGATACCAAAGTCATGACGGAGTTAAAGAGATATTAAACCCCCAAAAAACAATATTGTAAAATATTGCAGCTTACAAATCATTAGATGTGGTGGCTGCATTCCTTTTTCTTTTTTCAGTTTTCTCCCCTCTTGTTTTTACCTGGTGATCTGGCCAATAACACACCTCCTGTAATAATGGGCCTCCACTCTGGATGAAGGAGCACCTTTGGAAAACAGCATTGCCAGTCTGGGGGGGGGGGGGGGGGGAATGTTAGTGTATCTAAATCTGCTAGTCTAACAAATTGAAGCCAAACTCCGGCTTACACTTTATAATCATGTACATCAACACAGTCTCCCCCCCCCCCCATATTTGGGATAATGGTTTTACATGAATAAAAGCTGAGCATTGTAAGCACCCCTGTCAGTGGTAAAAAGACATGTGCACTGCTGACATTTTTTTTTTCCGGGTCATTTGCTGTGATCGCAATTCGGAAAATTAGAAAATTCAAAAATAAGAAAGAAAATCCAAAGATTCTAAATATTAACCATTAAATTTATAGGTGTTGTAATTTCCTTTTAAATTTGGCTGTTAGCGAAAGTAACGAATACGAATTTATCCGAAGTTACAAATTATCCAAAAAAACGAATGCCGCATCTAAACAAATGGAAAGGAACTAATGAATAATAAAATGTTTTTATTTTTATTATTATTATTAATATGTTAATTTCAGTTGTTTAGATATGAAATTCATTCATTTCAGCTAATCTGTAACTTCGCTATGTTCACTAACAGCCAAATTTGAAAGGAAATTCCAATACCTTTAAATTTAATAGTTAAAGAGGAGTTCCACTGAGGGGGTCCATTAAAAAAAAAAAAAAAAAAAAATTAAAAGTCAGCAGCTACAAATACTGCAGCTGCTGACTTTTAATTGGACACTTACCTATCCCAGGGTCCAGCGATGCGGGGGATCGAAGCCCCGCTAGTCCCCCCCCCCTCCGCTCGTCGGCGCCGGCATTTTAACTGTGTGCGCCGGGCTGTGGCTTTTCAGCCTGGCACCCACTGCGCATGCGCGAGCGGCGCGCCGTGATTATCCGCTCAGTCACCTGGGACCTGTATTGGATCCCAGATGATTGACAGGAGGGAGGGAGCAGAGCCGAGCCCTTCCTGTGCCGAGGGGGAAGTGATGTCACCAGCCCAGGCAAAGGAAGAAGCAGACTACGAGGGACCACCTAGCAACAGGCATTTAGAGGTAAGTAAAAAAAAAAAAAATATCCAAATGTTTTGGTTTTTTTTTATAGAATTTTTCAGGTATTTTTGTTTTTTTGGGTGGAACCCCACTTTAAGTTATTACTAGTTAGCTATTATTTCAGATTTCCAGGTTTTCGGATTTTTTTGAATTTCAAATTTGTCGAAATTAGTTAAAAAAACGAATTCAGAACGAAAACACAAATTGCACATGTCTAATGGTAAATGGTTTGTCTCATCCCTGCAAATGATACATTCTGCTGGAGAGCTTGTGCTTTTATAAAACAACAGGCTGGATCACGAAGAAAGAAAACCTAGGAAAACTAATGCAGCCATAACATCTAAGAATGGGTCAGCTGCAATATAATAAATGATTGCTTTTGGGTTTAATAACACTTTAAGACCAAAGTCAAGAATGAGTTAAACCTGAACTCCGGCATAAGCCAAAATTGTCTGAGTCTATTGGTCATGTGTCTTCTTCTTGAATTTCGGTGATCTTTGTGTATTTCTTCCAGATCTGTGCAGTAATCCGATGTGAGACTTCCTGTAATAAAGACCGCTCACTGCTGCTCTCTCTCCTTGTGCAGGGAGACTGGTCTGGTCTCCGCCCCTCCTGTAGTTTTCTGCAGGCAACCTGTAGTGGGTGGAGTCTGTTGTACCCCTCCCACATCTCTGCTCTCTCTCGCTAGACATTTGCAGTTCAGACAAATCTTTCATTAGATTAGATAAACTTAAAAAAAATCCAAAATAACTAAACAAAATTCGGGCGAAATTTGAATCCAATTTGAAATTGGATTCAAAATCGTATTAGAAAACAAGAATAGAATAAAAAAAGGATAGAAAATAAATAATAATAATAATAAATTAGAAAAGAGTAGAATAGATTATTGGTTGAACTAGATGGATTTGTCTCTTTTTTCAACCTGACTATGTAACCATGTATGTAAAAAAGAACATAAATTAAATCAATAAAAAACAGAAAATAATAAAATAAATTAGAATATAACAGAAAATAATAGAATCAAATAAAATAGGAAGAATATAATAGTCTTCCAAATATAAATTTTAGTAGAATAGGTTAGAATAGTAAAAAATAGAATAGTAAAAAAAAAAACACAATAGAATTCAAAAGAATAGAATAAAATAGAAAGGATATAAGCATCTTTCGAACTTTGAATTTCAAATAGAATAAATTTGAATGGAATAGATTAGAATTGAACAGAATAGAAAACAATAGAAATAAATAGAATGGAAAGTAAGAATAGAAAGAAAAAAAACAGACTAGAATAGAATAAAATAGAGAAAAATATAACTGTCTTCTGAAATTCAAATAGAATAAAATAGAAAATAAGAGATAAGAAAAAAATAGAATAGAATAAAATAGGAAGAATATTATAGTCTTCCGACTAGAAATTGTTATAGAATAGATTAGAATAGAAAAAATAGAACAGGAAAAAAAAAAACAGAATATAATAAAATAGAAAGAATGTAACCATGTTTCGAAATTTGAAATTTTGGAATAGAATATAGAATGGAAAATAAGAATAGAATAGAATAAAAATAGAATAAAATATAACTGTCTTCCAAAATTTGAATTGAATAAAATAGAAAATAATATAGAAAATAAAAGAATAGAATAGAAAAAAAAAATAGAATAAAATAGGAAGGATATAATGGTCTTCCGACTAGAAATTTTTATAGAATAGATTTAGATTAGAAAAAAAAATAGAATAGGATAAATAAAACATCAGAATAGAATAAAATAGAAATATAACCATGTTTTGAAATTTGAATTTCAAAAAGAATAGATTGGAATAGAATATAGAATGGAAAATAAGAATAGCATAAAAATAGAATAAAAAATATAACTGTCTTCCGAAATTCGAATAGAATAAAATAGAAAATAAAATAAAAAAATAAGATAAAAGAAAAGAATAGAAAAAAAATAGAACAGAATAGAAAGAATATAACTGTCTTTCGAATAGAATAAGTTTGAATTCAAAAGTCGATTTAGGTCGAATTCAAAAACGAACAAAATGAATTCCGACAATGAATTAAACAAATTTAACTAAACAGAAATTATTTAAATAATGAAACAGAACGATTTTTTTTTTTGTTCTGCTCATGTCTTTCACTCTCCTTGTTCAGGGTGACTGGCCTTGTTTCCGCCCCCCTCCTGTAGGTTTTTGTAGTGGGTGGAGTCTGCTGGGCTCCTCCCACAGCTCTGCTCCCTGCACAGACTACATACAGCCCAGTGGTGATGTCAATGCTCTGTACACAAAGCAATATCTGGGCTTCCAAAGGCATTTGGTGCTCACAAAGGTGTTTTTTTATCCTGTGTGACGATTAGTGAATAGGTTAAGTTTCTTGTGCCCGGAGTTTAAAATTAAACCAAAATCCCTGCACAGAGCTCAGAGATAAAAGGACAGCGGAGGATATTCAGGGTGACATTTTTCTCTTTTTAATTTTATGATGAAATATTCAGAGTTCAACAAATAAATGAAGACAGCTCAGATATAAAAGCCCAAGTATTTGTACTCCTATAGAATGAACCTATATAAATATATGGCCTCCACCACAGCAAAGTCTGCAGCAATCGTATGAAGAAAACATCTGCCAGAAAATTGAGAATTATTTTTTTTGTTATAATAATATTTTTATTATTTTTTTTTTTTTAATTATTATTATTTATTTTTTTTTTTTTAATATGAGACCCACCAGATTGAACCCAGAGCTACCCCCCCCATAATGAAGTCTTACTCCTGCTGCTGCGTTCTACATACTATAAACTTAAACTATAGGACGCCTGTGCTGAAGAAAACCTACAGGCTGCCCCTTGCTGACGTGCTCCCTCTGAAAATGCCAGATATCTGGCTGTGGTTGCCCAACCCCCCCCCCAGGCTGCAATACATTCCGAGTTACTGACCTGGAAGGGAGTACAGAGGCTCAAAGCTCTCTATGCTCGTTTCAGGTCCTGACTCAGAAGGGACTAAAAGCCAGGCAAGTAGCATTTTTCGGATGGAGGTCAGCAATGGAAACCTACATGTTTCTTTTAGTACAGGAGATCGGGGGGAGAGGAACAGCTGCAGCAGGTGGGCGGAGCTGAGAATCTGCTGCTGGACCCATTGGATGATTCCATCCAAAAAAAAATCCCTTATTGGTTTAGACTACAGCTATAGCGATTTCTTTTTCTTAGAATAAAGATCACGATTCTTGCGGCGTAACATTATCTTTTTACATTATACAAAAAAGTTGGGCTAACTTTACTGTTTAGTTTTTTTTTTTTTGTTTTATTCATTAAAGTGCATTTTTTCCCCAAAAATATTGCATTGGAAAGACCGCTGCACAAATACAGTGTTGCATACAATATTGCAACAAACACCATTTTATTCTATAGGGTCTTTGCTAAAATATATATATATATATATATATATATATATATATATATATATATATATATATATATATATAGTTTGGGGGTTCTAAGTAATTTTCTAGCAAAAAAATTATGATTTTAACAAGTGTCAGAAAAAAAAGGTTTAGTCTTTAAGTGGTTAAACATCCCTCATTTACAGACAGAAGTTCATTCCTTTGATCTAAAGAACAAAACGTTACAATGTTTATAGTTGGCTCAGCAGCTGAGGAAAGTTGTGAAACTTGGCTGATTGCCTTTTTTTTTGACAGCTGTTGGCTTGAACAGAGAACGCTCTGCGTAGAAATCAGGAAAATGCTTTAAGATCGCGAGGGGGAAAGAATCGCAATCTCGATTCTTAACGATTAAATCGTGCAGCTCTGGATTAGACTGATTATTTTTAAGGCGGATTCAAGTCTAGATAAGGAATGAATTGGTGGAAAGGGGGAAGGGTACAATGAGAACACATATGACCAAAATTTCTGAACTTAAAGGATCACTCCACTACAATAAAACATTTCAGTTATAAGTCGATCCTTGGGGTGTTGAAATCGCCCATCAGCCTCGGAGGTTTTCGATAGCAGAGATCTCTCTTCCCGATTTCCTGACTTTGACCCATTGCTGCCATTTCAGAACCAAAAAGGGAGCAGTCTCACTCATGCTGCTGCACTCTCTGGAGCACGTCGAAAATGAACAGGGAAGGATCCAGCCATAAAGGCAGCAACCATAAACTGCAAAAGGAGCTGGAAATCGGGGGGGTGTGCAGATCTCAGCAAAGCAATCCCCGAACGATAGAAGAAAAGCATTTCAATCCACAAGGCTCCGCCCAAAACTGAGACGTCAGCTGACCCTCTGATGGTTTTGAAATAACAGACAAATTCTGGACTGGAGGAAATGTACAGAATCGGGGTGTCATGCTTTGAGCTTCATTCACCGCCAGAGATTTAGGGGATGTCGAAGTTGTGTGTCATTTTTGTTCTTTCTCCGGTAAAAAAGTTTCAATAATTCGGCCTGAAAGACAAAAGGAAAAAACAATTAAAACCGTTCGATAAAGAAAAATCATTAAACATAAAAGTAATAATAATTAACCCCTTAACACCGATGCCTCCCAGACCTTTAAGTGGTTTCTTATGCCGGGAGGCTGGGCAGGGTTTTCCGATCATGTGACCGCCGTGATTGGCTGTCACAGTGGTCACATGATTGGAAAGCTTCTGATGGCAAGTAGAGATTGGGAGATTTCCATTAGCCACTGGTGACTGTGCCGGGGGCGCGCGGGCCGTGCGCTCTCAGCACAGCTTTGTTAACATCCTGGTATACAGAAATGCGCCCCCTCTCGGTGTGAAGGCCCACCCCGGCCAAGAGGCTGCATATATGAAGAGGATTAGAAAAAGCATTTGTGCCGTGACATGAAATGGAGATTATGATATCTTCACCATCCTCTTCACCTCGTCCAATCAGAGAACGCTTTGCAATCATTGAGAAGATGCAAAGTGTTCGCTGAATGGTACGAAAAGTGAGCGCCCTCCTGTGTTCACAATGCAGTAGGGCAGCCGCTTGGTGCAGGGCTGTCTTTAACGTTGATTGGACCCTGGGCAAAATTTTCTTGGGGCCTCCCGAATCCACTTATCAACTATTTGTGGGCAGTGCAGGCTCAAGGGGAAGCTACCTTGGGCCCTACAACCATGATTGGGCCCGGGGCAGCTGCCCCTTTTGCCCTGTGTTTAAAAAGATGGCCCCGGCTTGGTGCAGGACCCAAAAGCTAGTGGAGATCATTGGAGTAGAAGTGTAGAAACAATGTAATACAGTTGTAGTAGTAATTTAGTAGCAAATGTAGTAGTGGTGTAGTAGCAGTGCACAGCCTCCAACTGTCCTCGATTTCATGGGACTGTCCCAGATTCGGAACAAAGTCCCTCTTTCCTCCTCATTTGTCCCTCATTTTGGTCTGATCTGTATAGTTGTATATAAAATGCACTTTTTATCTTTCATTAAGTGTTTCCCAGTGCTAAAGCTTTCATTCAGTTTCTAAATTGTTGCATTTGTAAATTTCAAAAGCCAATATAAAAAGGAATAGTAGTAAAAAAACAAACAAAAAAAAAACAAAACTTGTGGGTAGTGCTGGGCGAACGGTTCAGCCCGTTCGTCCAACACCCGAATTTGCAAGGTGCTCGGAGGCATTCGCCCCGCCAAACTCCCTGCAATGCACTGCGTGCTGCACAGTGCATTTTGCACCCCTATTGCCCAATCACTGCACAGTATAAGCTGGTCGTTAAGAAGCGGAGCTGGGATGCCGGCCGTGGCGTCCTTAACAACCGATGAGTCATCAGCTGTTTTTCCTGCTGACAGCTGAATAAAAGAAAAAAGAAGAAAGAGAAAAAAAAATAACCCCGTGGGGTCCCACCCCCCAGTCCAGTTTTTAAAGGGAACCCCCCAAAATCCATACCAGACCCTTATCAGGGTATGCAGCCCGGCAGTTCTTTTTCTAAGAACTCTGAAATTTTTGAGGATGATTTGTTCTAGAATGGATCCATTCTTGTGTTTTTGAATGATTTGTATTTATGTTTTTGTAATGATATGAAAGGTTTTATATTTGTATAATAATATAATAAAAAAAAATTAATTGAATAAAAAAATGAAAGGGGGGGGGGCGTGGACGAGCGAGCACCCCCCCCCCCCTTTTTCAACCATACCAGGCCACATGCCCTCTACATGGGGGTTGAAATCGCTCATACCCTTAAGGGGGCGTGGCAGGGGGTGTGTGTCTATGCCAACATACTTTTGCTAATAGGTGTCCCTCGTTACCATCCCAAGAATTTGGGAGGTATGGTAGTGTAGTAGCAGTGTAGAAGCAATGTAGTATTGCTAGGGGCGGACTGAACATTCGGGCACTGCCCGAGGGCCCCATACTACTAAGGGGCCCCACCAGGGTTGCCAGCCTCAATAAAAACAGGGACAGTATGTAAAAAATCTGTGTTTTTTTTAAAATCCCAAGATTATAGCTGCCCCGCCTCTCCAGTACCTTTTCAGTGTGTGTATGTGTATTCTGTGTGTGTGTGTATAGTGTGTCTGTGTGTGTATACTGTGTGTGTGTGTATACTGTGTGCCCCCATAATCTATTCCCTGGGGGCCCCATAATCTCCTATTGCCTGGGGGCCCCATAATCTTCTCCTATTGCCCGGGGGCCCCATAATCTCCTATTGCCTGGGGGCCCCATGAGTTGTCAGTCCACCCCTGAGTATTGCTATACTAGTAGTGGTGTAGTAACAATGATGTAGTGGTGTAGTAGCAATGATGTAGTAGTGTAGTGGTGTAGTAGCAATGATGTAGTAGTGTAGTGGTGTAGTAGCAGTGTAGTAGCAATGACTCCAACAGTGATTTTCTCCTTCCACAGGGATCCCATGAGTATGGTATATACCTAGAGAGATGCCCAAGAGGAGATATGATAGTGAATGGGATATACAAATACCTCAATGGTGATTCTAGAATAGGGAAGAAACTATTTAAGACACAGGGAGCTTAAAAAAAAAAAAAAGACACGTGACTCAATGAAATTAGAAGAGAAGTGGTTTAATCTTAAACTGTGTTGAGTGTTCTTTACTGTTAGAGCGGTAAGGATGTGGAACTCCCGTCCACAATCGGTGGTGTCAGTGGGGAGTGTCCATAGCTTTAAAAAACGATTAGATGGGCATCTCAGCATACGCAATGTACAGGGATATGGGAAATATTGTCAGGATTAGGATTTTCATACAAAAAAAAATACAAATTCAACTTTCAGAAGGGAGAATGGAGTAACATTGTTACCTCCAACTAGAAAAGAGATACATGGAAGCATTTGTCTACTTACTGAAAGTTTAGATGTTCAATCTGCATGTATCCAACTGAAAGAGAAGCACAGCCGTTAGTCTCCTTATTATATCATTTGTAGATCATTATTCAGAGGAAAAGCATATTTATACTACAATGTCCTCAGGTATGATTACAAAGTTCAATAAATAATGAGGCTTTAAGTCTCGTACACACGATCGGATTTTCAGCAGACAAAGCCTCCGACTTTTGTCCGAAGGGCGTTGGCCAAAAACTTGTCTTGCATACAAACGGCACACAATTGTCGGCCAACAACACGAACGTACGTGTTTTAGCACCACCCTTTGGGCACCTTCTGCCAACGTCGTGTTTGGTGAGCATTGATTCCGACCATGCCCGTTTGTACTTTGGACTTTTGTCCGACAGACTTGTGTACACACGATCGGAAAATCCGACAACAGATCGTTGTTCACGGAAAATTTTAAAGCCTGCCATCATATACTGCAGTCAGCAAGTGGTAGTGACCAAAAAAAAAAAATGTAGTATATATTGTTTATTGAGGCATTTCAGAAAACAATACCAGATTTTGGCCACTAGATAGAGCTGATGATGATACAGAACTATAGGCAAACTCCCCCCCACCCCCTCCAATATGGGATAGGGAGGGTTTCAGGTTTTCAATCTGTGTCTCGTTGGGGGGGGGGGGGGGTTCCCTTCACTTCCTGTCCCATAGTCACAACAGGAAACAGGAAATCCCTGCAAATTAAGGGAATCCCTCGGGGACCCCCAAGGTTCCCATTGGAAGATTTCCCCTCTATTATTTTTCTGGTGACAACCAAAAATTTGTGATTTTCTTTACTTTCACTTTCATCGATAAACAGGACAAATAGAGAGAGAGAGAATGAATCTCCCTAATAAGGGTACGGAAATCAATAAAAACCTGACAAGGGTTCTAATTTCTCTTTAAAACTAAAAAAAAAAAATATATTATATATATATATATATATATATATATATATATATATATATATATATATATATATTTTTTTTTGCCTTATATTTTAAAATGTATTTCAGAAATCTAGTTAATATATCCGAAAGCATACAGTAAAATTTAGAAATTTAGATCAGCTCGCACAAATGTTTTAAAAATAGACCCCTTAGTATTTCTTTAAATAAAATCTGTTCATTTTTAACCTTTAATCAACCTTTAGTGAACCCTAAAAAAATAAACCTAAGGCACTTAGAAATGTTTTCTGATTTTTTTAACAATCTTTTTTTTTTTTTTTAACTGAAAAATTAAAAAAAAAAGCAGTTATTTAATTTGTAATCAGCTGTGTAATGCTTGTACCAGAATTGCAATTATAGTGCCATTATAACCGAATTAAAAAAAAAAATTATATTTCATTAACAGTAACACTAGAAAAAAAACACATTGTCCAAAAGTAAAAAAAAACAGATTGTGTGTGTAAAAATTAAAAAAAAAAAAAAAAACACACACTATAGATTGCATTAAATATAATATTTTATGTAGGATATCATCACAAAAATGAAAAAAAAAAAACTAAAAAAAACTTTACATGTCCTGGATTATAATAAATATATATATATATATATATATATATATATATATATATATATATATATATATATATATATATATATATATAGTCCATAGCAGAGATGTAAACATTTCTCTGGTGCATATGGGGTGTAAAGGTATTATATTAAAAAACATATTTATAAAACAATATATAACACATAGAGACTCCTTCTTATAGATATTTTTTATATTGTTTAACTAATTTGCGCATGCATGGGAGCTACATCCTCCTTGCCCAGTCGATCAAGATGGCCAGAGACTCCTGAACCCGGAAGAAGGTGGGTAGAAGATGGGAGCACCAGCGGCGGAACGACAAGGTAACTCGAGGGTGTAACATTTTTGGGGCGGGCCACTTTACAAGCCTATAGTGCCATACTGAGCAAATACTGTATGCTGTGCACATTGTGGCACAAGCTCCTGTGAGGACGAAGATTGGACTTTCACTTTAGGATGGTCATTCTCAATTGTCAATTATTTATTGAACCTTATTATTTTTTTTTTTTTCTGTTTTTGTACTCTTTATTGTACTCTTTATTGTTCTCTTTATTACATACAACCCTATGTGAACTTAGCTATCTTTAGCCAGTATGATGGTTTACATTTTAGCATTATGGTCTTGCAGTGTTGGTGTCCTGGGTTGTATCCCCCTGCTCTGTTTTCCTGCCCACCGTCCAGAAATAAAAAGGTTTACAGAGGAAACTCACATTTGCCCTCATAGTTTCGGCAGATGATCTGATCCTCGTTGGTGACATCGATGATTTCGATAGTCTCTCCTCGCTTTACTTGGAGCCCCAGTTTCTCTTTTGGCTCAGAGGAGCCGAATCGGAGACGGGTGGCGAGGTTTAAAACCTTGATCTCACCGACATACTAAATCATAGAAGAGAAAAAAAAAAGAAAAGAAAGCCAATGAAATAGAATAACATTCTTAAATGGTCCACATCACGTATCCCTACATCTACTGCAACAGCTACAGTCACTAAGCACTAGTAAAGTTCAAATAAATGTTTTATTTTTATTTTTTATGACTGCACAAAGCAAGGTCCATAAAGACATGGATGAGTGAGTTTGGGGCGGAGGAACTTAACTGCCTACAGTCCCCTTTCTCTGCCTCAAAGGGGAGATGTCA